>CM076578.1:589417375-589735630 GCA_034641835.2 Pinus albicaulis | reverse complement strand
TTATACATGTAACTTTGGTCATTATTTGGTGAGAAGGCATGGTTATCTTGATTTAACAGTCTCTCCTTCAAAAGCTGAAAGGTATGCTTTCATTTAATATAATACATCAGTTTTATAAACATAAATTTTCTGTATTTTAGTTGATGATTTTTGATTGGGGCTTTAATTCTAATCTTTGAACCAGTAGAGGTACTAGGGTAGCTTGCATCACCACATCGTTGGATAGTTTTGTCTCTATTTGGATCAGTTTTCTTAGCCATGGTGTTGGTATTGTCTGTTATCTTTTTAGGAGTGTTTTCAGGGGTTTTCTTAACAATAGTGTCTAAGTTGTTCTTCTTGGATTTGTATTGGTTTTTCTTACTCCAAATATCATATTGCCTATGGACTTCCATTATGGCATTTTCTAATCCCAACTCGTAGTCTTCAGAATATTCATAGCTTGTTTCAGTTATATTTGAGGAGAAGAAACCTTGTTCCTCTTTTGTGAGAAAAACATCAGCCTCGTTATCAGAGCCTATTAAGTTTACATGATTTTCATCCAGTTGTTCAACATCTCTTTCCCCTTCATCTACATAGTTATCTTGGAAGGGTGGCCTTATTTGTTGATCATTTTCCCTTTGTCTGATTTGGGGTGGGTCTCTTCTAAAGTTTTGATTTTGGTTTCTATTTTAGGGATTTGTTTGGTTCTCCCTAGGAGGTGCTCTTTCATTTATGCTTATTCTCTCCATCATTCTCTCCATGGTTCTAAGTAAGTTGTCAATATTGGAATCAGATGAGGAGGTTGAGGGCATGGTTTCATCTTTATAGGTTACCCTCTTTTCTGACCTTAGCCTAGTTCTCTTTTCATTTAATTTGGCCTCTACACTTATAGCTCCCTTTTGCATGTCTTCTAAAGTTAGGGGCTCTCTTTCTCTTAGCTGATAGGCCATGTCTAGGTCAAAACCTTCTGGAAATTTAGCTAATGCTAGGCCTAGTGGGAATTTCATGTGAGGTGGGAGGGCATTTTAGACACTGTTAAACCTGTTGTAATAATCTTGGACACTTTCCCCCGCATTCCTCTTAAGATTTTTATATTCAAAAAGGATTTGGAGGGGGTTTTTCTTGATTTCCCACTTGTTTATGAAAATTTGGTAAAGGGAAGGGAGATCATGTATGCTATTGGGCATCAAGTTCTTAAACCACTTTTTAGCTTCTCCTCCTAGGCTTTGGAAAAAAATCCTCATCTTCATGGTTTCCCCTTCTAATTACATGTAGTCAAAAGCACCATTTATTCTATCTACATGATGTTGGGCGATGGTAGATTCGGCCCTGGTAAATTCAGGGATTCTAGACTGGTAGTCATTTGGAAAATGTACCAAAGGTTGTGGTAAAACGAGGGGGGCATACCAAGCTACCATGATAGGAGCCAATGGTGGATTTACAAGTGGAGGGTTTGTGAGAGGAGGTCTAGGATGAAGCGGGCTGGTTTGCACAACAATGGTATGGATGGGTGTGGCGGATGTACTTGGACCGACAGACTGATTCTGAGCAGATTTGGTATGGAAAGAGTTAAAGTGGTGGAGAAGCTGAAAATCAGGTGGGGTGGAGGGAGAAGCTTCTCTACTAGAACTCTTCTGCAAATCTATGGGCTCGAGGTCATTATGGTCAATCCTACTGTGTGACTTGGCTTTGAAAAGGTTTCTTGTATGGTGCAAGTCAAACTGGGGGTCTTGTAAGGTTGTGAGATGTTCAGGTACAAAGCTTGCTTTATGAATGGTCTTGACAGTAGTTAAGTTTCCAGTTTCAGGAGTTTTCCACAAAATACTTTATGGGTCATAAAATATAGGAGGGTTTGGGTCCACACGAGATATGGTACTAATTCTTCACGAAGCCAGATTTCAAACTCAAAATTTAGAGAGGCTGAAAGTTTTTGAACTTTTTTGAAAAGTTTACCTCTCTTAGTGTTTGCTAAACTCACACAATGTGTGACTAGACCTCTAAACATCTCAGGGCTGATTTGACACAATCCTAAGGGAGTCTATGGATACTAGTAAAGTGAAAAAGCCTACTGGAGGCAAGTGGAGTCACCAGGTGGATGTTTTTTAATTTGTTTTGAGGATGTATGTCTATGTTCCACCACCAATAACTGACAAAAAACCAATCTAGGAATGTTTTGGGGTTTTCTGAGTTTCCTATACGTATCCCTAAGGTTTCTAAGAGTGTACTATAACTGGGTCATCATTTTTCTAGGATGGTGAGACAACCAGATTCTACTCTTTGGCTATCAATTAAGCTTTCTATGTTTGACTAAGATTTGAGAGTTCCTAAGGGACACCTAGGATATTTCTGACTCAAAATTCCACCATGATCGCCATTATGTTAGTGTCCCATGATTCAGCAGACTGGTAGACCAAATGCACAGGGTAACATCAGACCATTATTTGGAGTCCTAGGACCTAACTTTTTTGGACTCGGAGAGGGCTCTTTTTATTGTATGCAAAGGATATGAACTTGTTTGCTTTAGGTAGTTAATTTTAGGCTAGTTGTTAAGTGTAGGGTTTATTTATTTGTTTGGTTGGGTAAGATGATCAAGTAGGATAGGTGGAATGAGAGGTCATCAAACCATTAGGCTATGGAGTCTATGAAATTTATTGATATCTCAATAATTAATCGGGGTACATCACTGGGAAAATATAGTGTAGTCAATGGATCTTTAAAGTTTATGGGTGAGGTGAGATGGACATTAAGTTGGGGAAACAAGGTAGGGCAAAGGGCAGTTAAGAATCATTTTTCAAATACCTATGAACAAGAAGGTCTTAAATATTGATAAGAAAATATACTAATCATGAGATAGGGCACACCATTTACTCAATGACAATACTTTAACAAATAAACATTCAAGATGAACAATCCAGTGGAAAAAATAAAGCAAGAAAACTTATCTAACTTCAATGATTCTACTTTCAAGATTTTAAAACATATAAGAAGAAAAATAGCTTTAATAAATGAAGAGGTAACTCCTAAACATCATATATCAAACTATAAATAAATTTGAGGAATACTGATAGGCATTGACAAAGGGCAAGATTGAAACAAGACCTCTTTGACTTAACCTAATCAAAGAGAGGTTCCAAGACAAAGTTTAGATAGCATTAAATAAGCAGGGCTTACCATAAAAAATATTTGGAAACAAGCATATTAATCCATTAATGAAGCTTAGGTGGGCCTAAGGAGCAATTAAGAATTCCTTAAACTAACCCAGTATAGGAAAACATAAAGACAATAGCAAACAAGAGGACTGAGGTGCCTTAGACAACATTTCTCAACCTATACTTTTCTGAGCTATTGCAACATAGAAATATGGACATATGATAAAAAAGAAAACATGAAAAAATAAGAGACACATCACCATTAACCAAACTCAAGGATCCTGCAAGCAAGCCTTCATCATCATCAATCAAGTAAAATCATCCACAAGCTCCACAACACCAAAATGCTCTTTAACCTCAAAGAACCATGTATTGCTATCAAAACTCATCAAAAGCCAAATTTTACAATGAATCCTCATGCTATATATAACAAGAAAGGAGATAAAAACCTAATAAAGTATCTAGAAGCCTATTGGCTAATTAGAAATGTCACTATTGTCCTTGACAACATGCAAAGCCCAAGGCACAAAATATCTAACACAAAATATATTTTCGGGCATTTTTAGCAAAGAAATTGATGTTTGAGGTTTGACAAGCCTCCTAAAACTTTCTAAGCATACATTTTTGACTTTCCCTTTGCCAAGGGTGCAACATTGTGTTTATGAGGAAATTCCATGCCAAGGGCATAGCACAAGAACGGGAAAAATGGGTCTTCTTGCAGCAGTGTTTTGAAGGCCTTCCTGATGTAAAAAAAGGCTCCATGATGGCTTGTTGGAAAGACCTTGAAGTCTACTTTCCAATATACCCTTAGTTCTCTAATATTACCTCCACAACCTATTTAAAAACCCAAAATTCCAAGGCTGGTAAAGGCGCAACACATGTCCTAAAAAGCAGGCAGAATGGTGAAAAAATGAGTGTTTTTGACCCTTTTGGAGGACCAAAACAACTCCAAATGATCTGAAACATTGTGAGAATGCTATATGCGTGATGAGGAACCCAAAAATGAAAGCCTTTCCTCCTTAAGATACTCTGAAAAGAGTGTAGCACCAAGTGTGCTACCCCCTTGGCCTCAAAATTTGCAAAAAACAAAAACTTGTCCAAATTCTCCCAAATTTGGGGGATGAGTGCCTCATGGGTTTTGGGAGACCTGTAGAGATGCTTGTGCCAAGATTCCAAGCATAGCTTGGCCTTTTTCTTATTTTAGTGCTTTTATTTCCATGAGGGCTTCCTTCATTTTGGCACTAGCAAGCTTGTTTTTCATGGCATAATGTTTGGTCATTTTTTTCTGGAGAGAAAGGCCTCTCTTTATTTTCTTGAAGTTTTTGTGTTCATTCTTGTAGTACTGAATGATACGTTGTGCCATCTCAAAATCTCTCTCCCACTCCCTGATTTGGGCATCCTTGCTTTGGAGTAGTAGTCTAGTGGCCATCTCCTCATCTTCATTATCGCTATCTTGATCAATGAACCGAGGCTTCTGAGTAGTTTTCTTGCCTACCTTATTTTTCTTATCCTTTTTCATTTTCTCTTTTCTGTTTTCAAGCCTTTGAACTGATGTAGATGGCAATACCCCTTGCCTTTTGGAGGAAGCAGACACTTACCTTGATCCTCTTAGATAAGTGAGAGGACAAGGTTTAACATGTTTCATTTCATCATTGGTGACCTTAAGACTACTTTTCTTCTTATCAATGATATCTGCATTTGGATCCTCTTCATCTTGTTCTTGACTGTCTTCTTGGGAGGTATTTTCATTTCCATCCATGCTAGCATCACTGTCCTGACTTTTACCACTATCATCCATCTCTTGACTGCTTTTTGGGTTCATAGTGTCATTGCTGTTATTATTTTTAAGGCTATCAGTCATCATGGTGTCTTCATCATCCTCCTCTTCACTTATCTCTTGATTTTCATCATTATCCTCCCTATCATTGGTTTCCTCTTCCACACTGTTTTGCCCACTGTCTTCACTTTCAAACTCTGCCTCTGTCTCTATATCTTCATTGTTTTCTTCATCATTGATATGCTTACAGTCTTTTCCTTCAGAATTTGTTTCTTCATTATCACTGCTTTGCTCATTGTCTTCTTCATCCTCATTTGGCTCACTGTTTTCTTCTTCACCTTCACAATTTTTCCCATCAAAATCTACCTCTGTTCCTTGGCTGTCATTTGTTTCTTCCTCTTTATCTAGCTCAATGCCTTTGTTTTCATAATTTTCCTCTTCATCATTGCTTGCATTTTGATCACTGTCATGATATTCTTCATTTTCTGCCATGTCATCTTCTTCATCATGACTATCATGGTATATTTATTCTTGACTGTCATTTTCTGCCTCATCACTTGTTTCCTCTTCCCCACTATCTTTTGTCTCTACTTCATCATTTGTTTCTTCTTCCCAGTGTATTTTGTCTCTACTTCATCATCATTACTTTCTTTATTTTCATTTTCCTCTCCCTCATCACTTGTTTCTTCTTCCCCACTGTCTTTTGTCTCTTGACTGTCATGTTCCTATTTGTCACTGTTTTCTTCATGTTCTTCAACACTTCCTTCTTGTTCTAAGGCTTTAGTAGAAGGTGAAATAGGGAGGCTTTTCTGGGGAGAGGATTCATTTGGATAGGATGAATCATGGTCAGTGGGGGCTAATGGAGGAGTGGAGGAAGTTGGATGAGATGATGAGGGTAAACTTTGTAGGGGAAGAGGTTGTGGATTTGTGAAAACATCATGGGTGATGAAAACTTCCCATGGGATACCCTGTTGCTCTAATTCATGCAACACAATCATTTTGATAAGAGAATGGTGGAAAAGACTTTGGATTTGCTGGGAAGGAGGTCTCTTTTGCACAATGTATGACATCTTATCAATACTTCTATAAAGATAGTAGGGAAAATGTAGCAGCTTGGCCTTAGTGAAGTGCATGAGTAGTCTTATATGGTAGGAATAGAACCGAGAGAACCTACCCTCATAGGTGAAGTACTTCATGATGACTTTCATTAAAGGGGCATACCTTTCTAATAGATGTGAAAATGGAAAAATGGTTTTGCAATCAACTTGGTATATTGGTTTCAAGAAGGGATGATAATGGCTTAAGTCCAAACTCACTTGTTTGAACCATTTTCCTCCCATGCAAGGTATCTCGGTGGCCATGGCAATTGCATTGGTGGACAGCTCAAACTTCACTCCAGCTAGGTGTACTTGGTGGTTATGGAGGTTTAGGATGAAAATTATGGTCAACTCAAGGTGAATTTTGACTCTTTGTACCTTTTCACAGAAGTCATAGCATCCTACCTCTTGGAAATATGTAACCGTGGTAGGGGAGGCTGTCAATTCTTTAGTGTTGAATGGCTCAAACCTGTTTTCTCTCCCACCCTTTCTCTGTTGTTCTATAGGCCTTTGGCCTCCTTCACCACTGTCAACACTGCCTTCTCTAGGCATTTTATCTTTTGTCTTGTTTTGAAATCAAGACCCTGATCTGTTTGGAAATGATATGGAGAGGGAAAGTGAGATGATAATGAGAGAGGTAGTGACTGCTAATGAAAGGGAATGATGAGTGAAGAAAACCAATTTGGGCCTTAGTGTTCTTTCTGTATGTAGATGGATAGGTGTTCTTTGAAAAAGAGAGTTGTTAGCATTAGATTAGGTGTTTTTCTCCTTCCTTAGGGTTTTTTCACATTTTCTTTAAGTTTTACCTTTCAAAATAGTATGAGAGGGAGGCAAGGACCTAAATACCTCTCATGAAACCCTTAGGAGGTGCTGGGCATAATGTGTGTGGAGTTTGAGAAATTTTGAGGCTTGCACCGACTTCAAAAGAACCTCCTGGATGAACGCGCAGCACAAGAGCGTAGCGCAGGGCAGCCTCTGCACGAGGTGTCGGGCAGCCTCTGCACGTCCAGGCACGTAGCGCAGTGGAGCGTCGAGTGGCCTCTGCACACATGTGTCAGGTCAGGCTTGAACTGCCCTATGCATAGCGTAGTGGAGCGTCGGGCGGCTTCTACATGCAGGTGTTAGGTGGATGGAGTGTCAGACCTTCTAGGCAGAACCTACACTGATAAGAGTGCAGCGTTGGGTGGCTCTTGCACAGATAAGAGCGCAGCATCGGGCAGCTCCTGCACAAATAAGAGCGCAATGTCGGGCAACTCCTACATGTTGTCATGTCAGGCAATCATGCACGCTATAAACACGTAGTGCATCGCTATAGGAGCACAATTCTTTGTGGAAAAATGCACAAGGGTTATGCACAGGTGCATAGCACCATGATCCAGGAGTTCAACACCGTGTCTTTTGCCCAAAAAATTGGCAGAAAACCCTGACTTTCTTTGAAGGCTCTCTCACTCTTTGTGCAAATGATAATGAGCAAGAGTGACAATGAAAATGCTTTTATACCCCGTGTATTTTAATAAATTGAAAATCAAAACCCACTTTTATAATGTCTGTTTTTTGGACTTTTCATCCTTTCATTGATATTTCTTTTTCTTTGTGTAGGAGGTGAAAAAATGATTCTTTAGTGGTTGGTTTTGAAAACATACCCTTTTTTCCTCTCAGTGTTTTTTAACAGTGATATATCTGTTTTGCTAAAGGTTGTACATCATGCCTACTATGTTTTTCATTGACCACTTCTGATCTGTTGTAGGTGTCATAACACAATGTTTTGATCTTCTTAAACTTCTTTTGGAGTTTGGCACCTTAATCACTCAACAGTAGAACTCATGCTTAATTTGATTTCTCATTTAACACTTGGCCTCTTGCTTTCCTTCTTCTAACTATTTTAATGATATTGGACTGTACTTGAAAGTTTTAGACTACTTCATATTGATACGCTTTTCAATCTCTCTTTTTGGTGTAGTGAAACAGTGTGCCTGGACAGACCATGTAAGTCACCTTTTGATATCATTTTTCAAACCTCTGCTTTGTGTCATCATGGATATATTTTATCTTCATTCCTTATTTCAACAAACCTTCAATTTTATGCTCAGTGGCGCTGATGTACCTCTGTCTTCATGACCCTTTGCATGGACTCTTTGTTGGGCAATACCATAAAGGCAATCAGTCATAAAACCCTAATTTTCTTTGTTCGTAAGCCTACTGCCTCTCTTTTGCTATGAATGTCCTTTGTGATGATTTTGGCTTCTCACCTTGCCTTTCTTCTGCTACTAACCTTCATAAAAAATTCCTGCAGAAATGTTTTAAGATAGGCAACTGTGTTTTTGCAGACTTTATGCTTTGATCTAGGAGGTCCTTTCTTGAAGGCTTTTGATGCCCTTTGGACAATCATGAGCTCACCATCCTTTTCACTTGATTTCATTTTTGGGCACATGTCAAATAGTGAGTTAGAAAATTAAAACAATGAAAAACCTATGAGACCCTATATGACCTATTAAGAGACCTTTTTGTCTTGGTATTTTGGCTGAAAACATGACTTAGGCTTTTTAGGTGTAAAATAGAGTTTTGACCAACCCTTATGCATTGTGGACCTGAAAACTGATTAATTTGATTTATTTGAAGAGTCTAGAAAAGGTAGCTTAAAACCGCCACTGCTTGAGGCATTTGGTGAATAGGGGAAAAAGTTAGGCTACTTGGAAATTCCAAGGTGTGAGTAGAAAATTAGGCTAGTCAAAATCGAGTGGTAAGGTCAAAGGTGGCTGACACAGTGAAAATGAGTGGCACAGGCTTTATGATTGGTCTTCTGGGAGTGATAGGCTGGCCATGTCTTGATAGAGTAGTAGAACAGTTAAAAATTTATCCTAAGGATAATGAAGGCAGTGAGATTTCTAGAACTCACAAGATTCATGAATTTTGTTTCTAGAAATCTAGGATAAGCATTTAGTCATCTACAAAGGCAAAAATTACTGATGACTAACAGAATAATAAACTCTAACAAGTAGAATTTGATAGCTTCAAAATAAACCCTATAACTATCTGTAATTTCAATTGAAACCCTCCACAATGACAAGAGAAGACAACTTTTATACCACTGTAATGTTCCAGATATAATTTATACCGAAAACTTGCATAAAAAATTTCACTGTCAACTTAACAAACATATT
This sequence comes from Pinus albicaulis, assembly GCA_034641835.2. NCBI lineage: Eukaryota > Viridiplantae > Streptophyta > Pinopsida > Pinales > Pinaceae > Pinus > Pinus albicaulis. The sequence goes on along the minus strand of CM076578.1, from coordinate 589,726,467 downwards.
GTGCAATTTAAACCATAAAATTCAACAAATACAAAAAAAAATAGATATTCTACAATTGAACAATAAACTATATACTCATGCAAAAAATTAGCCTTATTTTATTTAACAAAAGAGTACATATGATGTTGGAAACTGTTGAGAGAATGACCTCCCACAAATATTTGCTACAAGCTGAAACTAGGCCTCCAAAATCTAAACTAAAACAATAGCTGCAACTTGTGAATTCTTGATGAATTCACTGATGAGAGAGATGGATGCTCGCCCACTCTCACTGATCACCCAAGTGTTTCCATCCCAGGGCCACTGAAGTTGAGAAGCACATTCCCAAAACCTCTCCACAAAAATTACTCAAATCCAGGATGTCCTAAATTATCTCTTCCTCCTTTTAAATTTCCCATAGATAGATCTCCAATATTATAGAAGTGTCTTAATTTATTATTTTAATACCATTCTAAAAGCTCCCTCTTGACTCCATCTAAGTGACCTTTTAATTTTAATTAACTTAAGTCAATTTTAGTCTTTTTTTTTCCAACTAGTCATTTTCCCTTTTTTACTTTTAATTAATTAAGTGACTAATTAAAGTCACTTTTAATCTGATAAAATGGTAAAACAACCACCAAACTAACTCTAACCACCGGAAGTCACTTCTCAGCATCTCATGCTATAGATATTCTCATTCTAGTTCCAACAAGCTATTACGTTGAGGTATTCCATCAAATATTCCTCCTCGAATTCTACCTCAAGCATAATGAATTAAGTCAAGCCTGATAATAACCTTGTATTATGAAACTTGTCAAAATGTAACAAAACGAAAAGAAAGTTGGATGAATGATGGAATATGCCAAGCAAATGTCATCAAATCCCATAAAAAAATCTTCAAAATTCATCTAAAACTACTCTTTGATTTTACAATATCATTGTCATCCAAAAATGAAACACTTGATAAATCGCAAAAGTAAAATGAGCTTTTACAAGTAGATTTAAGATGTGATTAGTGAAATAAAAATAAAATTGAATTTCTATGGTAATCTCTTTCAAAAAATCAAGCAAAACTTCTTCCGCGAAAATGAATCTATAAAACAAATTTCAAAATTGCACTAAAATTTACTTATCACAGGGTGAATTTGAATGTATTTTGTCACTGGTTCAACATGCTAGCATAGATAATATAACACTTGTTTTCCAAGAGTACATATTCATAACAAATATGTCAACAAAAATAATTTTAGCAAAATATATGTTTGGAAGCATAGCCACAATTGTCACGACTACTAAAAATCATTATCGCAATATATTTTAGAAACCAAAGATGGAATGTCTAGATTACAAGGAAATAGTAAGGCTACTTGTATCCTAGAAAAACATTATTTTCATTTCCTCTTCTTTCTATAGAAAAAACGAAATTAATATGTTCCCTTCTTAAAATTAATAGGTTCCCTTCTTAAAACGAATTTGCAATTACTTCCATCATTTGTGGAATGATTTGCCTCCATAAAAGAGCGTATTCCAAAGAAAACATTTCCATCTTGTTATTTAGAAAGAACATCAAATTAAAAGAGCATATCCTAATACACTACAAACAAGCCAATCAACGTATCTTGCACCAGTAAGGGACACGAAATTGTTTGATAATCTGGAAGTATTCATTTATGTGACAAATTGGGTAAAACATTGAAACGACTAAAAATATATTAGTGTACATACAATTTTTTTTTTCAAAAAATATTTACTAACATTTACATTGAACTATATCAGACGGGTCAGGGGAACATTGATTGTAGAAACATCCTACATGCTCAAAGTATAATTCAAGAGTAGAATACTTTTATGGAAATATTGTTTTCATTGATGTGAAATATAAGGGAGGTTAGAGATAAAGTTTAGAACATAAATATTGTTGAATATATATTTTTTGGAATTTTGATGTTCAGTTTGTATATTGTATATTTGAATTAATTTTTATTAAATTTTTCTAAATCAAATTGGAGCATAAAATATATAGTTGTAAATATTATTTAAGATGTTATCAATTATATATAGCAGTTACCCTAACTCCATAGAAATGAGGAGATATGAGTGATTTTGTTACTATGACCCAACCAAAGTACAACAAGGCTGAGCAAACCAGCTTCCCGAGTTGGCCCCATAAGTGAACATATAAACACTATAAATAAAAGATAGATGAGTTCATTTGATATGTAACCAAGCAAAATATATATCTGATATTTGAAAAAGTAGCTCAAGAATACTTTTGAGGTGATTTTGGAGTTTAAATATGGGAGAAAAAAAATGACTCTATGGGGTGAACGAGTCATATTGGAATTTTTGCTATGACCTTTCTTCTAGGATGTTTCAGACCACGAAACTTTGACTAGCTAGAGAAACTATTGTTCATGTACCCAAGGGTTTATAATAATAATATTATGGTTTATAATCCTGAGATTAATATATTAATCATAGGTTTTATAACTTTAGGGTTTATAATATTAATCTTAGAGTTTATAATATTAAATTTTATGATGTTAGGGTTTATAATGTTAGGTTTAGTATTAGGGTTTAACTTCGTGATGTTGGAATTGTACTAAAATGTGCCCAACATCAGTGTGTAACAAATATTATCTCAATGCAGAAATCAATTTAAAAATGTTTATCGTAATGTTTCATTACATTGCAATTTATTCAATGTCACTATGTGACATTACAAAATTGGGGTTTGATATTAGGGTTTATAATATTTTCTTTAATATTGGGTCTATAATATTAGGGTTTAATATTGGATTTATAATATTGGGATTTATAATCTTAGGGTTTATAATATTAATGAAAAAGTTTATACTTTTATTCTTATTTCAACACATTTGCAATGATATATGGCAGTTATCCTAACTCCATAGAAATGAGGAGATTATATAAATGATTTTTTTACTATGACCCAACCAAAGTAAAACAAGATTGACCCAACCAGTTTCCCAAGTTGGCCCCATAAATGAACATATAAATGCTATAAATAAAAGATAGATGAGTTAATTTGATCTGTATGCAAGAAACATATATCTCTGATATTTGAAAAAGGAGATGAATAATTATTTTGAGGTGAATTTTGGAGTCTAAAGGTGGGAGAAAAAGAGTGATTTATGGGGTGAACGAGTCATCTTCAATTTTTTTCTATAACCTTTATTCTAGGATGTTTTAGACCATGAAACTTGGACAAGCTAGAGAGACTATTCTTCATGTACCCAAGGGTTTATAATACTAATATTAAGGTTTATAATCCCAAGGTTTAATACATTAATCATAGGTTTTATAACCTTAAGGTTTATAATATTAATCTTAGGGTTTATAATATTGAGTTTAATATTATGGTTTAATATCATGTTGTTGGAATTGTACTGAAATGTGCCCAATGTCACATTGTGACAAACATTGTCTCAATGCAACAATCAATCTCACAACGTTTGTTGTAGTGTTTCATTACATTGCAACTCATTCAACTGAATAATGCGACGTTACAAAAATGGGGTTTAATAGTAGGGTTTATAATATTATCTTTAATATTGGGTCTATAATATTGTGTTGTACATTAGGTTGGACTAACTGCCTCTCGTGGATCCTAACTCTGGTGATTGTAGCAGAGACTAATGCCTGCAGTTTTTGGTCTAACGGCAATCGTTATTCCAACAAGTGGTATCAGAGCGACAGGTCTCGAGTTTGAAACTCACCTGGCTCGCGTTGGGGAGGAGATTGTTGGACATTGGGTTCAACGCTCCTAGTGTGTTTCGCGACATGGACTAACCGCCTCTCGTGAATCCTAACTCTAGCAATTGTAGCGGAGACTAACGCATGCAGGTTTTGGTCTAACGACAATCTTTATTCCAACATATTGGGCTTTAATATTGGATTTATAATATTGGATTTTATAATATTAGGGCTTATAATATTAATGAAAGGGTTTATACTATTAATCTTAGAATTTATAATATTAATCCAACCATTTATAATATTTATCATAGGGTTTATAATACTAATATTAGAAATTATAATATTAATCTTACAATTTATAATTTTGGTTTTGATCATGCTAGGGTTTATAATATTTGGTTTAATATTGGGGTTTCATACTATGATTTTGGAATGGTACAAAAAATTTTCTGACCTTGCAGTGTGAAAAGCATCGTCGCAATGCATCGAGTAGTGTGACCATCATTGTCACAATGGTACATTACATTACAATTTACTCAACGTCGCATTGTGATAATAAGTAAATTAGGGTCTAATGTGCATTGTGACAAACATTGTCTCAATCCAATAATCAACCTGACAATGATTGTTGTAATATTACATTATATTAAAATTTATTCAACATCGCAATGCGATATTTGAAAATTGGGGTTTCATAATAGGGTTTATTCTAATAAGGTTTCTAATATTGGGTTTATAATATTTTTCCTAATATTGGGCTTATAATATTCTATTTGGTATCAAGGTTTCAAATGTTGGGTTTTTAGTATTAGGGTTTATAATATTGGGGTTTATAATATTGGGTTTAATCCATTGAGTTTTTTATATTAATTTCTTGAATTTATTAATCCCTTCATTTAATAATATTATTCCCTTGGGTTCATTAATCCCTTCGGCTTATAATATTGATCCCAAGGGCTTGTGTTTTTAATATTAATTTCTTCGATATATAATATTAATAATCTCTTGGAGTTTCTAATATGTTGGGTTTATAAAATCAATCACCTGGGTTTTGTTACCACTCAAACTAGTAGGGGGGCTAAAATGGACTCCTAAAGGGACAACTACTAGGTCAAGGGAAATGATGGAGACTTAACCCATTGTCACCTCAGTTAATACTCCCTACTCTTTATGTGCTTTAACTGATGATAGGAGACTTGGTATATAGAAAGTTGCTTATTAAGGGTGGATCAACAAATGGATATGAAGCAACCTTAATGACCCTTTCCTAGAAGAGAATTAAGAATGGAGCTTTCTTTCTATTTAAGAAAGGTACAAAGTATTTCTAGGAGAAGGAGGTGAGGATTGAAGGGTTAGGTTAATGGGATATGACTTGTAAAGGTGTTTCCCAATCCCTAAAATCCTTGCAAACTTGGATTCTCGAGTTGTCTTGCAAGAAGGTTTTTGATGAGAAGTGGAACCACAAGGGTCCAAGTGGACCCAACCTAGGTTAAGGGGAGGGAGTTTAACAACCAATGATGATATTAACCTAAACATGTAAGGGGAAAGTATCAACACAATAATTTCCACTTAAAGGTGCCAAATTGATCCTATGAGGTACTAGCTTAGGGAACACGAGGTCAAAGTTCAATATCAGTGCTAGGGCTTCGGATATCTCCCAATACCACCGTACAAATTTCTTTAAATTTGGAGGAGACCTTGAGGACACACCAACACAGTAGGGGCCAAGAGATCAAATTTTTTCTATGGCTACTATGTTGGGAAAATGATGCCCTAGGTGGCCCAAAATGGCAAGACTTAGAAAAAGGGTGAAAACGTGAAGAAAAGGACGTTTTAAGGTGATCACCTTATGGTGGATTAGTGCTTAATTCCTTTGGGAATATGGAGTCATGAATAATTATGAGAATGAATCTTGTTTCTAGCTGAAGGAGGCTTTAAGGGAAACTTCGTTTAACATTAGGGAAAAAAAGAGACTGACCTTAAAGTGTTTATACTTCATTTGAAAATCAATATGGCTTATCTAAATAACCTTAGTTTCTACGAAAATTCATTCAACAAACATGGCCCATACATATTGATATATTATATAGCAACATAATTCCGTAATGAAGCTAGTAAATACATGCAACAACTAGCCCTAAAATAGCGAAAATCCCATGATCAATGTATGTTACAAAGTAAAATAAAATAAAATCAAAATTGTAATTACATGTAAGAGAATATATCCAACCAGCAATACATTTGCCAATTAATAATCTCCAAGATAATAAAATGCAATCCAAACATCAAAATTCATCCATGCTCCAACTTCGTCCACCAAGAAGGAAATGTGAAATTATCAAGAGTGAGAATGAACCAATCCAAGTGATGATCCAAAATGAATTCATGTCACTCCTACTTATCCACTCATTAGGAGTTCTAATTACCTAATTGGGCATACATTGGCCCCTAGAATAAAATAATGTGCAAAGTAACTAACTTTTGGTGACAATCCCACCAAACTAGCTCATAAATAAAATAATAAGCCTCTCAAGAGGTCAAATGATAAACAATGCATGTTGTAGGGCCCTCCAAGAGTCCTGGTGAGGTCAGTAACTACCATAATGATGAATAGGATCCTCAAAAGTGATGGACAAGGGGGTGGCACCTTTTTCTCCAAAAAATAAACCTGTGGTGCTCCACGTGGATATGGGGGCACACCAATGACCTCATGGGTATCCAAGTAAGTCAAATATTCCCGTAGACCATATGTAAGGGCTTAAATTATGGAATAAATGATGCCACATCATTGTACAGGTCCTAGGTCATCTGCCAAGTGTATGGTACAATTGTGGGACTGGCTCGGCATGGTGTTCCAAGTGCATCTTCCTCGTCCAAAAGGTGGATCTCGAGCAATCTATGAGTATATTTAGGGACTGTTGAGACTTGAATAAGCCATTTTTCCACCATATAACACCATTATCCATAACCTAAATCCCTACATTATTAACTCATTCGTACCATAATTCCACAACTTGCCGCCAATTCACGTCTTACACATCGTGGTTGATTATCATTAGTTTTCTTAGCTTTTTTATGATTAAATATTATTTAGTCTTGATTTTCTAATGATGGTTTTTCTAAGTTCATTTGTCATAGGGTTCCATTGCCAGAATTATTCACAAAGTCAGTTAAAATAGTTACTACAAGTTGAGTACGGAATAAATTTTTGAAGGTTAAAATATGAATTTTGTGATCAAATGGTGAAGAATATTGAAATTTGGAGACACGAGTTTTGTTTAGAATACCCTCATTCAGGTAACAAATAAATAGTTTATGAAAATTCATCACCATGAAGAAGTTAGGGCCAACACAATTCTTAAGTACAGAATCAATGCCATAATTCTCTGTGTAAGTACACAATTTTTGAACGGGTTCAGATGTGAATGGCTTCGGGTTAGCCATGTCGAGGACCACAATTTATATGAAATAGGGAATGATTCCTCCATCCATGCCATGATCAATATGATCCCAACTGAGATCCATTTGAATAATGTCTAGAAGATCTCATACGACTTAGTTTATCCTTGTTGTTGTGTTTGATCTTTCTGAGTTCATTGGGTGTGATTTGTTTCCATTAGCTACACGTTATAAAGGACGACACTCTCTACTTGTACGTTGGTGGTAGTAGAGTAGGAGGGCACCAATAGTAGAAACAAAAGTAGAATAAATGTGATGTAATTCTATTTATGCTGGAATCTATGATGTATTTTCTCTAAACCATTAATACATAAGTTCGATTCTGTATTTAAATTTTGTGAGTGTAATGTGTTTTTATCTTTAAAGCAGTATTGTGTTAATTTAGACTTGTTCCAGGAGTGGCAAGGGCCCACCACCACCTGGAAACAAGTTCTGCAACTAATATAGATCATAAGAATTACATTTGATCACCATTTAGAGTGTGAATCTCGTTTGGATTCAAAATTGTTATTTTCATTCCATACTTAAATATTTACCATGTTTCATAAGTTTGGACCGAATATAATACATTTCATTCCTCAAAACTATGAATACTAGAAAGGAATATTTCATTAAGTAATGATTTTTGATATATGAATGGTCATTTTTATATGGTTGCATGTCGTAGAGTGTTGAAGGAATGCTTCTAATTTGAAAGGTACAGGTATTAACCATTATATTTTAAGTGTCGGAATACATTTTATGTTTTCTTTGCTTTCCTGTAGTGTTTTTCTTATATGAGAAATGTTCATGACACTGAAGTTGATTTGTGGATTCTAAACTTAAGATAGATCGAGAAGGATTGAATTGAGATTAGAAGTTTAATACTTATCATGCAAGGTTTTCTATGTTGGATGTAATAGTCTAAGTCCAGAATGAATGGTTGAATTTATGAGTTAAGTAAAAATAGTGTGAAATTAAATAGAGTCAGCGTGCATTTAATTTTTAAGATAGAAGGTAACGAATTTACATTTGTTTAGATTCAATCTGGTATTATTTTGGTTCTATAATAAATACATGAGTACAATATGAGTTTTGGTTATGTGTGATTTCCATCATTTAGAAGAAGTTAAGTTTACCAAGTGATCTGTTCTAGGTTGAAGGTCCTTTGTTATCTGTTAAGCATTTTTGAATTGAATGAATTTGTCATAGTTAGAGTTTAGAATCTCCTTATTTTAGTAATGGTTTCATGAATTGATATTCTTGGTATAGTTTTACATTGGTGGAGTTATTTGGGTAATAATTAGTCTTGCTTCTCACAACTAGGATTTATATTGTTTATGGTGAATGGTTTGCATGATGGTATTTGCATAAATTTGTTTGTTTGCTTCATTCATGAGTGTATTCTCAAGATATAAAATTTATTATTAAAGTTTTAAATAGAACAAATATTTAATAGGATTCTTCACTTTAGCTTGTTTTGATTGTGAAAGTAGAAATTGAACATTTTGTACTTAATCTAGGAATATATTTCAGACTTCATGATGTTAGTTTAGGTTAGATGCTCTAATCCTGCGTTACTTGCACTTGTGCCTATAAGTCTTATGACCCTGGATTGATAATTTAATGTTGGAATTATAACACATATAATTTACCCAGCATTTTTGGCGTTGTTTCTGGGGAGGTGCTAAAGGGATTAGAGTGTAGTTTATTTCACAAAGTTTTTGGTGTTATCTTCATTGCAGGGAAATTAGAGAGGAGAGAAGATGGTAATACATGACAAAAGAGCCACACATCTACTTTGGTTTGGAGTCTCTCCAAATTTGATTTGTCCAAGTAAGAAAGTTTGGTAAGTTTTATTGCAATTAGTAGTTTTTATTCATTTAGTTTAGAATTTCAGGCCTTTTAAAGATAAAACATTTTTGGGTTGTTGTAAGAACCCCTTTGTACTAATCCATGTTGTGAGACAGGGATTGTCAACCAGCAAGAGAAATTCAAGAATTATTGAGAGCTTCATGAAGGTCCCTCTAAGAACTTTCTTAAATAATAGGAGTAGCTAGGATATCTGCCTCTCAGGAAGAGTTCATCCTGACCGCATTCAGGAAATTATCTATCTCTCCACAACCATAAAAGGATTTGGAAGTCTTTGATTCCTCTTTCCTAAATATCAAGGATATCAATGAATTATATACAAAATATGATGGGGATCATCTAGCTGAACCTGATCTCAAAGAACTTTCACCATGCCCAGTAGTAAGCCTTTTATGCATTCCAGAGGCCAATTATCCAAGTTTTCCTGGCACGACCGAGGAGGACTTTCAGAGCAGTCCAAAAGAAGAAATGAGCCAATACCACCAAGATTACATGGATCATTGGTTCCATATCACCATCCCGGGAAAGTACCACTCTCATCTTCAAATACTCTTTGTATCACATCTTTCAAAACTACTGATTTTTCATGCTCGTGTACCTTCTAAAGATTATATGTTAAATCTGGGCATGAATATATATTTTTACTTGATCCGCACATGGCTTCATTGGAAGTTCTCTTTCACTTGAAGGAGGACACATTTTCTCCAGTATAGTAGGAAAGATAGTATTGTAATAAATAAATAAATGAAAATAGTAAAGAGAAAAATAAGTTCTTTTGTGAAAACAAGCTTGTCTGGTGCAACTGGGCAGGGATTTTTCTTGAAAACAGGTAACTAGTGAGCAAGGTTCCCAATAAATTCTATAAATTTGTATGAGTTCTTAAAATCATGTATCTTTCAAGTAATTATGTTTGTACTCGAGTTAGCTGATGTGGGATTCCTTAAGGCCCACCTACCAACAAGCCTTGTCCCATCGACATCAACACATTATCTGGGGCCAAGGTTAGGGTTAGATAATGTATCTGGGAGCCTGCATATCTTAATGGAAGGTATCCTTGTCATCTACTAAGGAAATACATCAATGTTTCTTAGTGGATGAATTTTGCAGTCCATTCGACACCAACAAATCCATTCATGGCAAGAATGTACCTAGTGCCTTGATTCCCATTGACATCAAAGGTGGGATATATCGCATTGGTTAACGACTTCCTCAATGGTCGATAATCCAATGATTCTTGTTTATGTTTGAAATCAACACCATTTATTCGCAACAGTTGAAGACTAAATGGTTTTGTGATCTCAACACATATTTGCAGCAGTGTAGATTTTTGTATTAACATTGCATATTCATTTGCAGCAGCAGTAACATTTCCTCAGTTGTTTTGGGACATACAACACCTCAGGCATGGCGGAGAAGGGGACCTTTAGTTCATCCTTCATCTCTTTAGCTCATCCTTCCACCTTCTTTAGTGGATCAGATCAACAGTCACATAAGCTCCAACCAGTCTATCCTCCAGTTCATTTTGCAGCATCGAGCACATCAACAACAAAGGTAAAACTCGAGGTAAATTTGGCTTATGATTCTCTAATTCAGTAGAAGGTTAAAGAAGCTTAATTATTCACTACTTCTCATTCCACGCATTTCATCTTTCATAAACCATTATCCTTCTATTTCCTTCCATTCATTACACATATACTTTGATTACAAGACAATGTTAAAAGAAAAAACCTTCATTATGGGAATTTTGAGGTCTAAAATGGGCCTCCTAAGAAAAATGTACAACCAAATTAAAATTTATAAGGACCAATGTGATTCAAGATGATGATGTCAACCATAGGGGATGATTCACCATTTTTGGAGTAAAAAACTAAAAATAATAAAAAATAATAAAATAATAAAACTACTTTTTCAACTCGTATTTTCAACTTATCTCCCTAAGGTTTTACTCAAATTTTGAGCGGGAGTATTCATTGAATGAAAAATTTAATTCCTCATTGAAGGAGTGCCCATGTTGCATACTTTTGATGGGCCATGCTACACGAAAAAAAAAGAAATACATGAAAAAACGTGATTGAAATCACTTTTTCATCTATTTCTCCTTTTTCGTGTAGCAGGGTCCATAGAAAGTATGTAACATGGCTACTCCTTGGATGTGGAATCAAATTATGCACCCAATGAGTGTTTCCACTCGAAAATTGAGTAGACCCATAGGGAGATCATTTGAAAAAATATTTTTTTCTTTTTTCCCTCCAAATTTTGATGATGTAATGTAATCTTATTTTATTATTTCTGCTATTATTTTATAATTTCCTTAGGAGGCCCTTTTTAGATCTCAAAATTCCCCCAATGATGGTGTATTAATAAATTATACTCTATAGTGTCTTCTCCAAGCATTCTATTCACAGGATGAAGTCATTACTGCCATGAAATGATAAATGAAACCACCTCTAGACATTGGCCTTATGACGACAGAGTATGCAATGACCCATTGACCATCTCCATAACCACCTCATTTCATTCATCATCTCTTCCTCATCCATCCCTTTCTTGTCCTCAAATTTTATTGATCTATAAATTTTATACCTCCATTAGTCCATTCCCAATAGTGTCCATGATAAGTAAACCCAATACTCAATTACCAAATGAAAATATCTACCTTTGGGTGAGGGACCACATGGCTGGATCAGTTGGCAAAGAAATGGCACAACGAGCTAGTTAATGAATGCAAGGGGATTTTGGCTGTCGGCTGAGGAGCATCATGGAGAAAACATTTCTCCTAGGGATATCACCCATGAATTGGTGGGTAACATCTGGCTCCAACTAGGACGTGATATCTCGAAGAAGTGGGGAAAGCTACTTGAACGAGAGGTCATAGGAACTCCAACAATCTCTTGATCACTATAGACTTGTTACCTGCGCATATCAATGACTAAACCCATGAGGCAAAATGATTTTCGCAGTGTCTTATGATCACCCATGCTTAGTTTTAGGCCATAAAATCAGCAAGTAAATAAAAATATGCAAGCTTTAATATAAATGCAAATAATATACCATGAGAAACATCATATGACATTATTTCTAATGCAGAAAATCAACATGTAATGCATCCTACTCTAACATGCATATAGTACGATTTCAAGTATCAAGGTAAGGAGTGATGTGACTTAACTTGACCGGTTGATGCCATAGTTCATCGTTGAGTTTAGAAATGTAATAATATTCATCCCCAACTTTTCCATGAATCTTGACAAGCATTAAGTATTGGTCTACAAAGACCAAGTCACCTACTTTATATTATTTTTTAGGCTTCCATTTTTTTCTTGGTTTGTGATTTGGAATTTTTACGATAAAAACCTCTTGTGAAGGGAGAATGGGAGAAGGATTCTCAATGTATTGTGCTTCATAATATGGTCCAGGTTTAATAACATGATAGAGGTAGGTGGGTTCCCTATGAAGGATAAAAGGGGTCCCATTGGATTGTGGGATGGTAGCATATGATAGATCCATTTTAACATGACCTCCAATGATTTCCCCCCACTTCCTAGATAATAACATCCCCCATAAGTTAGTAATATCAATGACAACAACATCCATGAGAAGGGATATGTTGGGGTTCCTAGCCAAAGAAACCTTAAGGTATTTGATGAGACCTTCCACCTCCACAAGCTTGGAGTTAAAACCACATACCTTCTTACATGGCAGAGTGATGTTGGGACCCAATTGTTTCATAACATTTAAGGGCATGATATTTGCAGAATCCCTTCAGTCAGGCATAAAATTATGTAGATAAAGGTCATTGAAAACCAAAGTGAGCATAAAAGGTTCATGCAAGGTTTACAATCAGGAATATCAATGTTTTGCAAGTCTTCAAGTAATTCTTCCTCTTTACAGCCTAGTGACTTCTTAATTTATTGTTGTTGTTACGATTTTTTTGTTAATTCCTTTAAAGGAAAAAAAAACAATCATCTTCCCAATAGTAGCATCCGTCAATTTTGAGCCATGCATGCTTTCCATTTTATTTCTTCTTGGTATTTCCTCCCTTTTGGGAACCCTTTTTAGGTTCAACTTTAGCTTTAAGATCCTTTTAGGAGGATCCTTAGAAAGGGTTTTCTTTTTAGGAGGATCATTAAAAGGTACTTCCTTAGGAGGGGATTTCTTGGGAGAAGGATCATCTTTGTTAGGTTCCTTGGAGGTTTCAGGGTCCTTATTATTATCTTTTCGTGAATATTGTACCCATTTGAATCTTCCTTTATTGGCATCATCGTTAAGAATTGGATCTTATTTCTCATCTTTGATTGTGACCTCACTAATGAGAGGATCAGTATATGAACCTCAATGAAAAATTTTGAAATCATCATTCTAAAAAATATTGACCTGCTCGTTTGCTTCATCATTTTCACTCTCGTCACTCTCGAGACTTTCATCATTGAATACATCATTTTTCTCGAGAATTTTGGGCCTTCTCTAATATGGTGTTTTTGTTATAACTATCATATCCCATGAGTCGACCTCTTCACTAATATTTTCCATTTTCTTGAGGATATCCAGAAGGGTTTCTGCATGTTGATCATTTTATTTCTCCTTCTTGGCCTTGTTTTTAGCTTTAGGGAAGTAATTGGCATCCATTCTTGCAATATACAGATTTCCCTCAACTTGAATTTCCATTTCCTTAGCTTTAGCCAATATGGAGGGTTTATTTTCCCTTAAGGCATAGGTTAGGTGCCCCCCTACGACTTTGAAAATTTTGTCAACGATGTTGGAATCATAGGGTATTAGGTGATCAGGGATATCTCGGACAACCCTATAGATTTTTTGAATGAATTGCGAGATGTCTTCCCTTCCCCTCATTATTTTATAAAACTTCTCGATGTTGAAGGTCCCTTGGGAATTTCAAGACCACATTTTCATGAATAGGTCCTCAAATTCATTATAATCTTTAATGCATCCTCGGGGAAGACTACGGTACCATACTCTAGCTTATTTGTCAAGTGATAAAATAAAAATAATCATGAGCCTATCTTCATAAAAAATCATCCTAGGAGACATGTGCCAATAGAATTCTTCAACAAAGTCACATGAACTTATGGTAGCATCCCCTTTGAACTTGGGTAACCATAGATTGTATTTCTCGGGTAATGTGTTTGGATCATCACTCAATTTCAAAGGAGCAAATACACTGACCAAATGTATCCTGTTTTTGGTCAATTTGGGTTTGTCAGTGGTATAACTAGATGCCATCGTTGTGTTGGAATCACTAACTTTTTCAAATTCATGAAGAAGAGAAATTTCAATAGGTGAAGGATCTCATTTCTTCCTTTTTGCAGTAGCCCTAGTTATAGGAGGAATATTGTCACCTTTAAGAAAACTAGGGGTTTGGACAATAAGTGGAGTCACCAGAGGAATAATTAATTTTTTCGTAAATGAACCATTTCCTCAATGATTCACTAGGGAGGCGGACCAACTTCCTCCTCAACAATAGTGCCAGAAATGTTACCACTCAAACTAGAAGGGGACCTAAAAGAGACACCTAAATGGACAACTACTAGGTCAAAGGAAACGATGGATACTTATCCCACTATCATCTCAGCTAAGACTCCCTACTCTTTATGGAATTTCAACGATGGGAGGAGGCTCGTTATATATAAATTTTCTTATGAAGGTTGAATCAACAAATGTATATAAAGTGAACTCAATAATCCTTTCCTAGAAGAGAATTAAGAATGGAGCTTTCTTTCTATTTAAGCAAGGTACAAATTCTTTGTAGGATAAGGAGGTGAGGATTGAAGGGTTAGGTTAAGGGCATATTAATTTTAAAGGAGTTTCCAAATCCCTAAAATCCATTTCAAACTTGCAATCCTGAGTTGTCTTGGAAGAATTGTTTTTGATGAGAAGTGGGACCACACAGGGCCAAGTGAACCCAACCGAGGTTGAGGGGAGGGAGTTTAGAAACCAATTATGATATTAAACTAAACAAGGAACGGGAAGGATCAACACAATAATTTCCACTTAAAGGTGCCAATTTGATCCTATGAGGTACTAGCCTTGGGAACATTAGGGAAAAGTTTGGTCTCAGTGCTAGGGTTTGTGATATTTCGCAATCCCACCATCAATATTTATTCAAATTTGGATGAGACCTTGAGGACACACCAAAAATGTAGGGGTAAGGACATCTAACTTTTTCTATGGCTACTTTGTCGAGAAAATTATGCCCTAGGTCTCCCAGCATGGCTAGACCTAGAAAAAGGGGGAAAAGTGAAGAAAATGAGGTTTTAAGGTGACCACATTATGGTGGATCAATGCTTAACTCCTTTGGGCATATGAATTCAAGAAAATCATGAGAATGGATCTCATTTCTAGCTCAAAGAGGCTTCAAGGGAAATTTCATTTAACGTTAGGGCAAAAAGAGAGTGACCCTAAAGTGTTTATACTTTATTTGAAAATCAAGAAGTGTTATCAAGATAAATTTGATCTCTAGGAAAATTAGTTCAAAAAACATGGCCCATACATAGAGATATGCTATATAGCAACATGATTCCACAATGAAGCAGTAAATGCATGCAACGATTAGCCCTAAAATAGCGAAAATCCGTTGATCAATGTATGTGACAAAGTAAAATAAAATAACATCAAAATTGTACTTACATGTAAGAAAATATATCCAACCATCAATACATTTTCCAATTAAGAAGCTCCAAGATAATAAAATGTAATCCAAACATAAAAATTCATCCATGGTCCAACTTCGTCCACCAGGAAAGAAATGTGAAATTATGAAGAGAGAGAATGATCCAATCCAAGTGATCATGCAAAATGAATTCATGTCACTCCTATTTATACATGCATTAGGAGTTCAAATTACCTAATTGTGCCTACATTAGCCCCTAAAATAAAATAATGTTCCAAGTAACTAACTTTTAGTGAAAATCCCACCAAATTAGCTCATAAATAAAATAATAAGCCTCTAAATAGGTCAAATGATTAACAGTGCATGTTGTAGGGCTCTCCAAGAGGCCTGATGAGGTCCATAAGTGCCATAATGATGGATAGGATCCTCAAAAGTGACGAAGAAAGGAATCCCATACATGGGTATATAATGTATAGGAGGGAGATATTGTGGTACATGAGGTTCCATAACATTGATTTTTCCACCCTTATTATACTCATTTTTCCTTTTATTATTTTTCTTTCATTAAATACTTGGAGCTCAAATGATAAGAGCATGATTTGTAAGATATAATGGTAAATAACCTCTTTTTGGTAGGGCAGTTCATTTCCCACCAAGGGTTGGTACAATAATGGTTTCTTGAATGATAAAAGAGGCTCATCTAGGGCCTACGGAACTAGGGTGATGGCCATGGGTATGGGGTAGAGTCATGTATTGGATTTTCCCCATGTGCTAAATATATTTTCCCAACCATTTTTTTCATCTTGTAGTACATTTTACTATTGAATGTGGCCATGTATGCTTTTAATTTTTGTTTCAGCTTCTCCAACCTCTAGTGCATTATTCCAAGATTGAACCAAGGTGGGGGAAATGGAATGGGTAGGCTAACCCTATGTGGACCCAGGTGGGAGAGATGGTGAATGGGATTATAATAACTGGAAGGTGAGTTATATATGTGGATAAGGAAGCGGGACTACACAACCAAAGTCAGGGTTTCCCAAGTAGTATCACCCTAAAAACCAATGGTCAGTAAGGAGATCCCACAGGACTAATATCCAAGGGTAACATCCATAAGATACCAAGGGGGAAGAATAAAAAACTAATCCCACTCTTTTCGCTAAATCCATGCATTGTTCCATGCCCAAAATTGTCCATGATAAGTAAACCCAATACTCAATTACAAAATGACAAGACATACCTTTGGGTTCAAGAGGCCCACCTTCAAAAATACAATCAATACAGATGGGTGAGGAACCACATGGTTGGCTCAAGTGGAGCAGAAATGGCACAATGAGCTAGTTGATGGTTGCAAGGGGCTATTCGCTTCCGGCTAAGGATCATCACGGAGAAAAAAATTTCTCCTAAGGATATCACCCACGAAATGGTGGGTAACAAGTTTAATATTATTCCCTTGAGTTTATAGTTCATTAGGTTTATAATTTCAATCACTTGGCTTGTTGTTATTATTATTATAGAGGGTTAACGTACGTAATATTATTGATATTTATATTAATATGTTAATAATAAATGTATATTGGTGATTAAGATAATAGTGAGATATCAATAAATATTATTAATATTATCGGTTTGAATCTGTTCAAGAGTGGAGGCTCTTCTTTCTCTCAAGGTAAAACTGAAATCTGATACAAATGCCCCAGCAAAAAAAAAACCTTGCTCCAATAGGAGGAGGTTTCATTTCCACAGGCAAACTATTGTACAACTTATTAAATCTTTTTGATAAAATCACTCATGCTTTCATTTGATTTTTTCTTTATAGCATTAAACTCTATTAAAGAATAACCATGGTCTCTTTTTTCACCCCATCTCTGGATGAATTGTCTTTCTAATTCATCCCAATCATTGATTGAACCATTTGGTAATCCTTTGAACCATTTTCTTGCCTCTCCACTTAAAGACTGCACAAAAAGTCTCATTACAACATCAAGATGATCTACATTAAAGTTTTCAGCAAAAGTGCAAAACAAAGGCAAGTGTTGTTCTGCAGTTATTTCATCTTCACCAGTAAATCTACGAAGCAACTTAAGGTACTTATGAGGAATTTCATTCATTAGTTGGGGTAGATTTAATGGTGCATATATATTCATCAAGAAAGCAGGGGCTGCCATGTTAATGCCCTGATTGACTGCTCCTTGAGCGGGGGTAAAATGAATACCAGTTGTAGGTGGGGATAAAAGGGGTGGAACAACTGATATGGGAAAAGGTAGATGAACAATAGAAGAAGAACTGGCAACTGAATTAGGTTGAGATTCTGTGAATGGAAATGATACAAACTCAAAAGATAGTTGTTCTAATGTTGGTTCTTGGAAATGAATGGG
Source organism: Pinus albicaulis (assembly GCA_034641835.2). NCBI lineage: Eukaryota > Viridiplantae > Streptophyta > Pinopsida > Pinales > Pinaceae > Pinus > Pinus albicaulis. The sequence goes on along the minus strand of CM076578.1, from coordinate 589,708,458 downwards.
TGAGGGTAAGGATTCTTTTTCTGAGAAAATAAGTTTCTAGGAAATACCCTTGGATGGTGAGATATGAGAATTGCTGCCTGGTGCAAGCAGTGTGGCATCAAGTGTAGAAAATATTTTGTTTTCCGGCCCTTCTTTGAAACTAACTTTTTCGGATCTGACAGAATAGGGACTTTTTGCTGAGAGGTATCTAACCTCATGTGAGGCCTCTTAGGGGCCAGAATTATTTAAAATAAAGCACAGCTTGGTATTTCCTCCTCTCTGAACAACCATAGGAAATATGAACAGAACCCAAGGAAAAATTTGAATCTTCGCTCCCCGGCAACGACGCCAATTAATGTTGTACCTTAAGAGACAATCCCTTCGCTGTGATAAGGAATCAGTGCTTAAGACATTTATATGAGTATGTCACAAATATATATGTCTGTTTTATTAACCCTCAAGTATTTATGATCAAACCCTTAAATGTCAATTATAATGAATGCTTCACAATGCTACCATTTGTTGATGTTGAATGAAGTGACTAGAAGAAAATGAAAGAAGAAGTCTAATATGATATTTTTAGAATCTATGCTTCTGTGATCCATATAAAATTGTAAAATCACTTTCGGTAATAATCACATATAATGGAACGTTGTCGACGCGTTTCGAACCAACCAGTGTGGTTCATCATCAGGACTAGGAATATGATATGTTGTTTTATACAGAAAATATCATTTCAAACCCCAGTAGAAATATATGAAAGAAATAGTTAAAACAAAGGAGCACCAATTAAGGTTTTTAACTCTTACATATAGAATAAAAAGAGACCTGCTGCTCATAAATTTGTTTTATTCATAGATAGAAAACACAAAATTTAAACTTGAATACATTTCAACATAAACAAAATGCTAGAAACTTGCTTACTCATTCATTAATCTTTGAATCTCTGAGTACAAAAATAATTTTCTGAACGTCCAAAACTCAGAACCTTTCCTTCTCTTGAAGATTACATTAAATATAGTAAAAATAAGTTTGGAACTGTTGTAACCAATTCTAACTACCAAAACTACTTAGGACTTCAAAGGTTGTTCATTACATGCCTTGAAAATATCTTATTACAATTACACTGTCTTCAGAAAATAAAATAAATAACCTAATCTATAGGAATTGCTGATGATGTGGCTTCTTTTCCTAGATCAACTGATTTGTCTTTCTTTGATGCTGATCCTTTTGGCAAGTTTATTGTCCAAGCTCTGCACTTTTTCCATATTTCTACCTTCGTCCTGGATGAATGTGTCATATTGTGATATTCCAATATGAATGCAGTAATTCGATCATAGGATGGTCTTTCTGTGAAAAGGGCCTTTACCATCCACAACAGTTGAAAATGTCTCTGCAAGAATTTGACCATTGTTTCTCCTTTAAGCACCTGAGTCTTTTCATGCCTATTATCAACTTTGCTTTTTGTCAATACTAGTAAGTTCTCATAAGAATCCCATGGCAAAATATTTCCTTCAGCTCCCCAACATGATGGCAAGCCTACTCTTGTCATTTTATCAAATGACTTATCAAATTGACTTACTACTTCCTTGATTTTCATTAGCTTCTTTTCTGCAGCCTTTCTGAGATCATTTCTGACAATCATTTTATTAATTTCTACTGCATACAAAATTTTTTCCTACATGTCATTCTCCTCTAATTCCTGATCTGATTTAGAATTAATAAAATCAATGAATCTTCTGGCCCAAATGGCTCTATTAATTCCTTTTTGCTTATCAAACATGATTGGTTCTTCACATTCTAAAATAAGGCTTTTCTCTTTTGCAATTATCATCAGGAAGCACCAATTAGATTTCATTTCTGAAATTATATCAGTCCAAATGATATCTTTGGCTTGTATCAGTGAGGGATTTCCTTTTAGTCTTTCTTTGAGATTTTTAATCTCGGTTTCAGCATTTCGGAAATCCATTTTGTACTTGTCAGCTTCATTTTCTATGACTTTCATCAACTTTTTTGCAGTCTCTAGATCTGTTTGAGCCTTCTTTCGATCTCTTTCAGCCATCTGCAACTCAGTATTTAATTGAACAATTTGTGCTTGAGGATCTTCATCACCTATAGGAAAAAAAAAAGTACAAGTATGGTTATCAATATGATTTTGCAATGAAATTGTAGTCTGCTTTATTTTGAAGATTTCTTCATCCTTCTGCATGAGTTGCTGCAATAGCTTTTCCTTTTCCTTCTCTACCTCTACAAATTTTGCAGCCATCGAATGTTCTCCAGTAGGTAATTTTATCCTTTTCCTTAATCTGGATATTTCTGCCTCAGCACTTTGCATGAATTTCTGCACAACTGTGTTTTCAACTGGGTCTACTCCAATCTTTATAATGATTTTCTTCAATTCCTCATTCTGAACTGTTAAGGCTCTTGAGTTAGACTTCTCTAACTTCAACTGTTTAATTACTTTACCCAACATATTCTCTTCCTTTATTGCCATTTCATTAGTCTTTGTGAGGTCATTTATAATCAACTGACCTGTTTGCATATGCAAATTCATTTTATCCATCAGTGGGATTTTCTTCACATCCACAGTCACATTTACAGTGTTGAAATTGTTGGAAGAACTAATTGACATATCTGTAGGATGTGACAGGGAAATTCTAAATTGACCTTTCTCAAGATCCATTATAGTCAACAATATTGTTTGATTAGTAGTAACTTGATGTTCAGCTTGGGCCTCCATGCTGGCCTTCATCCTCTGATTTCTTTCCTCAATTTGTGAAAACAACTGTTTGATCAAGGGTACTTGTTCATGAGAAGCTTCTTGACTCCTGGGTGAAGCAGGAGCATTTTTCTCTTCTCCCAAATGTAAAGAAAAACTAGTTGAATTAGATGTAGGTTCTTCAGTAAGTTTTTTTCTCTTCTCGGCTCCCTGCTCCTCATCATCTAGATTAATAACTACTTCTTTGGTTCTTTTAGTTATTTTCTCTGCTATGATGGGAGTTTGAATGTTTGCACCTACTGAACTCATCGTACCTTTACTTGCTATCTTATCCTTTTCTAGTCTACTTTCATGAATGAAAGAAGAGTACCCATTCTCAATTCTTCTATTTGAAATCACACTATAAGGGTCATAAGCCCAACTTTCTCCTAGTAGCATATGCATCTCATCTAACATTCTTGTTACTTCATCAAATGCCTGCCTCATATTGACTATGAAAGGGCCTACAATCATGGGTAATTTATACATATGTCCTTTCTTCATAGGCACGAAATGAACTTGATCAACATTTAGGCTCTGTCTAATGAACTCTAAAGCAAAAAGCCTCATTGGTACAAATTTTGGGAGTCTATAAGGCTCAATACTTGCTCCATATAGCCTTATTTCAGAATATTCCTAAAAAATAAACCAATCTCCATATTTGCAATTGTTTCCTATATGTAGAAACTCTTAAGCTTTAGGTAAGAAACAGGGAGGAGGACTTCCATTCAATATTTTATATGCAATTGGCATGTAATAGCTAGCAAGATCAAACAACCCAGCCTCATTTTTCTCCCTTCTAACTACATCTGTCCAGAATATCACTGATTGCCTTCTTTTATTTGCATCCATAATTTTTAGACCTAAATGCATGAATTCTTCCACATTCTGATATAAGAACAAATATACAATCAATGAAGGATATTTGAAAGAACCTGTTAATGAAAGGCTCATCAACTATGAATTGAATGTTTCCTGCCAATATGATGGAATATCTAGCACCATTCCTGGCTTCATCATCATGGCAAACATCCCTAGGACTGATTTATCCATTGTATTATCATCATCTTTACCGATAATTTTTGTAATATTACTTAATATTGGATGAGTCTCAGCATCAAAAACCTCCATAGCAAACTCTTTGCAATCTCGCTGAAACTACTTTATGTCAGGTTTCAAATAAAACATGAACTGATTAAATTCTTCACCTACAAGATTATCATAATATTGTACCAGCGAATCATCAGAAAATTGGATGGATGACTCTAACTCAAGATAGCAAAGGGCTTGGTGGATTAACTGGGTGGACACCTACAGAACGTTCTCTCCTTGGGAATTCATGACAAAACACTTCCCTAGATACATGACAAACACCAACCAATAGATAAATTCAAGGAAAAGATGGGTCTTTGGAATGCATGCAGACAAAATTCCAGACTTGACCATGGCAGAATACACAGAGGAAGCATTATCATTCAAGATAACTTGTTGATAGAAAGGGAGATGAATTATAGAACACATGGTATCTTGAATATCCCTCTCAGTATCCATGGGAGGGATACGGCTAGCTGAACCTGATAGGGATGACCGTTTAGCCATGGCTGACAAATTCTACAGGAATAATTAATAGGGTGGTCAAATTTGTGCAGGTAACATAAAAATGAAACAGGATGCAGCGCGACAAATTAAAAATAATTTTGAAACAAGTGAAAATCTTCCTTAAATAGGTGGCACGACTTTTAAACTTAATGCTGACAAGACATGCCAGTGAGTCGTTAATTCTACCCAATGTGGAAGACAACTGTGACCAACTCAGCATCTTACGTCACTGCGGGGGCTCTCGAGGTATAGAGGAAAATTTTGGCTAGTGCCCCCGCACTCAATCTCCGCCGTTCATCTCTATTGTTCCCGCGGTCAACCCGGTTAACTACGGAGGCACTCATCTCGATATCCAGTGCACTAGTTGTGCCCGCGGGTTGGGCCTTTTAATAGGAACTTTAATTATCAGTGCTTTCTGCCCAACAAATCAATCAATGTTTAAACATCAAATACATAACCCACTAATATAAAGTTTAAATGTTTAAACTTTAACTCAGATATCGACGAACATACATATTTTTCATGCTAAAGTATAAAATTTTGATACTTTAACATATTTTCCAATATTTTTATATTTTTATATTTTCAAATATTTGAAAAATAAAAGGATATGCATATGATCCACAATAGGGTCTATAATATTAATAATCTTTTGGATTTTCTAATCTGTTGGGTTTATAAAATTTTAATATCATTCCCTTGGGTTTATAATTTATTGGATTTATAATATCCATCACTTGATTTATTATTATTATTATTATTATAGAATGTTAATGTTATTAATATTATTGATAGTTATATTAATATATTAATAATAAATATATATTAGTGATTAAGATACTCGTGAGAGATTAATAAATATTATTAATACAATCCATATGCTACTATTATATTATATGTTATAATTTGAAATATAATTATTAATAAATTAATATTATATTATATTATATTATATTAATATTAGTATAATATCCATATTTCTTATTTAGTTGATATAAGTTATGGGAAATAGTTATTAGCCACGCATTTGTATGCTTCCATTAGAAGCTTTCAACTGTCTTGGTTCACTACAACACAAAGGGGATTTAACGACAATATTTAAGACAATTTTTGGGTAAATTGTATTCACTCGAGACAAAAAAAACTTGTGTATTGTCTTAAATATATTTTTTAAGCAGGCGTTTCAAATTAAATTATCTTAAATTTAAAATGTCTTAAAATATTGTCTCTATAAAATCAATATATAACACAAGAATTTTTGTCTCTCTAGAGACAACTTAATTTTTCTCTCTCTAGATACTATAAAAATTTACATTCAAAGATAATACAACATCACTTTTGTCTCTTTAGAGACAATATAAAATATTGAATCTAGAAAAATATCTCACCATTGAAATAAATCAATATATAAAATATTTAATCAAGGATAAACTACAATAACTACAATATCATTGATTAATTCATGTTAGGGCACATTGGAATCAAACCACTGACCTCCTGCTTATAATGCAGGTGCTCTTCCATTGAGCTAGCACCCTTTAAAGAATTATGATTAGCGATGTCAAGGGGCTGAACAAGTATCCTGTAAAGAGTGCCCAATCCTATCCACACTTCACTACATTGGAAATCGCCTGCTAATTGGTCCTTGTCAATCATCGTCATGAGTTTGTCCTACCAACTTGCTAGCTTCATTCTATTGAGATTAGCATTCAAGTTTATTTTAGATTATTTCTTTATGAAATTAATAGTATTCAGTGTCATTTTTGAATCAGTGTACATGATAGTCTTATGTTTCTTTGATGGCCACTTCTATCTTTTATGTTCATTCTCTAATCTGGACATGTTTTCCCATTGTTGCTTCAAAACTTGTCCCATTGCTCTTAAGGAAAGCCTTGCTCAAAAATTATGCACAAAAATTTGATGGAAAATTAGAAGAGAGTAGAGAGAGTGTTCACACAAAAAAAATAACATTCACTGTATTATTTTTTATCACCACAGTTACACATATATAGGACACGAATCACTGACTTCAAGACATCTAGATCATGACTATAACTCATACATAGGAATCAACATCTTCTATATTGATGCCTAGGGACTCATGATGACAACCACACATGACAAGGAAGCATTACTTCCAACACCCTCCATTAATGCTTACATGGAAAACATTAAAAAATACATATTATAACAACAATATTAATCTTTTCCTGACTGGTCTTCATTAGCACTCACATCCACTCTAGAATCTCACAAACACCGCTCTTTCTTAATCACCACATCTTTGATTTGTCACTTGACCTCCATTTAAAACATAACTTCTTTAGACCATATTGGGCGTTCTTTGTAGAATTGATGCTTCTCGACCTCCTGGAGCACGATGGGTCAGTCTCAATACTGAACCATCCTATGGACACACTTCCATATGTTGAACACATGGTCTTCTGCTATATTCCCCAGTTATCTAGGAAGGATGTCTAGGTACTGGATGTATTCAAAATTCAATTATACAAGATGACCTCTTAAAACACATAATCAAATTAACTTGTAAGCTAATGTTCCTGGCTCTAGACGATGCCACCACCTTATAAAAAATTATACATAATTAAAAAACTAATCAAGATTATAGGTTAATTATTTTTTTTGTTAAAAATAATTAAATTATGTATAATCAAGAGCCTTTCTACTAAGACTAACAAAAAAAACTAATCAAGATTTCATTCATTCATTCATGTCTTCATATCTATCATTTCTTCCTCACTCGATTCTTACATATTTATACTACCATAGAAGCGCACATACCATGGTCTCAAACCATGGTTTGTGACTCATGGTTTTTCCCTTTAACCCTTTACAATAATTAAGGGACTTTGAACTGCCCCAAAGCCCCTTAGACCATTTGCGCGCAACGCGTACAACAAAACTTAGACAAAATTATCCAAAAAAGTACCGAGGGGGCCTCGCTGCAACAGGCCCCCAACACAATCTCGTGACTTGTCCCAAGTCAATGTGGGGTAGTCGCCTTATTTTTTTCCTTCAATGCATCGACAGAGCTCCTGAGTGGCATGATGATTTCAATGCTCTGTGTGGTGGTGCTCTATGCTTCATCTACCAAATTGGTTGTTGTTGGCCCCTCAGCTGCTACGTTGATGCTATGTTGAGTCTGTTGCAGGCTTTTGAGGGCACTGTCGAGGTTCTATGACACCTGTAGGGATTCCTCCACCCAAGGTTGCATCCATGTCTCCAGTAGCGCAGTGCAGGTCCTCAATCTATGTCTGAATGGCCTTTCCCTCATGGATTTTGGAAATCCTCTGAAATGTTACCAAGGTTGGTACAACCATTCTAATCTATGTAAACCTATATTCTTTAATTCTGAGTTCATTCCTTCACTAGAAAATTTGGCCCAATTTTCGATGGCCACTTCGTCGCTATTCCAACACATAGTCGTCACAAGAGCGACAGTTCGACGACGAGCAAAACGTGGTTTTCCATTACGTCACAATTCCAATGCATTGACAAAGTGTCGCACTACCGACACTTTTTTCGTCACTTCCAAAAAAGCATTGCTCTTCCGATGTTTCCCAAACCGTCAATCTTCCGACGTTTGTAAACTATCACAATTCCGACGAAATGTGGTCAGACATTTTGAATGTCGCTCTACCGATGTTTTTATACCGTCGCTCTTCCGACGTTTGTAAACTGTTGCAATTCCGATGAAATGTGGTCCAACGTTTTGAACGTCACTCTTCCGACATTTTTATACTGTCGCTCTTTCGACGTTTTTAAGCTGTCGCAATTCCGACACCGTAAAAATTGTCGTAAGACCGACCCATTTCAAAAGTGTCGCAAGAACGACGCTTTCCAGAAGCGTCGCAATATCGACGCATTCCAAAAGCGTCGCAATACCAACCCTAGGAAGAACTATCGCAATATCGACGGACGTCACAAGACCAATGAAAATGGAAATCGTTCAAGACGTTGGAAGACCAACGCTTACAAAGCATCGGTATACCGACGGCGGGTTCAATTTAAAAAACAAAAAATGAAATTTTAAAACAGAACAGTAAATCTCCAATATTTGTTATGAATTGTGGGCGTTCCAATTGTTATGAACATAATTCGACCGTGAAATATTAATATAATAAACCACCCCATAGCGCTTCGACTATAAAAAATCATATAAACATGGCTCTGTATTTCAAAAAACAGGTTTAAAATAGAAACAGGGCAACATTTTTTTTCCAATTGTTATGAACATAATTCGACCGTGAAATATTAATATAATAAACCACCCCGCAGCGCTTCGACTATAAACAATCATATAAACATGGCTCTGTATTTCAAAAAACAGGTTTAAAATAGAAACATGACAACTTTTTTTTTTTCTAAGTAAGGTTAATCTATTAACAGTGGGAATAAAATTACAGCATGACCGAAGTCAAAAACATTACCTAGACTTATGGAAAATTTGTCAAAAAATCAAAAAAGAAGACTGCCTTCATACAGGGAAACCAGTCTTGAACGTTTTTCAGGTCGTTGCATTGCCCACGCATGGGAACCATCGTTTGATATCTTTGACAATTACAGTGTTTACGGAATTCAAAAATAAAACAGAGGTCCGGCACAGTAATATAAGCAAAAACATGCCCAATTAAGTGGGCCGCGAAGCAAGAAAACCAAACTAAAGAGAAGTAGCTACTCATCCGGTGGTTCTTCGAAAATTCGGCACCATCCTGCGGAAGGTCCAGGATCTCCAGGAACTATTTCCACATTCACGCCACCGCTCCCCTCCTGAAGGCCCGAAAGCTGGGCTTTTTCTGAGCTCAGACCCGCCGGATGGGTGCATTGTTCCTCCACTTGGGCCTCTTCACAGAAAACCACAGTGATTGAAGTTGTGATTCGTGGGCGGTTCAGAGAGAAATTAAAGGAAAAAAGTGCAGTGCGCATCATGGGAGAAGGTGAAGCGGTGGGGAAATGAGGAGCAGGGGAGCCCATATGGTGGCCAGATCCTAGAACCTGACCCTGCCCATTTCTAGTGTTTGGATAGCAACCTGCATAATAATCACTGGAGTGGGAAGACGACTCGGTTGAGGGGTTGGAGGGAGCGCGCAAGGGTTGGCCTCTGGTGCTACCCCTGTGGTAACGCATCCTTTGATGTAGGTGAGGCATGGGTGCAGTCTCAGCAGTGGGCACAAGACGAGACGAAGAAGCAGGATTCCAAGAAACCGAGGAAGACAGACACAGACCAGACCGAGAGAAATGCAGATTTGCACCAAGGTCTAAGCAGCAGTTCAGCTGGCTTCTCCTTCCCGTCACAGTGAGCAAGGAGTGTAACCCAGCAACTGGAGAGCATCTGCAATTCAAAGGTTGCGGTCGTCTAAGAAACCATAGCGAAACACCATTTTATCAACCCGACTGCAATGGCATCGAAGAACGCCTGTCATAAATCTCTCATTGATGAGAGTCGAAGGCCGGAGCATATTGGAGCATGCGGAATCGCTAACAGGAGTGGAGGTCTGATATTGAACAGCGTTAAAACTTAATGCGATTGATTGAAAAACGTTAAAACTTAATGTGATTGATATGACAAGCCAGAGGAGGACACGTGGCAGAAATTGATTGGAGCGGATCTTTGTTTGGGCCGCTCGCGCAGTGGAAATCTGGACCTGAAAAATATTAGGGCAAATTTGATAAGAAATTCGCGTCACAACTCTCTCTCCGTACGCCAGCCCAAATTCAGACACGAAAAAGATTAGGGCAGAATTCATTTGTTTTTCGCGTCACAAAATTGGCCGACGTCAGCAGGCTATTTTGGAACGCGAATTTGGTTTGAATTATGGTTTACCGTCGTTTGAAGTCTGACGAGCTCCACGGCTAAAGGGTTCGTTTGAATTTTTGACAAAGGTTTTGTGATATGTTTTATATAACGCGCGGCGGAATAGTTTTATTGTTTGTTAAGGTCCCACACTGGTTTTGGTAATATTTTGTTTTAAATGCAACGTATATATGTTTTATATATATATTTCATATATATATTAAATCATTTATAAATTGTGGACCCCAGGAGCATTTTAATAGATTTGTTATTTTCATAGTTTTGTTATGTTTTTAATATATGTGTTGCATATAAAAGAAAAGGGCTGTGAGCCTGTTTTGGAATGTAGTTGTAAAGTTTATTATTACACACAATAGCAGTGTAAGTGTTTTGAAGAGCACAACAGTGCGTAGTTTTAGAGACAGAGAAGAATTTTGAGTGCACTGCGTTTTGCAGCAGTCACATTTTGTAATCCCTCTCAGTGAGGAAGAATTTGTAATAGTTTTTTTTTGAAGGAATAGAAATTTTTCAAAGTGTTGAAATCTGTTTCCAGTGAATAAATTTCAATATTTTCTCTGTGTTAGAAGAGGAGAGTATTACTCTCTCCATTGTTATTCTGGAATTTTCAAATATTCCAACACATGGCTATAGATGAAGGACATTGCTACGCATCAACATCAACATGTTTTCAAGTAGGAGCTACCTAATTTTGTAACAAACTTATCTCTGGATGTCAAAATTTTCATACACTGAAGATTACTCAGTCGATGCCTGAAATTTCCATTGAATTCCTATAAGAATCTTATATTTGTGACAGAAATCCTTTTTCTAATATATTATCTTACTCCTTTTAAGTTTGTCTCATTCAACTAATAAAAAATGTTTCAAGGAGTATAACAAAAACTAGATTATGTGTGAAGCATAAAATAATCATTGATGTTAGACTTGGAAGTTAAGAAGTATAATAAGAAGTAGATACACTTCTCTAAAGCATAATACCATTTTTCTAAAGCATAAGACAATCATTGATGCTAGACTTGGAAGTTCGAATAAGATGAGATAAAACAATGAAAAATGCATGCCATTACTTGCATGAAATATGAGTACCACCTTTTACCAGTAAGCTGGGAGCAAGGTCTAGATTTTGACTGGCATCGATTCTTGTGAACTCAAATTTCACTAAAAAGATAGTTTTTTGTATGTTTTTTAGCACATGGTTAAAAATGATAGTGCATCAAAATCTATATTGTTGGGCTGAATACATAAGTAATCAAAAATTCTCTTTACCAAGTTATTCGCTTCATCAAAAGCGTGATCTTCACATGTGACACTTTTGCTAGGGATAAATATCAAGTGGGTTCTGACATTTTAAAACTTGGTTCGTGGTGAAGTGTCCAAAAGGAAAGTCTATCAAAGCATCTATGACATGTGTCATTTCATAGTAGCGGATGATTTGATATCATAATGGAGGTGCTCAAATTCAAGCAGTGTAGAAGAGGTAGGAGCCTACAAGGCAGATCCAAACTTTAGAGAAGAGCAAGGCAGATCCTAGGAAGAACGAAGAATTTTGGAATCTGGGATCTCTTCCAGAGGCCATGATACCAAAGGTTTGTCCTGTTTGTAGATCTTTCAAATCTACATCCAATATAGCCTTAAATGCCCACATAGATCACTGTTTATCAAGTGAGTCAAATGCCTAAAAATATGGAACAAATTTTTCCAAGCCTAAAGTGAAGGTGAGAAAAAAATGATCAATCCTAGATATAATTACTGCGGCACCTATTTGCATGCTAGAGGATTTGGATTACAGTACTAGCAAAGAGCAATTGACCGCTGATGCACATCCATTACCTTTGGATTAGCTCAATCTCAGAGACATCACCAAGCAGAGGCAACATCAATGCAAAGATCTCAACATTTCAAAATTAATGCAAAGATTCCGCGTAGTGGTAATGCATGTATTTCAAAAGAAACAAATAACAATGCACATTCTAACCCATTCGAATAACCACTGTAGCAAGGGTTTACATCTAATTAGATCCAATCCGTGTATCGATGGAAAAAAATTAATATAATTACATTTTCCGTAGCAGAGGAAACTTTGCAAAAATAGAAAAGGAATATAAAACGAGGATGTCAAGATGTTTAGATGACTCAGTACAACAATTATTTGTGCTTAGTAGACACAACACTATATTCTTAATGCATTTTCTGTAGAATAATAAACAGATTTGTCCAAAATTTGAGATGCAAATTGTAGTCTCTACTACGTTTGGAAAAATGGAGGTTTATAAAAGATAAACTGTGAACAGAATTGTACCACTATGATAAGAAGCTGTCAGAAGCATTCCTTCTGCTTCAAAAACATGGAAATACCTTAAGAATTCTTATGGTTGATATAAATATTAGAGCATGGCAGTTAAATGTAGTAGTTATGCTAAAATACTGAATAACATCTTGAGAGTGCTCTTCAGATATTGTACGAATGCACCAAATTAAAGTTGTACCATTACTAAAGATAAATGGCCAAAAATATTCAATTTTGACATCGTGAAGTTATGTCTTTCTTAGTAGCAAACTGGGGATAGGATGGCAAATATGAGAGAACTAAGTTCCAAGGACTAAAAAAACAAGGCCAACATAGTTCTGCCTTGAATCAGAGACAAAACAAAGCTGCCCAAAAAAGTGTTTGCCACTGTCATCACCCTGAGGAGCGCAAAGTCAGTTGATGGTGCCAACCATTTGACGAAGCAGAGAGAAGATTCATGGTTCCAATGGTTGTAGCACAATTTTTTGACATGAACCATCATTGTAACAAAGCAGATTGATGGTGCCAATTGCTATAGAAGTCCACTAAGAGTGCAACTACTGTAGTAGAGCAGTTTGAGAGCACCCATTGAAGCTCCTATATATAGCAGAGTCAACATTTTCCTATTGAACAAGTTTGTATAGTCAAAGCCACAGCAAGATCAGAGAGCCACGATCCTAAATGAGAACCATATCCAAAGCTAAGACAGATTCATGTTTAGCAGAACAAGACAGCCATAGCAAAGTATCTGACCACAGAACCAGATCATGAGAGATAGCAAGATTCTTGCTTCCATTGTGGAAATGTAGAAACTGTACAAGGGCTTTGCTTCCTGTAGATTTCATCGTGACAGTAATTGCTATGGTGTTGTAAGCGCTCATTAGTAGAATCTTAAAGCCACTCTGGAATTCTTTTAACCTGGAGAGGGTTTTATCTGGTTATAAATCCTCATGTTCAAATTCCATTGTGGATTGGTTGTGATTGATATTATGTTTTTACTGTCTGTAGTTGAATTTTCGCATAGAAAATTATCAGTCTAAAGCGAGCAATTTTGCAATGTTTCTTTTGCTTCCTATTTTGAAGTATTTCTCTCAAAACTCTACTCGTTGTAACAGAGGCCTTGGGCATAGAACAGGGGACTTGGGTTTTTTGGAACCAAACTTCAGGTTAAGATGCTCATCTGAAGAATGGCACAGTGAGCCTTAGCATGGAGTTGGGAGTACCAATTTGAAGTGCAGGTAGGGCATTATACAATAGACCAGTTATATTTCTGGACCCTAATACAAAAGTTTCTTCTTCTTTCAAAACATGTTTCTCGTTTTCTGTAACCAATGTGGGTCCTATTATTTTCTCAATTGGGGATGGATCAAAATTTGTTATTGCTCCAGATGATCACACTCTAGGCAGCCCTGGAGGCTATTTGGGGGTGATGAGTCCAATAGGTCTCAATGACCTATTGACCTCGCTGGGGAATACTATTGCAGTGGAATTTGATACTATTTTGGATGTTGAATTCCACGATCCTAATGGAAACCAGTACCTTCAGCTCCAGTACCTGTTCACAAAAGAAGGTTCCATAGTCATTCATGCGTGCAGACAGGGTGAATTGCAGGCATTGCAACAGGAGGTGTTGTTGTTGTTGCATTGGCCACTAGATTGTTTGTCTAGTTCTGTTACAAGCACAGAGTATTGAAAAGGATAGACAAATTTAGTTCAAATATTGTGAAATTGCCTCAGAAATTCACCTACAAAGAGCTCAGCAATGCTACGAAAGACTTTTTTTGAATGTGATTGATAATTGATAATTGCAAGCAAGGGTAATCCCCTTGTGAAACCCAAATTTCTGAGCATTTTCTAAAACCTGATGACAGAGTCATTGTAATGAATAAGCGCCTAGGTCCATATTATGTCCAAATCTACCAAGCACCAAGATCTATAAAAAAAATCCACAGTATCTGTGAACTAAGAAGAAGAGGAAAAATATGTATTGTACTTACCTGTTCGAATAGTGGTTGGGGTTTACCACGGCAAAAATTTGACAGAGCCCATGTAGCATTTCTTATCATTGAAATTCTGGCAGTATCATTCAACTGGGAAAGCACCTACCTCAGAGCTCCATGACAGAGGGCAAGATCCATAAATGTTGTAGAGTCTCCAGCAATATTTCCCAAAGCCCAAACAACCTTACACGAATGCCAGTTGAACTCAAAGTTCGGTACTAGTTTTTTAAATCAAATTCCAAAATTACAGACATATAAAGATAGTTGGGAAGAATAATTTTATGCCTATAAAATAAACGTGCCACCTATTCTTGAACATTATCATTCCCAGAGGTAAGAAGTTCCACAAATATAGGCAGTGCCTCGTAATCAATCACAACCTTTGTATTTTCAGATGTTCCTGAGACTATATTAGTCAAAGCCAAAGCTGCTTCAAACTGCATTATCAATCACAAAGTATCACCATCAAAGCTATAATTTTAAGATAACAATTTATCTACCATTGAAACTATAATTTTAAAATAGATACACCTAGTGATATAGACACCTAGTGAGAGTAGAGGTTAGGAAATTATAATAAGAATTATTACAAGATATCATTCACAGTGCAATTGATTGTTCATTGTTTGTTGTAACTATAATTTTAAAGAAGACACACTTAGTGATATAGACACCACCAAGTGAGAGCAGAGGTTATGAAATTATAATAATAATTATTTCAAGATATCATATTACTCATAGTACAGTTAATTGTTTATTGTTTGGTGTAATAATTGTTTATTATTTATAAACACAATCAAACATATTATGAGGGACGGTGATGAAATTGACAACGGTCTCATAAAAAATGATAACAGGAACATCCCCTAGCAAGATAGATTCTGAATAAGAAAGAAAGCAAAACAAAGTGATTACTTACAGGATCATAGGCTTCTTGAAGAACAAGATCCAGAGCAGCATCTGTAACCCCTAAAGCAACACCTCTCTCTGCAAGACGAATCGCTACATCTTTCATATGTAGTCTAGCAAATTTTCTGAGCTCATCACGAGAAAGAGGATCAAATACAACTATCTCATCAAGTCTATTCAATAGCTCTGGCCTGAACTGTCTTCTAACCTGCAAAAATATTCAAAGGCATGTCAAAGCACTGCAGCCAACTTCGTGATAAAATTATATGAAAAATATGCATACACAGAGTCTAGGAGAATGAAACGGCAGGTGTATTGGCAGCTGCCGAAATGCAGCAACTAAAATGACAGGTGTATTGGCAGTTGCAGAAATGCAGCTACTAAAACGGCAGGTCTGTCGATGGTTGCAGGTGTGTGGATTGTTGCTGGTATTTTCAGACCGATTCCATGGAAATATACCAGAAACCAGTGGTATGTCAAACCTAGAAGGTAACCCGAGAGACTGTGACCGTCATATTAAACAAGTAATAGGTGTCGTGCCTAGATAAGAAGTGTTGACGAAAAAAAATTGATCTCTTTCATAACAGAAGGCCTATCGGCCTAAATATCTAGGACATGTGGCACTCCATGATAAAGACACATGGTGTGTGGATTTGAGTTTTTCAAGTGGTCAAGTGGGCCGAAAATAGGTGAAATGTGGCACCACTCAGAGATTGACATGTGCCAATTGGTACAAGTGGTATACAATTAGCATGCTCAAACAACGAGGTGATGCAGGAATGACATGAGGGAGAAAATATCATAAAAGCCCCAAATCTGGAGAACTAAAGCTCATCACCAACCTGAGATTGACAACTTTACATTATGTAACCTATGAAATCGTAAATGGAGAAATCATAGTAACAATAAAGTAACCTATGTAACAATAAAGTCGGATTCATCCTGGGAGTGGTAATGGGAGAAATCATAGTGAACAACAGGAAACATGCAGAGTTGCTTACAATCAAATAGATGAAAAAACACATACAAAAAATATAGATAATAATCATGAACAAGCTTAACATTGAATTATGAACTGTAAACGAACTTACAAAATGTGACATTACGAACTTGGTCAAGTGCACAAGCAAAAATATCCTGGACATGACCCTAGTTGACAAGTTGTATAGCTCATGATGGAAGAGGATTTGTACCTAGACTTCCAAGTCAATCAAAATCCATAATTATCTATACAATAAATACAAGTAATTGATGTAGTATTTTTTACTCTAAGATGCATTATTATGATAATGTTAGAACATATGTTGAAAATGTCAAAACATACCTGAATAAGCTCCTCTTCGTTTCAAGAACAATTTATTGGAGTCGCATGAACTTGGAACAAGCCTCCCATGATCTGAAAGAGTAGCAACTAAGTCAACAATGAATTTTTGTTGCTACGTTGGATTGAGGGAGGTTTTCTCCAAGATTAAATCGTTCCAATAAATTATTCTCTACTAAACACGGCCAACCACGTGAAGGTGGAAGCTCTTATGGCCCCTCCCCCCCCCTTACATCACTTTCAATTCCCCAATACCCAATCTATATTTCATTTTTTACTTTCATGAGCATAAAAAAAAATATTCAATAACTAATAAAAAAACAATTCAACAAAAAGTACATAAGGAAACATTGCAATTAATGCTTGACATAAAAATAGTATGATAAATGAGTTTTTTATATAACGCAAAAAAACGTTCCAAGTATGGTAACGTTTGTCTTATAATAATACAATATTTTACATTATCAAATTTTCTTTTTCTTCTTCCTATTTCTAAAGCTCCTAATTACATCATCAATATCATCGTGCTCTGCTCCTGTTTCATGCCTTTCAACCCGCACTGCTGACCTAGTTGCATAGTCATGATGTCTGGTCTCATCCAGTGACGGGGAATCGCCTACAAAAACAGATAATATTAAATTTTAATTGTCAGTTTTTAAATGTCATTGAACTAGTTCGGCAATATTAATAAAAAAATTGCAATGAGATTATTTACCTGGTGCACCAGTTGTTGTTGTTGGGACTGTTGCCCTGTCTTCCTCTCTAGTGGTAAGATCCTCAAGGGAAACATTCTCTGTCATTTAAACAAAAAATGTTATAAGGACAACCATCAAGGTATAATTAGAAAAAATTATAAGTGGAAATTAATTATCGTCACAGCCCTCACTGATAGTAGCATTTTCGGCCTGGTCCCCACTACAATGATCAGGTTGCACGTGAGGAGCATCTACATCTGGCTCTAAAACTGGGTTATTTTCCTCGTCGGTATTGCTGCTCCCCTTATTTAAACAAAGTTGTTAGACATTAAATTTATGGATGAAAACAAACATATTGAAAGGTTAATGTTTTACCTTATCAGGAATTCTGGATCTTGGGACCTGCCCCAAGCTTCTGCGACGTTCAACTATGGCTTGATAGCCGAAATGGAAAGCGATATTTTTATCTTCCTCTGTAGTTTCTGTTCCGAAGTCATCACCCTACATTACATATGATCATGTATTTTTAATCATATTTGATAGGATTACAAAAATGTTGGAAGGCGATACAATTAATTATAAGATGTTTAGCTACTTAATTACAATTCTTGCGGAAAAAAGATGGAAATCCTAGCCGCTCTGCAGCGCTCCTCTGCATCTGAGGCCTAGCCTCGGCCCTGTGGCTGCTTCGAGCTCTCCTCTTGGGCTCTGGGTTTTCACTCATGTGCTGTTCCTACGCTTCGTGGCGCTTTGACTAGATCGGCGCAACGCATTGAGTCGGTCGTCCAGTGCCTCGTCTGTGCGCAGTGCTTTCATTCTGCGCGACGTTTTGAACCTTGTGCGCGACGCTTTCATTTCCCCTTCATTTGATAGAGCGCGGCACTCTGATTCAGAGTGGTGTCTACCTGCGGTGCTTTAGTCCTTATTCTCCTTGGATTCTTTGGGCCTCTTCCTCTGCTGCATTGATTTGAAGATCCATGTCTTGGTCGCAGGGATTGGTGTGAGCTCGTTTTGTCGAACTTGGGCGGCGCTACTCCAATGGAGCCCCCTTCGCCTCCTATTTCTGAAGATGATGCCTTCCTTAACCTTGTGTCATCCCTCCCTAAAAGGAAAGCTTCCGAGGCTTCGAAGTTTGTGAAACGCTTAGACGACATCCCTGAGATTTCTCTCCCTCCGGAGGGCCCGATTCAGGTCGCCCTTTCTTTGGCTGAGCGAGCTCTGGTGGGTCAGTTCACTGGGCTCTAGCCCTCCGCCAAAACTACGAAGAGCTGGGTCTCAAGGAAGTGGGCGCCGCTGATTAAAGGCAGAGTCACTTCATACTTTTTAGGTAAGGGTTTCTTTCTGTTTGAATTTTCTGAAAAGGATGATAAGCATCTGATATTCTGTAACGGTCCCTATTTCATGGGACCTCAGGGGCTGTACCTCAATAAGTGGATGCCCGATTTTGACCCAACAGTGGACGTTCCTACAGCCGTTCCTGTGTGGGTCAGGCTGCCCAACCTGCCAGTGCACTGCTGGAATGAAGAGTCTCTTAAGCACATCGGAAATACCTTGGGCAAATACATTGATCGAGCAAACAGTAAAGATCAATTCGACTGTGCTAGAATTTGCATTGAAGTCGACCTTGAGGTTGGTTTGCCTGAGGCAATAAAGATCAGATTCGGATGCTGGACACATGTGCAAAAGCTGGACTATGAACAGATTCCGTTCAAATGCCAGAAATGTCATGTCTACGGTCATTTTGCTAGAGGATGTCCTAAGAACACCGAAGTGGAGAAAGGAAAAGAGGATGGTTGGACTCAGGTCAAAAGGACCAAAACTACCCACAAACCCTCTAGAACTGGTAACATGAATGGTAAAGGGCCCCAGGTTGGCACTGGGATCCAAAAACCTCTCATGGAAGATCAAGGAAATAAATTTACCTAGCTAAGCTCAGCAACAGAAGACATCCTAGAATTAGAGATGCAGAAAGAAGGATCGCCCCAAAAAGAGTCCCCCTCGGGACCAAAGAAAACCGACAGTAATGCAGACAGGACAAAAGAGACACCCACAGAGGAGGTTGAGGAAGTGCAAGGCTCAGAGGATTCAGAAGAAGAAGGGGAAATAGGGGACTCGCAAACCTCGGCTAGAAGATCAATGAGAGGCCGAAAATTTGCTCGGGAAAAAAGAGAGCAAGAGACTTACAAAGACAAACTCTAGGGAAGCCAACCTACCCTTGAGAAACTCTTGGCAAATACTCCGAAGAAGAATAGAAATCAGTCCCAGAGCTCGAGAGGAGCTCATCATCCAAAAAACAAGTGATGAAGATCGTCTCCTAGAACTGTAGGGGCATGGGGAGTAGAATAAAAGAAGAAGCCTTAAGAAGTTTGATTAGATCAGAATCTCCCGATCTGCTCCTTATCCAGGAGACCAAAATGGAGGACTATGCCTTCCTCCAGATAGGTAAGAAATTATGGAAGAAAAGTGAAGGGCACGCAGTTTCAGCTCGAGGAGCTTCAGGTGGACTGGGCACTATATGGGACGCTAACAAATTCATCAAGATCAAAGAACTTAATAACACCCATTGGCTTTTCTCAAAGCTGCAGCACGTAGAAACAAATGTGAACCTCTCCCTCTTTAATGTGTACACTCCTGTCAGCGTAGGAGAGAAAAAGAACTGTTGGGACTCTATCAGAGGTCTGGCAGAAGCTGAAGATATGGAAAATGTAATAATAGCTGGGGATCTAAATCTCACCTTATCATTGTCAGAAAAACGTGGAGGAAGCATTGTTAGGGACCCGGCGCGAAAATGGGTTGAGGAGCTGCTCCAAGACTGGGACATGATAGATATTAAGCCTCTGTCCAGGAAATACACTTGGACAAACAAAAGAATCGGACTGGGACATATCGCTGCAAGGTTAGACAGATTCCTTGTTCAAAGTTCTTTTCTTCTTCTTGGTCTAGAGATTAGAATGCATATTATTCCTTGTAGTGTTTCTGACCATCACCCCATTAAACTTGATCTGCTAGCACATTTGAATCAAGGTCCCATTCCTTTTAAATTCAACTCTCATTGGATCAAAGAACAGTCTTTCTTGCCTCTGATAAAAGAAAGCTGGAAGACCCCAGTCAAAGGCTCTGCCTTCTTTGTTTGGGAGGAGAAACTTAGGAGAGTCAAAGCTGCTCTTAAAGCCTGGGTCAAAACTCTACCTAATCCTGCTGTGGAAAGGAAATTGTTACAGCAACGTCTTGAGATGCATCATCTGGTTTCAGAAAATGTAGAGATCACTAAAGAAATTCTTGACAAGGAGGCTAATCTTCAGCAAATGCTCCTAAAAGCTAGCTTGGCTGAGGAAGAATATTGGAGACTGAAATCCCGCAGTCTCTAGCTCAAGGCGGGAGATAGAAACTCATCCTTCTTTCATAAGCAATCCCAGGCCCGAATTTTCCGCAACTCTATCTCTGAAATTAAAGTTGAGAACTCTACGTATAGAGAAATCCAAAGCATAAAAAACGTTGTCTTCTCCCACTTCAAAAATCTCTATAGTGACGAGGAGGACTTGGTGCATGGTTCTATTCTTGTGAATGAGGTGCCCACCCTCATTTCCGCCAGAAACAACCAATTCCTGGAAGCCGAGATCACTAACAATGAAATAAAAAATGCCCTCTTCGCAATGGAACTGGATAAGGCCCCAGGCCCTGATAGTTTTACTGCCAGATTCCTGCAGTTCTGTTGGCATATTATGGAGAAAGACTTATGCAGAATGATTCAGAAATCTCAAGAGTGTCAGAAGATTGGGGGAAGCACTAATTCGGCCTTTCTGGCCCTCATTCCCAAGGAGAAAGGCGCCAACACCTTCAGAAGGTTTCACCCAATATCCCTCTATAATATAGGCTACAAAATGATTACGAAAGTTATTTCCAACAGGTTAAAAATCATTCTCCCAGGCATCATACCTAAGAATCAGGGAGGCTTTATTTAGGGTAGAAAGATTGTGGATAACTTTATCCTGGTCCAAGAGGCGATTCACTCTAGTGTGGTTCGCAAAGAGAAAGGAATGGTTGTCAAGTTAGATCTTGAAAACGGCTTTGACAGAGTGAGACACAGTTTTCTGCTGGATGTCCTGCGCAAATTTGGGTTTGGTCCCAAATTCATCAACTGGATTAAGGCTTGCATTAGTGAGCCTTGGATTTCCCCTCTGGTGAATGGGAGGGCCACAGATTTCTTCAAAGCTTCTCGAGGATTGAGGCAAGGGTGTCCTCTTTCCCCTCTGCTCTTTGTCCTCCAAGCCTCTGTAATCAGCTTCCTTTTGAACAAAAATCAACAGGACCAAGATTTAATGGGCCTGAATACTGCGAGAGGAGTTAACAATATAAACCATGCCTTATTTGCGGATGATTCCCTCTTACTGGGTGCTGCCTCAGTGCCCTCTGCCAAAAGATTTAAAGAAGTGATTGATGATTATTGTCAAGATTCAGGAAGCAGTCTCAATAAAGGAAAATGCAATATCTACTGCTGGAATACCCCTACCATCACGATGCAAGCCATTTCCTGTTGCTTTGGCTTTGCAGCATCCTCATCTTGGACATCCTTCAAGTATTTGGGTCTCCCAGTTTTTCAAAAAAGTACTATCATCAGAGACTGGTTACCCCTGCTGGAAAAGTTTGAATCCAAGATCCTCTCATGGGGATACAACTGGCTTAATCTGGCTGGTAAGTTTGTGCTTATCAAAGCAGTCCTAAACAGCCTTCCCATCTATTAGTTTGCTGTGATGCTGGCTCCTGTTGGTATTATGAAGAAAATGGAGGATCACATTAGAAAATTCTTTTGGAAAGGCGGGAAAGCTAACAAAAAGAAAATCCCCTTAATAAGCTGGGCCAAAATCTTCATGCCCAAATTAGAAGGCGGATTGAACTTTAAGAACATTTGCATGCAAAACATTGCATTGGGAGATAAACTGAGTTGGAGGATTATAGCCCCTAATCCGGGGTGGGCGCAGCTCGCCTTGTGGAAGAAGTACTTTCGTGGACAAAGGAAAAGGTGTTTGGACCAGCCCATAGCAAACTTTGGTTTGATAATTCAAAAGCTCTGTGCTAATTCTTCCTTCTTAATATCCCACCATGCACATTGGATACCTGGCAATGGCAAGAAAATTAGAATTTGGGAGGATCGTATAATGGGTTGTGATCCTCTGGTTGATGATCGATCTCTGGATTTGCTGAAGGACTGGATGCATAGAGCAGGCTACATTACTTTGTGGGATATTTCCAATTGGGAAAACGGAAAATTGCATAGTTGGATTAACATCGAGGTGCCCCAGGTTCTGTCCAAAGAGTTTGCAATCTTCTTAGCCTTTTTAAACGGCAAGGCTCCCTTGAACAACAGAAAATTGGATGCCCGAGGTTGGGGTTTGACCCCTGGACGCTATACTGTTTCTCAGGGCTACAGGAAGATCTTATCAATTCCCCACGTTCCTACAGATCCGAAACCATGGAAAGGGATTTGGTCCCAGTCTTCGCTGCCTAAAATTGACTCCTTCTATTGGCTCCTTTGCCATTAGAGAATTTTGACAGATGATAGATTGCAGAGAAGAGGTTATCTAGGCCCCTCTCGTTGCTCGATGTGTGGAGAAAACGCAGAGTCTGCTGCGCACCTGATGCTCAATTGCAATTTTGTGACAGACCTTTGGAATGAGGCCTTAGGCCCTTGGAGTCTGGACTTCGTCCTCCCATCTAGCATTCTCGATCTGTTTTCAAACTAGTTGAGATTGTACCCAGGAATCTCTCCGCAGAATGTTCATATCAAAGCCGCCTGGTGCATTCTCCCTAAACTTATTTGTTGGCATACCTGGTTGGAAAGAAATCAGAGGATCTTCAGAGATAAGAAAAGAGATCACAAGATTGTCTAGGTTAACATTAAAAACCAGCTGAAGGAATGTCTCAGTGATAAACTGGATGGGGCTGACTTGAGAGATCACAATGCTTCTTGGAGCGATTCACTTGATCTCCGCTTCATGGAAATTATCAGACCTCTCGCTCCTCTCAAAGAATGGCAGATTAGGCTTAACGCTTCTGACTTCTTGGACTTTTTCTCAAAGCAGGCGCATAGCATTCTCTTCTTCGACGGGGCAGCTAAAGGAAATCCGAGCAGCTCCGGAGCCGGTGGAGTAGTTAAAAAAGCAGATGGCAGCACTGTCCTTAGATATGCCTGGGGAGTGGGCTTCAATACTAGCATACAAGCTGAAGCTCTGGCCCTTCTCCAAGGCCTTAAGAAACTTATTTCCCTTGGTATCTACGATGCAATTGTGAT
This sequence comes from Pinus albicaulis, assembly GCA_034641835.2. NCBI lineage: Eukaryota > Viridiplantae > Streptophyta > Pinopsida > Pinales > Pinaceae > Pinus > Pinus albicaulis. The sequence goes on along the minus strand of CM076578.1, from coordinate 589,684,785 downwards.
GGGAGACTCCCAGTCTATCATGAAAACCATTTTTGAATTCTCTTCCCCATCTGATCTAAGATTGTCCAGACTGATCAGCAGAATAAGAACCTTGTCGAATTCCTTCCAGAGCTTGAATTTCTTCCATGTCAAGAGAGACAATAATAAAGATGCTGACATTGAAGCTAATAAAGCTGTTCACCTCCCCCTCGGAGTCATCCTCAGAGATGGAGTAGAAGGTTGGGACCCCATTCCTTAATTGTCTGGAAAATATGTTTTACAGCCTTCTATTGGAGCAGTTTTTCTGCATTTTTAAAGTAGGGAAGATAGAGGCGGTTGCCAGGAAAATAGTTTGTAAGAATCTCTGGGCTAGCAAAGAAAAAGACACTCTGATCCTGGCCACAGAGGCACCTAGACTTTGCTTAAAATTTTGTAACCAACTCTAAGGCAATTTGGCCATAAATTAATATATCTCTCTACCTGTTTCTGTTAAAAAAAAAAAAAAAATTACAATTCTTGCGACTAATTTCAAGTAGCCACCCTGGCCTAGCTGGTGATGGCCCTTTTTTTCAATCCTAGCTTTGGTTTCCTTTAAGGTGTCAGGCAACCTATCATTAAAAGATTGAAGTCAGATATGATGTAGCACACTTTTATTTTAGACATAGAGAAAATTAAAGCTATTGAATTAAAGTTGTAATTTACCTTACGGGTCCAGTTGGCATTTTTCCTTCTTTATTTTCCCTTTTCTCTTTTCTGTCATGGATGAGTGCTCTCCACTCACTCTCTGGAACTGTGAGAGGACGCTCATATCTAGGGTTAAATTGTAATTGCATCCTATAGGTGTCCCTGGTATATTTCAAATATTTGTCGGCTACCCGAGCCATCGCTGTTCTGTCAAATGTGCCGACCCCAAAAAAGGCTTCTAGATAATCTAGAAGTTTTTTTTTTCAGGTTGGAATTCTGGGAATTCCACCTTGTGCATATGGTTGGGCAAAAAATTAGCAACGCATGGCTCTCCAAAAACTTGTAGAACTCATTTTTTCCTACACAGAAAAATATATTATCATTAATTTAAAAATAAAAATCATGATAAATATGTTTTAGATAGAGTACATGAAATAGTTAAAATATTAAAATTTACCTGGGAGTTGTACGTGCTTTATAGGGACACCTTCATCGTTCACCAACAATGTTCCATTAATGGTCCCTGTGGAGCTGACACGTGTAGCTCCAGGAAACGCAATAATGTAGTTGGCCATATCAGCCTCATCACTGCCAACACATTCAGCGGTTGGTTGGGTGTCTGCTTGGGCAGGGTGTGTTTCTTGGCTGGCACCTAAAGGAGTAGAAGGTGTACGAGAGGTTTGTTGGGAAATCTCTTGCCCTTGTGTCCCACTACCACCAACACCGGGTTCAGCAAGTGCCAGAAAACGCTACATACAAAAGAACTTTTTGTTAGTTTAGTCAATGTAAAAATTAAAAATCAAACTATCACAGTTCATCTCATGCAGAACAAAAAAAATATCCTTTTGACTTTTTATTATTACCTGATATCTTTCTAGCTGCCTCATAAGATTTTGTATCCTCTCTTCTGTTTCAGGTGTTTGAGGCGCGTCTATCAAAGTATTAAATTCCGACCTTGCATCTCGTGCCTTTTTTTGCAACAAGAACATTGGAGATAGGGATGAAGAAAGCTCTTCCTCAAAGAGGGAATCATCAGGCATACCATGGCTAGGTGTCTGCATATTTGAACAAAATTAATATTATTTCAATTATGTAAATAACTAAAATACTTGAAGATAGAGCAATGCTGGCACTTTACATGTTCTTCCGCTGGCCTCTTTCCGCGATCATCCCGTCTCGGGGTTGTTCCTGTACTGCCCTGATCAATCTGCCACATTGCAATAAAATTATAAATGTAAAAACTTGAAAACAATATCTAACTTGAAAACACAAAATGAAAACTGAAATAATTTCTAATAAGACACCGGAAGATAGAGTTAGAGTTTCAAATATACCTTGCATTGAATTCAGTCCTGGAAACATGTCATTGCACATTAAGGCACCCAAACAAGAGACAAGTTGACAATGAAGACCTTATTGAATATATTGTTGGAGCAAATTCTAGTAAACTTGTTGTGAAGACCTTGAGGACATTTTTGGAGCAACATTGTTGAAGCTGATGGTATAGCATTGTTGGAGACGATCTTGAAGGGCCTTGAAGTGAAGCTTTTGGAGCAGCTATTGAAAAATCCTTAGAGCATTTAAGTAAGGCACTTTCTATCTTCCATCACCTTTTTCCTTTCAATATCCTTTAAACTATTTTGTTGATATTTAATGTTTGAAATCACATTATAATTCCTTGATTATATGTGTTTGGGGACTTTCCCTTTGAAATTACCCAAAAATACCCTGGAAATTTTATCTTCAAGATGCATGTTTGACCCTATTGTTCAATATTTTGATTGATAGTAGTAAACATAGAGAGTTAGGGGGCTCTTGACTTGGTTTGGTTGGGCCATTAGATCCCTAACATCTACTAGGGAGAACCCCCCTTGAGTTGGAGGAGAGCTAGGCCGAAGTGAAAAGAGGTTGGTGAGGTGACAATGGGGCTATTGAATTACACATGGTATCACACTTTAGCTTTAGGACTTTATCTTGAGAAGTGCGAGATTTTGCTATATCAATTCTCAAATTATTTACAACACTATTGTTAAGAACTAATAAGAAGTGATGTTGAGGGGTTTTGGGGTATAAGAAACAATACCATTTAAAAACTAGGGTTCTCAGTCCTTGGCATTCCTTCACCTGGGCCTAGGGGCACACAAGAATAATTTCACACTAAACCATGCAAACTTAAAAGTAACTTAACAGATCCATAAAGTAATTATAATCATAATTCCTAATTTCCTATTGTACGATATAATGCAAATTATTCAAACATGAAGTAATGAAGACATGCAATCTCTGAATTTCAAGATTGATGAACCAATACAAGAAGTTAGAAACTACAACTTTGATTCAATACTCTGTGTCCTAACTCCAAGAAGGAATCTAGTTTGTAGTACAGAACATGCATCGTGTATTATCAATTCTTAATTGACAACAACTAAAGGTCATCTACATCATCAATTCCTTCCCATTTTATGTTTTTATGTTATATTCCTTATAAAAGTGTCAAATTTCTCTCAAAGTAAGCAACCACTGAATAAAATAAAAAATAGTTGAGATATGATTGAGAAATGGTCATTTATTTCTTGAAAGGATCTTCACAATTTCTTTGGTTGTTTTTCATCTCAAGAAACAAGAAATGACCTAAGAAACTATGTTGATGTAATATAAGAAACAACACGGTGCAATGGCCATTTTCAAAGCCAAATGATGTCCATTGAGGACATGGCCTTTATTTGGTTCCTGTTTCATAGGAGTTTCGGGTAGAAATGGAACTTTGTTGTACCATTTCCAGTAGTAAAAAAGGAAAACCTTCTTTTTCCATGGGAAATAATTTACCTTTCCTTTTTCAAGATAATCTAAATCACAAAAAATATGAACTATACTACACACATTCTTGGATAATGTGAAAGTGGAAAAGGAATACCCTACACAAGTGATGCACACATGTACATTTGAACACTAATAGATTTTTGTAGTTGAAATGCAATGCTTCTTTTCATTTAAATGTAGGGTTTTTAAAGCAGGGAGAAATAATGGCTGCCAAATTAATAAGCGTTTCTTTGGGAAAAATTTAAATCTTGTATTGGGTGATGAAGATAATAGAGAGTATTGAATCTTGATTCTTGACATTGTGTTTAACTTGAATAACTCAAATGATTATAAATATCAGTCGATGAGTTATTTTTTCAAGTATGTCACTCAAAACTCTTATGTCAAAGCATTGTATGATGGCTAGCATTTGCTTGTTTCCCTTTCTTCAGTTCAATGTAAAAATTATATTAATATATTGGAGCACAAATGATAACTACAATTGTTTGCTTTGTAGTATATCTAGCCCCAAGATTATGAAAATTTTTCTCAAGTGGAGCTATTGGTTATTGATGAAGCAGCTGCAATTCCATTGCCTATTGTAAAGGCTCTGCTTGGGCCATATTTAGTGTTTCTGTGCTCTACTATAAATGGGTAATAATTATAAATGAGCCAAACACAATCACATATTTTGTAACCATTCGGTTTCCATGGATAGTGATGATGATATTAACCCTATATATCAGTGACCTATATCTATATGAGAATGATCTCGAAATTGACCTTGATATGGTTGTATGGATGTGGCCTTTGGTATGTCATCAGAAAATCCCCAAATATCAGAAAATCCCCAAATCTGGAGAACTAAAGCTCATCACTTTCGATCTGGAGTACTACCCTTGTGATAAAGTTGATGACTTTCGATCTAGAGTACTACCCTTGTGATAAAGTTGATGACTTGCGATCTAGAGTACTACCCTTGTGATAAAGTTGATGACTTTCGATCTCCCATTCTCTACCACTTTGCAATTCACCTTCAATATAGATTAGACCAAGGGAAATTCGTTACTGGGTGTTGAGATGGATGAGTTTGTCGAACTAAAATCCATAGCTTAAACTTCATGAAACTAGTGGAGTCAAATTCATGCAAGCACAAACAAATCTTACACATCCTCTTTGAAACTCATTTGAAAGAACATTGGACGACATCTAGAGAGAACCCTATAGCCTAACACAATCCAATGGAATTGACCAAAAAAACCCAAATAGAGTCAACCCTACTATAGGAGGAAGGGCCTACAGTAAGAACTTACCATTTTGCAAGAGCTGAGGGCGAATGCTGTTCTGCAAGAGCTGAGGGTGAATGCTGAGGGTGAATGCTGTTCTGCAAGAGTTGAGGGCAAAGGTTTTTCTGCAAGAGTTGAGGGTGAATGCTGAGGGCGAATGTTGTTCTGCAAGAGCTAAGGGCGAATGCTGAGGGAGAATGCTGTTCTGCAAGAGCTGAGGGCGAATGTTGTTCTGCAAGAGCTGAGGGCGAATGTTGTTATGCAAGAGCTGAGGGCGAATGCTGTTATGCAAGAGATGAGGGTGAATGCTGAGGGTGAATTCTTTTCTGCAAGAGCTGAGGGTGAATGCGCAAGTGATATCAGACATTAATGTAGTTTTTAATAAAATCATTTTTATGTATCACGCATTTGATTTTTTCATTTCAAATAATTTTTATATACATTTGATTTTTCCATTTCTAATACAAGTGACAAAAAAATTTCTACAAGAGGTTGAAATTTTTACTAGAATAGCCATGAAAGACTAATTAAAATGGCTTAAAATGCAAGTGGATCTTCAAAATAAATGTAATTTAAGGTTCTCCCCACTAAATTTTTGCAAAAGTGCTTACATTATTTAAGTTATCTAAGACATTTTTTTGTATTACACAATCTAAATTAAATAATGAAATAGTTGGGTAGTCTTATTGTTTCAAATTAGGACACAATTTTCAAATGGTGATGAAGTTTCATGTGATGATTAACTGTCAATATTATCCTTTCCTATCCTTGAAAAACTATACAAGGTTCCCTGCTGCCACATGAAAACCTAACTCATGTAGCAGCATAGGACCAGTCCTCCATTTTGCCCGTCATAAGGCATTTTTCACGTATTTGATGACTAGAATTTGTGGATTCCCGTTTTCCATGACGTGCTAGGAAGGATAGAAGAATTAATTTTGACATTTGAAATTTTTTCAAAAACGTTCTTATGCCCTTTATTTTCCACTTACCAATAATTTTGCAACACTAGTCCTCTTCACAATTGCAAGGTTGTACTCAAAAAGTAAGGAAAGTTACTTTTTTGGCTCACTCAAAATTAAAAATTTAATAAAGGAATTACCACTTATAATTATTGATATTTTAAACTTAGAATCAATTTATTTTTCCCCTTCCTATTACAAAAAGTTCACAAATCCTTTCTTTTACATAAAACACCAAAGAAAGAATAAATCTCGTTGCCCTGCAAACTTCCAATGTTGTGATTAGTGAAGCAGTGAAAAAGTACGGCTATAGCACTAAAAAATTAGAGTGCCAATCTGTCCCAACATGAAGTAGTGTTAATATAGTTGGTGGCTTGGCTTGATGGTCAAACAGTGAATTACACAAGCACAAAATAAAAGCTTTAGGTGTCTAGTTCCTTACACTCGCACTCTCAAGGCATTCAGACTTAGGCCGAGCTCAAGATTGGCTCCGAGGAAACTAGATTGGCTCATTAACCTACCATATTTTAATTTCATAAGGTATGTTCGAAGTTTGAACTGCTAGGGTAATTTATTATTGTGAAATCATAGTTCTAAATTATCTCTTATTCTGTGAGCAATGTAATCTATTAATTGTAAGCAGATTAATTAAAAAAATTGAAACTAATTTTAGTATGAATGATGACAATTTATATATTAATTGGTTTTTAAGAGTATTTTTATTATGTAGGAGCACTGGAAAGAAAAATCAAGACTTCATTTTCTGTTTTCCTTATTTTATTGGGCTAAACTAGAAAAAATTGAATATGAATAGTGAGTTAATTGTAAGATCAATGGGCCAAGGCCATACATCAACATTGACCACAGTGGGGAAGTATAAAAGCATGGATATTTATGCAAGTATAGTTATTAATGTAAGATCAAAGTTAACTCTTAGCTTCACTAAAGAAATAGAAGGCAAAGATCTAGCATCAACTGAAACTCACGTGAAAAAGTAGATGAAAAATGTACAATTATCCAATGGAGAGGTAATCTATAATTATCCAGTAATACTGTTGGCTATGCCTTGTGACTAAACTAATTCTCAATATTTTTGAATAATCATCCATTGGAATTTTGTAGGAAAACCATAGTAAATCATTGTCCAATGGCCATGGAAAAATATATAAAAAAATAATATTTGTTGGTTGTTTTTCAATAGGTGGACCATGATGGGACCACTGAGAAGGTGGGGGTGTTTTTTTAATCATGGAAGTGAGGTTTAGTAGATTGATTGTCAAGTTACATTTCCCTATAAATTTTCTCGATCAAGTTATTCATTCATTGAACTTTGATTCATTCCTACTGTTTTGATACACAATCCAATCCAGTTGAGTCTTGAGTCTTCATTGAGAATGTCATTCATAGGTTGTCAAGAAAGAGGTTATCATGCACATGCACTCTTCTTTTCTTGGTATCTTTGTAACTATGTTCAGCCTGAGTTCTATATTTTTAAATTATCATAATAGTTCGTGATTATTAGGCTTTTATTTTTTCTTTTAAGAATTTTAATTTAATTATGTGATGGGTAAATAGAAATCCAAATTCCAACCCTGCCTGCCACCTGTTGGTGAGTGGAGGTCACTTTTCATTTACAGCTTACCAGGTTACTCATGTTACCAATATTTTCACATAGCTCACTTTTAGGTGACTACTTATTGTACTTCTTCTTTATAAAGAACAATTGGTAGATAATTGTATTATTTGAAATCTATAACAAATCCAGGCAACAAAATTACAACAAATAGAAAATTATGCAAAAAATTCACTAGGGCACTAATGTGTGGATACCCTATCATTTCTTAGATCCTCATAACTTACCAACACCTACTATATTTGTATACACATAATATGGCATTTACCTGAAGTATTTCATATGTATCTAGAAGTAAATAAGTTGTATGACAATTGTTATGGCAGATATAAGATGTGTATTATAGTTTATATTTCAATTTTTCTTAAGTAGCATGCATGTGCGGTTCATATAGTGACTACAATTACCAAATATATTTTAGTGAAGATGTGAAGATGATCTCTCATTAGGTCCTAATTACTTAAAGCATCATTAATTAGCTTTCCAAATGAATAAAATATGTTAAAAAATTAGTAAAAACTAGGAAAACAAATCATGCTTTAAAAAAATATGGCACAATGAGTCACACTCTAAGATTTATTTAATTACTCATCAAGTGTCGCTACAACATATATATGATCACCATTACCATAGAAATGGGACATGTGACCATCATTTTGGTTTCGCCAATGACATTCCACATCATATGCATTGTTTAGGGTTGATTGTGTTGATTTTTTTAAAAACAAATCATTTATACATTTTATGGAAATTATAGACACAATTTATAATCACATTACAAGATCATGATGTATGGGTATTCCTTATCATTTCTTAGATACTCACAAATTACCAACACCTAATAGATTGATATACACATCATATGGAATTTACCCCTAGAATGCCACATGTATCCTAAAACAAATTAGTTGTATGGCAATTGTTATGGTGCATATATGATGTGTATTACAATTTATATTATAATTTTGTTGAAGTAGCATACAACAATTTACATAGTGATATGAGAACCACTCTCTAGAGTATACATTAGTTTTGTACACATGGCTTTTCAATTTCTTTTTAAGATATATCATTGGTGATGGTCACATGATTATATAATGAACCATTAAGTTGAACTATGAGATTATTCATCACAACACACACACACACACACATATTGATGAATTAATAATGTTTCTCATATAATTTTTTTAATATATTTTGAAAAATAAAATAAAATTATATATAATTATTTCTAAGAAGAACAAGAGAGAATTCCTTACCATATCTTCGTAAAACATATAATAGCAAGAAAATTAATCTATTGAAATTTCATTTCCAAACATATTCATGGAGTAAAATGAAGATTAAAAGGAGATATTCATGGATTTACCTATAACATCACCTCATAATTAAGAATGCAAATGTACAATATTGATGATACATAGGTTAGGAGAAAATTAATCTATTGAAATTTCATTTCCAAACATATTCATGGAGTAAAATGAGGATTAAAAAGAGTTATTTATGAATTTACTTATAACATCACCTCATAAAAGTGTAAATGTACAATATTGATAAAATTTATTTATATATGATAAATAATAAACCTTTATCTCACATGTATCATATAATCTTATAAACAAACACATTCTATAATATGCAATAAAAGTGAAGTTACACAATCCACATGGAAATAAGACTTAGTTCAAGAAAAAGAAAATAAAAAATAAACCATAAGTGACATGGATTTTGCAAAGGCATATAAGTGTTGTTATACCGACGGTGGCCAAAGCGTCACTATTGCGACGAATGCCTCCAAACGTCACAATTGCGACACTTAGACATTGTGTCGCACTTGCGATGTTTGGAGGCAGCCATCACAATAGCGATGCTTTGGGGCATAGTTCCGCAATTGCGACGTGTTCCTCCAAACGTCACAATTGTGACACTTTGTCTAAGTGTCAGTATTGTGACACTTTTCTCTAAACATCAGTATAGCGACGGTTTCACGCAGGATTGAAAAACTTTGGGGAAATTTCTGACACTTGGTCAAAAGTGTCGGAACCAAGTGTCAGAATTTCCCCCAAGTGTACTAGTGCTTAATTGTTGGACCATCGAGTCATTCTGAATATACATCCAAACACCCATGGCCTCATCCAAGAGCGTTCCATATTTTTCCACTGTTGCTGCTACACTGGTAGTGGTTTCCTTTACATCTATTGCACATTACGCTCGGACATCTGGTGGTGTCTCTAGCTGGAGCTTCATTTGAAACTCAGCTATCTATTGTTCAAACTCTGAACAGATGGTCCAGATCTCTGTGTGCAATGCTTTGAGCGCAATGACTAGTCTTTAAAGCTTTTTTATTGGCACATCTAAGGCAGGGACAGTGACCTCTAGCATGTCACTGCACAAACGATCAATCATGGTTTCTATTGCGGCATGTCGATACTCAACTGCACCATGCACCTCCTCTGCATTTTGCTACTTCTTTTGCAACATTGCTCCTTGCTGTTGAGATTCAGTGGCAGCTTGGAAGGCGTGGGCCTCCCGGTATTGCAACTTAGCCATGATCATGGTGTTGATAGTGTGGAGTTTTCCTCTAGGTAGCATCGCCAGGCCAATGCTAACCTCTCCACAGGTTTAGACAGTAGCGCGCAAGGTAGGTGTCTCGACTAAATGGTAGGTCTCAAAACCTGAATCATTCGGCTGTCCAAGGGGGATGCCAAAATTGTGTTGATGGGTTGCACACTCATTTTACCGATGCTAAATTTTGGCATGCTTGCTTGTTTCACGCTCTCTTGAATCACACTCACTTACATTTTGAGCTCCTGGAGGCCCGAATGTACTCCCTCGAGAACTAACTTGTATTGCACTTCCATATAATTCCAAATATCCTTCATGGCAAACTTGACTGTGTTCTTAGTTTCAGTGAGGGTGAGGTCCTCTATTCCAGCCAAATTTGAACCCTTCCTCTTTCTGCATGGACCCATAGAGGCTTGAGAACCTCTCTTAGTTCCTTTGGTTGTCTTCATTGTATGGACCTCAGTACCTTCACCATATTTCTCTTATGTTTCCTTCTCTAGATCAATTGTTTATCCCATCATAGTAGGCTCAAGCTTTGTCTCTATGTCCTTTCATTTATGCTGAGTGTCCTTGGTTGTGCGCGACTTGGTCAGAGTCTTCAGCATAGATGATGAGGCACCCCTAGTGGTGCACGACTCTAACCATTCAGGTGACCATTCTGCTGTGATGAGCAATAGGTCATTCTCTACGACCGAGTATGGAAATTCAAACCAGATTTCTTCCACATCACCCTTTGCGTGGATGTGCATGTTATGAAACGTGGATTTAAAGTCTGCAATCTCCTTGTATTGCTCGTAGAGGGTCGACAACAACCACAACTTTGACTGAATTTCCTAGAATAATGCAGAGTCACACAACACCCAAAAGATACTTTTCTCCGTGATTCTTGAGGGGATATTCGAATTCCATAAGGTTGCGTAGCGCGTGGCTTCGCACATCTCTCGCTCAATTTCAAGAAACTGGGTATCCTGCGATGTCTTCCACCCAATTAGTGCTATGAGGAGCAACAACCAAGAATAGTAGAAATTCTTTCCTTCTTCCTAGACTTCACACACATTGGCAAAAAATTTGGTACATAGGTACTGGGACCAATTAAATTGCATCCCCTTCTCACATTGCCCCACTAGCGAAATGACATTGGCCAAAACTTCCTTAGGCCTGTATTTCCACATTACCTTGCATGTGAGGATCATTGTGCCAACCTAGACTACGGGATCATTGATTTCCTAAACTAGGAAACCTCGGGTATTACATGAGACCTTAAAATTCTACTTAACCTCCTTGACAACTCTCCCCTCTTAGTTTTTTCCTCCAAAAGTTGTCGTAGGGCCCTCCCTCTAGTCAGGCAGGTTGGCGATACAATGGATTAGCACATCATTAATGGGAATCCACCCTCCTAGCCATAGGTAGACATCATGGATAAGGGCGAGCAGTTGACGCACACATATGTCATTGATTGGGCTGGGCCTGAAGTGAGGAATGTGTAGGAGGTTGAGCAACCCCGATTTCTGCAGGCCCAATGCCCAGGACTTCGTCTGAACTCTGACCACCTCACCATCATATGGGATATTTTCCAAGTACATGGTGGGCACAAGCTCTGGGAATTTCTCCTGGTCTTCTAAGTCCCAATCATTCATCTTCAATAGCGGGATCTTTGTGAACATATCGCCTTTAACAGGCACATTTTCTGGGAGCAACGTGATGTTGATGTATGATCACACCTTATCTAAATCCTTTTGGAACTTGACCAAGGATTGGCATGACGCTACATACGCAGGAAGCCACGAGCTAGGATCAACTACTTCCATAACATCCTGCTCCATGATGGTTTTGGTTAATTCAGCCATAGGTTTCTTCCAGCGCTCTACAGTGGTTGATCGCGACTTTGGGGTATTCTAGTGGGGTGAATTTCGGTACCCTAAGGATAGACCCTTCTTAGATTGGATCAATGCATGGGGTCTCAATGGCCTGCACAGGGGTATCAGCGGACCTTGTAGAAGGTTTTGGCTTAGTGGTAGTCATGCTTGGCGGAATGAGATGACCTAAGCCTCGGTGGTGCACATCCTCCTCAAATATTGGATCAAAGCGAGACATAAGATTTAGATAATACTCGGAGAGCAGAGAGAACAAATCGCATAGATAACATAGAAAGCAAAGGGAACTTATGCGGCCCTTCTAGTCATATTTATATCATAAGCATGCCTTAAACGATCTTCTGCTCATTAATGTAACCCCATAAATGCTAAAATTACTCAAAATCTGGCATAATATCTTCATTAAATGCAGTTTAGTTGCTCCTCCAAATGATAAGAACGTTGTCTTGTCCATACTTATTGTTCCAACAGCTATATTTTAGCACCTCTATGGAAAATTAAACCTTCTCAGGTAGCTGCTGCATGATCGTCGCACCTATCTGTGCATCCACCATCCTTGTTGTGCAGACCCATACTTTTGGCCATATAGTCATTTGGTGCATACAGGGAGAGGGTTATCCCTAAATGGTTTCAATCAAATTCCATTGATATACCCAGGGAGGTCTTCGCTGCTTAATGTGGCTAGGAGTACCGCACCTCCCTCTGTTATTTCCTTGACAATATATGGTCTTAAATAATGCATTTTGAACCTCCCAGGGTGGTGCACAAACTTGTTTTCATATAACAAAACCAGATCCTCTTGTTTAAAGACCTTCTGTCAAATGTGCCTGTCATGCCAAGCCTTTTCACTTGCCTTTTGCACCTGTTGATGGAAACCTGCAATGAACCAACCGGTCTTATTCCAGCATGACCAAATGTGACAATAATCCTTCCATAATATCCTACTCCACCATATTAGTGAACGCTGCAATGCGCAAACTTGGGACAATATACTCCATAGAAATAATAGCTTCCTGCCCATACACCATTTTGAATGGTGTCTTTCCTATTAGCTTCTTTCATGTGGTTCTGTATGCCTAAAGAACCATCGGTATGCACACATCCTAATCATTTTCATTAGAATTACAATTCTTAGTGAGTGCAGTCTCTGATATCTTATTAAAAGCTTCCAATGCACCATTCTCCTGTGGATGATACAGAGTACTCTTCTGATGATGAATCTAGAATTCTTCATTCAGAGCTTGAATAGTTTCCTTCACAAAGTGTGTACCCAAATCTCTCATCAAAATATTAGGGCACCCAAATCGAGTCAATATGTTCTCAAAAATGAAGTGTGAAATTGTCTTTACACTAAAATCCTTCAGAGGCTTAGCCTCAGCCCATCTGGTGACATAATCTATTGCAGTGATTATGTAGTGCGCACCTGTCTTCTTTTCTGGAGGGTCAATAGGTCTGAAAAAATCAATGTTCCATTTTTCAAAATCTTGCAAATTCATTTTAGGGTGTAGGGCATCTCATCTCTACACGACGGTCTCCCCGTCCTTTGGCATACATGACAAGCACAACAATACTCATTTGTGTCACTTTGCACCATGGGCCACCATAAAATAACTCATAAAATATTCTATACAGTTTCTTTCCTTACATAGTGACCTCCTGCAACTCCTCCATGAGCTTCGACTAATATATCTCGTCTTTCAAATTCCAACACATACCTTCTTAGCACTTCATCGGTGCCCAGCTTGTACAACTGGCTAACAATCAATGTAAAATCCGTTGTGCACATGACCAACTCTTTCTTTTGTTTCAATGTATATTCTGTGGGCGTACTTCCACTGGTAAAAAAATGAATAATGTCTGTAAGGTGACCATCAAATACTTTAATTGCAAACAACTGTGTGTCTAGTAAGCCGTCTTCCAAGATGGTTGGCTCTTCTCCACTTTCAATGTGCAACAGATGGTTCGGCCTAGCATTTAGTCTCCCAAGTTTCAAAATTACTTCAAAGTCATATTCCTGGAATAACAAAAAACATGCACAGGTCTCACCACCCAACACAGGCTTGTTGACCAGGTACTTCAGAGAAGAGTGGTTAGTAAATATCTTAAAATGGCCTCCCAACAAATAATGGTGTAACTTCTGCAATGCGTAGACCATCGATAATCCTTCCATTTTTGTGGTTGTGTAGTTACACTCCGCACTTGACAATTTATTACTTGCAAATGAAATTGGGTGGTCAATCTTCCCGTCTCCTCGCTACGCTAAGACAAATCCCAATGTGATGTAGGAGGCATCGACATGTACATGGAATTCCTTAGTCCAGTCTGGAAAGACCAATATGGGCGCAGTAACCATCTTCTCCTTAAGCAGTTCAAAGCTCTTCTAGCAGTCCTTGTCCCAACAAAATGAGGCATCGTTCTTTAACAACTTCTCCATGGGTGCAGTGATCAACACATAGCCTTGAATGAACATCTTGTAATACCCCGTATGCCCCAAAATTGAGCATGAGTGTTTCACATTTGCAGGAACTTTGAATTTAACAATAATGGCAATCTTGGTTGTACCCACCATCAAACCTTGCTGGAAAACAATATGACCTAGCAAGATCCCAAATGGGATGCATAATATACACTTTTTCATATTGAGTGAGATCTGATATTTTTGGCGAGTATCCAACATCAGGCACAGACTCGACACATGGTTCTTCATTAACCCAAATAAAATCCAGTCATCAAAGTATACTTCTAAGAATTTATGGATGTTTTAATGCAACTACTCCCACACACCAGAAGATAGCTAGCGCATTCTTCAGACCAAAAGACATGACTGTGTACTAGAAGGATCCCCATTCTATCACAAAGGTCGTCTTGCTTCTATCTTCCAGCGCGATTCTTATATGGTGGTATCCTGAGAAACCATCCGTAAATGATTAGGCCTCCTGTCCTCCTATATTGTCTAGGATTTCATCAGAGAATGGGGTCAGGAATGGGTCATGTATGCAAGCATCATTCAATTTGCGTAGATCCACGCAAATCCTTATTTCTCCCTTGGTTTTCTTGTTCTGCACCACCATAGGGCTCACACACTCTGATTCTTCCACTGGTTCTATGATCCCTACAACAAACATTTTCTCCAATTCCTCTTTCACTTTCTACTTATATTTGGAATTCAGCCTATATGGGTGCTGCTTCAGAGGTCATGCATTCGGTTTCAAGGTGATCTTCACTACCTTGAATTCTCCTACTATCCCCTTCAGCTCAGAAAATTTTGTAGGAACAAATCTTGATATTCAGTCAGTAGCTCGATGACCTTACCCACCATATCATAATCCTAGTAATCCCCTATATTTTTTGATTTCAATTGTTCTTCTATGCCAATATTGACTTGTAGAATCTTCAGAGTCTTAGTTACATCCAGTGACTCAATCATAGGCTCAAAAACTTCTCGTTTTCCTTTAGATTTAGGGATCATAAATTTCCCTGGGTCTTCCACATTATCTTCAACTAAAAAATTTCAACAGTTAATGATGTCCTTCATCTATGCATCTCATGCTGGAAAGGAGAGCTCCACCGTCAGTTTTGTGGTGTCAAATATGATTCCATGAATATCCTATAGTGCCTCATCTAGGAATTCGAACCCACTTTCAAAAATAAAGGTCAGGATAAAGCTTTCTATCATCGCAATCCATTCAGTGGTTCCTTGTCTCAACTAAGTTTCAAGGTATCGGTCCATAGGCACCTTCCCCAAAGTGTGGATGAATATGTGCACCCATTCTGGCCTCGGCTCTGTGCCTTAAGCTTTGGTCCATCGAGTCAAGTGTTTGCGCGGATCAACTTCTCTAGAATAGGTCTCTCCCATTCTGGTATTTGGAAGCTAAAATAACAGACCATCATAATAAGGAAACTCTCGTACCTCTGAGGATATTCACTGAAGATATTTTTTCACCCAATTGCAGTACAACACAGATACTTCATGTAGTCATTTCTTCCAGTTCTCCAGTTCCTCATCTGAATCTAAAAACAAGGAGTTATCCTTATCCCAGTTGAGTCTTCCATTAGTTGTCAATATGATCCAATATTCATCCCATGTAGTCAACTTATAGATATTATCGACATCATCATCTGCACACACCATCTTTGTATATCTTTCACCTTCTGCGGGATCTAGGGGGACCACAACCCTAGTTCCATTATTCTCAAATACCATACTTCTTTGCTTAAGATTGATGATGCCATCCATATCGATAGCCCAATATAAACCCAACAGTGTCGGATAGGGGTTAGTATCATCAACAATTTGTATAACTTCAAAGTCTATGAGTACCCTTACTCCTTCTATATCTACTACTACTTGTGAGAGCCTTCCAAATGGGATAATATTTTTCTGATTTTCCATGCGTTGTTGGATAGTGGACCATTCCAACTTAGGTTCTCCCATTCATTTCCAAGTTTTCTTTGGTAAAACATTCACATCAGATCCTAGATCCATAATGACCTAATCCATCTCATATGCACCAATATGAGCATTCAAACACATTTTCCTCTAGTTCTTCTTTTATTCTTATAAATCTTATTAACAACCTTATGCTCCATCCGAGTTTGTTCTTTCTCTGTGGAGTTGTCTATTAACGCTTGAAGGTTCTCGACTGCCTTCTTATTACGCAAAAATTTGATACAAGCTTGTAGGAAGGGCTTTATCTCTTCATTTCCTTTGACCACGTCCATAGGCTTACTTGATGCTTTAGACGTGGAGGTGCCCACCTTTGTGAAATCCTTATTCGCTTCTACAAATGTTTCCTTTTATCTCTATAAGTTGAATCCTTCCTTCTTTTCAAGTGCTTTTTGGATCCAAATATTAGTATCAGGCTTTGTCCCCTTGTCTTCACTAGTGGTTGCACCACTCCTAGTGACGATATTCACACTTGGTTCTTCTTCGTGCAATTTAGCTCTTACCATATGAATATTTCGAGTGGGAGTCTATTGTTTCTTTTCTTGCATTTTTGCAATGAAGACAGTGAGATATTTAATAACATGATAAAATTGTCTACAGTACCTCCAAGACTGTTGTGTTGGGTTTGGAGAGTCACGTGCATAGTGAACCACATCTCCACAATTATAACAGATGAGCTTCCCCCTTCCTCGACCAGCTCCTCCTCCTCTTCCTCATCCTCTACTTTGGAATCCACCATGCCCAGGTGAGGATGTTGGTGAGGTTGGTTCAACGTGCATCCTATATAGGTCGACTCGGTCAATCATTAGATCAAAACTGCAGCAGTGCTACTCGTCATGTCCCATCGATGAGAAACATTTGTAGAAAGGTTTCTTAAGCTCAGGGATATATTTACCAATCCTTGGGAAGAAGTTTTTCCAGTGCATACCTATTACTTGACAAATTGTGCACTATAACGTGGGAGTTCCACTTGGTCCTGCAGCGCTTTTCAGCGGGCTTGTTTCTCTGGCTGTCAGATAGTCATTGAATACATGGCACCGATCCTTGTGATGCCTGGAAACTTTGAAGCGTATACACCATACATATGTGCATGCCTCCTTTCCCTTATCCTTTCATAGGCTTTGTATTTGTAATTGCATTGCCTACAACTGGCTTTGGATCTGCTAGGTCCCGATCTGCACAACTGGTACCAGTGAAGATTCTAGCTTCATTGCAATCTCTACAACTTCGGCCTATGTGGAAATCTTCTGCTGACTTAGGGGTTGGTGCAGATGTGGCAAAAACATGGAAATGAACCACTCTTTATGTTGCGTGTCATCAATAGTTAATACTCCATATCTTATTGTGTGTTTCAGCCGTTGATCAACGTCTCATACAGATTCGTTCAATTCTTGGCAAATCTCCTTCGACTTAGTTACACATTGAGAAAACGATTTCGGATTCTTGAATTGTTCCTTTTAAAGTGCGGCCTTCAGATTATCAATAATTGCATTAGGGTTTGTCGCCACATACCTTATGTACCAATCCAACATGTAGTCTTGAAAAGCAGTGGCTAGTTGTGCTTTACTAACATCCTCATTATTAACCTACTGTGATGTCCATATAGCATTAGTAACAAACCAGAATTGGTTTGTGTCTACGTTCCTGATACCACAAAAAAGTGGGTAACTTCATGGAGGCGACCATCTCAGCATCTGGTGGTGGAGGTGGAGGTGGATGTGGAGGTGGAGTGGATGGCCTTTTTGAGTGAGATGAGTTTGGGAGTGGAGTGGATGGGATCTGAACTATGGCCAGCGACCTAAGATTGGCCTAATCTTGGAATTATTCTTCTTCAGAGTGTAGATATTCACCAGAGATAGTGATTTCAGATTCCTCGTCACCGTCATATTTATCTTCGTGAAGGATATAAACAAAACCTTCTTATAAATATACTCTGTAAGTCCTTCCATTGCACATAGTTGGGCCTATGTGGGAAATTCACTCAATATGACTGAACATAGTACCTTGTTCACACAATAGCATTTTAATCCAGAGCTTCAGAGAGCATAGGAACTTACCTCTAGGGCACTTGATTTAGAATACGATACAAATTGATCAATATTGAATTCAGTCACAAATCCTCCCAGAACACTATTGATCCAATGATCTACCGCGCAGGTGATCTTATTGCCAGTTTTCTCTAATTGTACCAACTTCGGGGTCCACCGAGTGATCGCATCATCATTTGCGCAGGTTTGGAATTCAAAAAGCCGATACAACCACTCATTCAACTCGGTTGCAAATGAATCAAAGAAAAATTTGTGGACCTATGTGTAGATACACCTTTGTGCCTAATCTTAGGTAGACAATTTAGAGCTTCTATTTTCTTAGATCGCAAATTCACGTGTCTTCTTATCGAGCCAATCTTGCAGTTTGTTCTTTGTCGGGTGCCAATACATCAATTCTCCATTAGAATGATCTCAGTCCTGGCAACGAAACCATTTTTTGGCTTGAGGGGTCCTAACCCAGTTTTAGAGTTATCGTGCAACCAACAAAACCCTCCAACTACTGGCCCTTTCGGAAGTGATCTTCTTTTGCAGGTCAAAGTCTCACCTGAAGCAGTATGGGGGGGTGTTGGAACCAAGTTTATGCACCCTAAGGGAGCTTTTTATGTGGTAGATCTAATCAAACTAACTGCAGATAATATAACAGATTTGTGTAGCCATAGGTAACAGATCTAATCCTTTCACAGATTGCCACATAATACTTCCATATATTTCACGCACAGTAGTTAAGTGTACTTCATTAGGATCTATTTATCTAACATCAACTAATTCTCTTGCATAGATGCAATTAACTAGTTACAGGGGTAAATACGCAATAACAGAACATATTCATATCTACAAAAAATAACAGATAATCAAGACAGTCGATCACATAAAAATCTAGGTTCATCAAAAATGCCTTCTTCATCAAGATATATGAAATTCAATACAATCAATATTTTTGTGCACATAGTTGATGACTTAGGTCTTCTTGCACATAGTCAACTGGAGCCTTTCCACCGAGAAAAAAACCTAGACTAACAAAAAAAATGAATCAAGATTTCATTCATTCATTCATGTCTTCATATCTATCATGTCTTCCTCACTCGATTCTTACATCCTTATACTATCATAGACGTGCACATACCATGGTCTCAAGCCATGGTTTGAGACTCGTGGTTTTTCCCTTTAACCCTTTACAATAATTAAGGGAATTTGACCCACCCCAAAGCCCCTTCGACCATTTGTGCACAATGCATACAACAAAACTTAGACAAAATTATCCAAAAAAGTACCCTAAGGGGCCTCACTCCAATATCATCCATCTAGTGAGACTCGTGTTTAATTCTGGCAATGATGGCCTCAATATTTTTTGCCTCCATAATGTGTTCAACTAAACCATCCCCTCAACTGAATTCTTCTTGGAATTTTTTTGAGAAGTGTGTCCACCAAATTAGTGATTATAATCATGTGCATCAGTGATGCCTTGTCGGAGTAAGCAACATTCAGTAATTTGTAGGGTCAGGAAGACATAGATCTACATTTTTTCCATAGGAATTATAATAGGATATATGTAACCATTGTAGCTTCAACATGCCTCTACCACTGATAGTCGTTGTGCGATAACCCCAAATTCCATCGTGGCTACCAACAACGTGGCCCAACTTTGTCTTGCCACGACGTCTCCTTCGTCTTGCCATGACGTCTCCTTGTAGGAACTTGATGATTCTCAGATCTTGCGCCTTTGATCTATCATTGATCCCTCTGGCGACATACAATGGTGTTGATGTGACCCAACTTGGTCATGGGAAACCACTTCTAAAGGAATTCCCACCTCACAATCAGAAAATTAAAGGACCCATCAACAAACTTGTCTTTAACATGCCTTTATTTCCATCATCCACTAAAAAATAGATTTGATTTCTTCACAATTAGAATCTAGTCAAAATCACACTCAATGAAGATGTATAAATAGACATCACACAATATTCACAAATTGCAATCACAAATCCTCAAGCAATGAATTCCACAATAAACAAAACACCTTACACTGTTCTATTTTCCTCACACTCAAATCTAGAAATCTACACAACAAATAAATTTACACTCACATAAACACTGCACACATCGCACTAGCCCTGATCTATGTACAAAGTGATAAAATTCAAGACTCTCTCATTTTCCTGGCCCTCCCTAGAGGGAGTCAAGTTAGTACTAGCTCTGATACCATGATAGAAAATTAAAAGAGAGTAGAGAGAGTGTTCACACAACACAAATCACACATTCACTTTATTATTTTTTATCACCACAGTTACACATATATACGACACAAATCACTTACTTCAAGACATCTAGATCATGACTATCACTTACACATAGGAATCAATATCTTCTATATTGATGCCTAGGGAATCATAATGACAACCACACATGACATGGAAGCATTACTTCCAACAATTTTTTCAACCCACACAATTTTTCATAAAATAAATTCCCTACTAATATTACTAACAAAACATATATTTTCATTACATTATATAAAACAAGTATGAGTGGCACACGCAATACCTCCCCACAACAATACAATTGGAGAATAAATTCATGAAAATATGTTAGGATAGTCAATTAATGCCTTTTTTTTAATTACCATCGAAAAAATGTCTTAAAGGTGTGAATAGTACGCTTCCACCACCCCCCCCCCCCCCAACACCACAATGTAACTTATGCAATGGAGAATAACTGTCACTTACATATATATAATTTACCATTAAAAAAAAAAAAATTACTACCTATGTCCTAACTATACCATGTCATGCATTATAATAAAATTATGCACATACACTTATGGATAATCGTTTAATTATTGGAGGTCTGATTTGTAACATTATACATTAATAAAAAGGTTCAGAATTACTTTATGATTGATTTTTTTCAAGTACTTAGATTTGTAATTTGGGATTTCATTTAAAATTCCTATGTATGATTTTTAATCACACAAAACCTCTGACCCAGTCTCATCTGGTAACCTTCCTATCACAATACCGCTTAACACATGCTAGGTGCAAGAATCTGTCGGTTTATGAGTTCATCTAGAATTTTGTGTTGTCCTTCGATCCTCCTAGTCTTAGATCTAATGGTGGTCATTGAAAGGAAGGCGGTTAGGGTAACTAACCCTACCATGAATGCCACACTTTGTCATTCATTTGATCTACTCTTCGTTGGGGTTGCTCTGCAACCTCTGTGGTGATTTCCTTTGGCAGTGAGATCTATTAATACCTATGTCTAATGTGGAGGGCTCGACCCTGGTTTAATGCTTTGCTTTGGTTCACTCTCTTGTTAAGATTTTTGTTTTCAAGCCATTTCTTGGTGATTTTTTCGTGACCTCTATGTTAATTATTTGTGCGAAAGGGTTGAAATTTTCTTCTTCTCTGCGTTGATGTCCCACTACACTAGACTTGATGAATTCCTCCATTAATGAAGGTAACCCTTATCCTTACTTTCATGCGTTGTCTTCTTTCAATGTACATGGTTATATATATCCTTTCTTGGTAGGATTTTCTAGATCACAAGCTCATTTAACACTTCTTCTGGTTTACCTCCTTGTTTAGGTTGGATTGCAGAGGCAGGAGGATTCCTTCAGTAACAGTGAAGTGCTTCTCTCCAAGTAATAAACTTGAATGTGGGTTTCTAGTTTTAGTTTTATTGTTTTATGTGATGTGGTTCTCTTACCCTTACCCACTTCTTATTTTTCTTCGTCAGGGTTTGGCATGCAGAGTCTGGGCAACATCGAGACTCCCAACAACTTCCTCCGATGGTCGCCTCTTCCATATCCAGGTAAGTCATGACCTTGCGTATGCAATGGCGTAGTTTCATATTCGCTTTTTGTTTTTTTTTTTGGGGATACATCTCTAAGGGTCAAACCCTTGGCTATACAGGTACTGAACATCAATTAGGTTCTTAACCCTTTATACATAAGGCTGGCCCAAATTTGAGAGTTAAGTTCTGAGTTTTATTTTCTTTATTGATGCATGTAGTCAGGTGTATAAAATGGAACAACTAATTTACTCCTTCTTGACCTCGAAGGTGTTCTCGGATAGTTTCATTTGGATAACTATATAATGTTTTTCTCTGTTTTAAGTTTTTGAGGATTTATACCCTGGACTACTCAGCCGTATGTGGTTTGATCTCTCCTTGAGACCATGAATATTTTGAGTATTTTGTATAAATTATGACATTTACATATATACATTGTTATTGTTGGTCTCTATTACGATGTAAGTAAATTTGTTTACATGTAAGAACATGCAAGTTCTGGTTTTGTTCAGAATGCAGTGTGCATTATTGTCTTTTGGTATTTAACCCACCTTACGGTTTCTAGGTTTATATGGTTTTAGTATATTTAAATTATATTTAGTAATTTCTTCCAATCATAACAATGTTGCATTTTGAATGTTTACAATTTTCCATACTTGTTTAATGCTTAGTTATTGATTTTTATATGCTCAGGAGGCCAGAGGACATGGGATTTTGTTCCGTTAGCCACAGAAACTGAATCGTAAACCTCAACACCTGTATCTATTTCCCACTGAACACTTAAGTGATATTAGTAATGCAATTTATTTCCCTACACCACCTATGCACTATCTATTTCTCAGTACGCTGGTACATAGAAGTTTGTTTCTTTTTCTTCTTTCTCATATAGATGCATGCATTATTTTGATTGTGCTCTACAGTTGTTTATATAATCGTTATTTATTTTTACTTCTTATTGCACACACTGTAGTTTCTGCAGTCTAGGTCCCTTTTGTCATAGCATTTTCTATTTTTCTGGCTATTAAAGATTCTATTCACAATGACTATGCTCTTTTTGGTAGAGAAAATTACTAGTTCATTCTTCACAACATAATTTTTGTATGTTTTAGTGAATCTTTTTGTTTTCATAATTTATTCTAGGGTGACAATTCTCTCTATGATTGCATTGTCCTATCAGAATTCTATTCTCTAAAAAGAGTTAAGCACAGAAATTAAACACAAATTTATCAATTCGTTTCTACAAATAAATCAGGTAACTCAGATACTTATCTTAGCTATTGTTAAATTGATTGTGCCACCCTACCATGAGAGAGACAATAACATCCTCAACTCTCCCCATGCTCCGCACCAGAGTCTAAGGTAGCAGTAATATCCAGAAGGAGGACCTTGGGGCCTCTATCCAACCTAGTGCTCTTTTGGGTTACTGAGCTCCACTAGCTCTAAGCCAGCTCTGGACAACTCTTTCCTGCAACATTTCTGTTGGTAACCCTTTTTATTTCTTTTTTCACAAAACCCCTTCGCCTTCCTAGGATTTCCTTTTTATTCATAAAATAAAACTCAAAACTCTCAAAAATCTCTTCCTTTTTATTGAATCTTGGAATTATTTACCAATAAATTAACCAACTACTAAATATGGCTTTTATTCATAAAATAGAACCCAAATTTATTAACAAATAATCATATTCGTTAAATCTCCTTTCTCCATTAAAATTTTAAATGTATTTTGTAAGTGTCTTTTAAACATAAAATATTAAAGAAATAAATTAAAATTTATTTTCGCACCTTGAGTGAGATTTTGATGTGGTAGATCTAACTAGACTAACTGCAGATAATATAACAGATTTGCGCAATCATAGGTAACGTATCTAATCCTTTCACAGATTTCCATAAAATACTTCCATATATTTTGCGCACAGTAGTTAAGTGTACTTGATTCAAATCTATTTATCTAACATCAACTAATTCTCACGCATAGATGCAATTAACCAATTATAGGATTAAAACGCAATAACGGAACAGATTTAGATCTACAACAAATAATAGATAAACAAGACAGTCAATCACATAAGAATATGGGTTCATAAAAAATGCCTTCTTTATTAAGAGATATGCAATTCAGTATAATAAATCTTTCTGCACACACAACATCAGAGTCTGCACATAGCTTAGGACTTAGGTCTTCGCGCACATAACCAACAAGAGCCTTTCTACTGAGACTAACAAACAAAACTAATCAATATTTCATTCATTCATTCATGTCTTCATATCTATAATTAGGGGAATTTTGAGGTCTAAAATGGGCCTCCTAAGAAAAATGTACAACAAAAATAAACTTTATAACAACCAATAGGATTCAAGATGATGATGTCAACCATGGGGGATGATTCACCATTTTTTAAATAAAAAGGTACAAATATTAAAAAATAATAAAATAATAAAACTACTTTTTCAACTCGTATTTTCAACTTATCTCCCAAAATTTTTACTCAAATTTCGAGTGGGAGTACTCGTTGGACGCAAAATTTAATTCCTCATCCAAGGAGTACCCATGTTGCATACTTTCGATGAACTCTACTACACGAAAAATGAGAAATACATAAAAAAATGTGATTGTAATCACGTTTTTTTATGTATTTCTCATTTTTCGTGTAGTAGGACCCATCGAAAGTATGCAACATGGGTACTCCTTGGATGGGGAATTAAATTCCACATCCAACGAGTACTCCCGCTCGAAATTTGAGTAAAAACTTTGGGAGATAAGTTGAAAATATGAATTGAAAAAGTAGTTTTTTCATTTTTCCCTCTAAAATTTGATGATGTCATCAAATCTTATTTGATTTTTTCCACTATTATTTTATAATTTCCTTAGGAGGCCCATTTCAGACCTCAAAATTCCCCTAATGCATGTCTTCCTCACTTGATTCTTACATATTTATACTACCATAGAAGCGCACATACCATGGTTTGTGAATCATGGTTTTTCCCTTTAACCCTTTACAATAATTAAGGAGCTTTGAACTGCCTCAAAGCCCCTTTGACCATTTTCGTACAGCGCGTACAACAAAAATTAGAAAAAATTATCCAAAATAGTACCCAGGGGCCTCGCTCCAAAAGGTCCCCAACACAATCTTGTGACTCGTCCCGAGTCACCGCGGGGCGGTTGCCTTCATCTTTGCCTTCAATGGGTCGATAGAGCTCCTGAGTGGCATGATGAATTAAATGATATGCACAGTGACGCTCTATGCTTCATCTACCAAATTGGTTGTTTTTGGCACCTCACATGCCAGGGTAATGCTATGCTGAGTCTGTTGCAGGCTTTTGAGGGCGTTGTCAAGGTTCTATGATAGCTACAGGGCTTCCTTGGCCCAAGGTTGCATCTGTGTCTCCAGTAGCTACTCTCTGTGATGCAGGTCCTCAATATCTGTCTGAATTTCCTTGCCCTCATGGATTCTAGAAAGCCTCTGCAATGTTACCAAGGTTGGTGCCACCGTTCTAATCTCTGTAAACTACTACTGTTTAATTCTGAGTTCATTCCCTGACTGTTGGACCATTGGGTTGTTCTAAATAGATGTCCAAACACCCACGGCCTCATCCAAGAGTGTGCCATATTTTTCTACTGCTTCTACTACACTGGTAGTGGTTGTCTTTATGTCTATTGCATGCTGTTCTTGGATGTCCGACAATGTCTCTACTGGAGTTTCATTTGCAACCCGGCTATCTGTTGTTCAAACTCTGCACAGACGGTCTGGATTTTTGTGTGCGATGCTTTGAGTGCAACAACCAGTCTTTCTATCTTTTTTTTTGGCGAATCTGAGGTAGGTACAATGACCTTTAGCATGTCACCACACAAATGATCAATGGATTCTATCGTGGCACGTCGATCCTCAGCTGCATGACGCACCTCCTCTGCATTTTGTTGCTTCTTCTGCAGCATTTATTCATGCTGCTGAGATTTGGTGGTGGCTTGGAAGGTGCGGGCCTCCTAGTATTGCAACTTAGCTATGATCATGGTGTTGATAGTGTGGATTTTTCCTCCAAGTGGCATCGCTAGGTCGATGCTAACCTCTCCACAGGCTTGCATGGTAGCGCGCAAGGTAGGTGGCTTGACTGTAATGGTAGGTCCCATAACCTCAATCATTCGGTTGTCCAAAGGGGATGGTAGCACTATGTTGATGGGTTGCGCGCTTGTTTGACCGATGTTGGATGTTGGCAGGCTCGCTTGTTGCAGGCTTGCTTGCTTCACGCTCTCTTCAATCACGCTCACTTGCATTTTGAGCTCTTGGAGGCCCGACTGTACTCCCTTGAGAACTGAATTGTATTGCGCTTCCATATCATTCCATATATTCTCCGTGGAAAACTTGATTGTGTTCTTAGTTTCGGTGAGGGTGAGGTCCTCTGTTCCTGCCAACTTTGAACCCTTCCTCTTTTTACGTGGACCATAGAGGCTTGAGAACCTCTCTTAGTTCCTTTGGTTGTCTGCATTTTAGGGACCTCAGTACCTTCACCATCTTTCTCTTATGTTCCATTCTCTAGATCAATTGTTTCTCCCGTCGTAGTAGGCTCAGGATCTATCTCTGTGTCCTTTCTTTTCTACTAGCCAGTGTCCTTGGTTGTGCATGGCTTGGTTGGAATATTTAGCATAGATGACGAGGCACCCCTAGTGGTGTGCGAATCTAATCATTCATGCGGCCATTCCATTGTGATGTGCAATATGTCGTCCTCTGAGACTAGGTATGGCAGTTCATACCAAATTCCTTCCACAACGCCCTTTGCGCGAATGTGCATCTTATGAAACGTGGCTTTAAAGTCTGAAATATTCTTGTATTTATCGTAGAGGGTGGGCGACAACTATGACTTTGAATGAATTTCCTGGAATAATGCAGAGTCGAACAACACCCAAAATATATTTTTCTCCATGATTCTGTAGGGGATCTTCGAATTCCATAAGGTTGTGTAACGTGCAGTTTCACAGAGTTATGGCTCAGTTTCAGGAAAATGGGTATCCTGCGATGTCTTCCACCTAAGTAGTTCTGTGAGGAGCAACAACCAAGCATAGTTGAAATTCTTGCCTTCTTTCTATACTTCGTGTACATTGGCCAAAAATTTGGTACAGAGGTATTGGGACCAATTAAATTTCATGTCCTTCTCACATTGCCCCATTAGTGTAATGACATGGGCCGAAACTTCCTTTGGCTAAATATTTCCACATTACCTTGCATGTAAGGATCAGTGTGCCAATCTGGACTGCGGGATCATTGATTTCTTGAAATAGGAAACCCCGAGTATTACGTGAGACCTTAAAATTATCCTTAACCTCCTTGAAAACTCTACCCTCTTTCATTTTTCCTCCAAAATTTGTCGCAGGGCCCTCCCCCTAGTCAAGCATGTTGGTGATAAGATGTTAGCAAAAAATTAATGGGAATCCTCCCTCCTAGCCATAGGCCATCATAATGGACAAGGGCGAGAAGTTGTCGTACACATATGTTGTTGATTGGGCCGCGCCCGAAGTGAGGAATGTGCAGGAGGTTGAGCAACCCCGATTTCTGCAAGCCCAACACCCAGGGCTTCGGCTCAACTCTAACCACCCCACCATCATATGGGATATTTTCCAGGTACATGGTGGGTGCAAGCTCCAGGAATTTCTACTAGTCTTCCAAGTCCCAGTTTTCCATCTTCAATAGTGGGATATTTGCAAACATATCGCCTTCGACAGACACGTTTTCTGGGAGCAACGTGATGTTCATGTATGACCGCACCTTGTCTAAATCCTTTGGGAAATTGACCAAGAATTTTTGCGACACTACATAAGCAGGAAGCCACGAGCTAAGATCAAATACTTCCACAACATCCTCCTCCATGATGGTTTTGGGTAATTCAACCATAGATTTCTTATGGCACACTACATCGGTTGAGCAGGGCTTCAGGGTTTTCTGGTGGGGTGAATTTCGAGACATCAAGGACTGCCCCTTCTTAGATTGGACCAACATAGGGGTCTCAATGGCCCGCGCAGGGCTCTCGATCAATGTTGTAGAAGGTGTGGGCTTAGTGGCAGTCATGCTTGGTGGAATGAGATGACCTAAACCTCGGTGGCGCACCTCCTCCTCAAAGATCAGATCAAGGTGAAACATAATATTCAGACAATACTCAAAGAGCAAAGAGCACAAATCACATAGATAACATAGAAATAAAAGGGAACTAATGCTACCCTTCTGGTCATATTTATAGTGTAAGCACATCTTAAACGATATTCTGCTCATTAATGTAGCCCCATAATTGCTAAAACGACTCAAAATATGGCATAATCTCTTCATTAAATGAATTTTAGCTACTCCTCCAAATGGTAAGAAAATTGTCTTGCCCATATTTACTATTCCAACGGCTATATTTTGGCACCTCTGTGACCAAGTAAACATTCTTGTGCAGTTGTTGTGTGATCATCGCACCTGTCTGCACATCCACCATCATTTTTGCGCAGACCCATACTTCCAACCATATAGTCATTTGGTGCACACAGGGAGAGCATTATCCCTTTATGGTTTCAATCGAATTCCATTGATATACTTGTTGAGTCCCAGATTTGCATCTTTTCCATACCCTTTTCACTCACCTAAACCTCCCAAATTGTCAATATCATGTGCAAAAGAGCATCTAACATGGTTTTTAATTATATTTTTGTGTTTGCTATTTGATCTAGATTTTGTTCATTCAGCTGCGGAATCTTGCTACTTTCCGCAGCTGCTGCAACTTTCCGCAGCTATTTTGTGAAACTCTATGCTACAGGTGTCCACAAGGGAAAAGAGCCACATGGGCAGGTCAGGAATGACGTGGACATGGTTCGTGTCCTATTGGTTCAAGAAAACTCGTCCAAAGAAGCCGCGGTCAAAGGCGTCCACATGGAAGTCAACCATGGAGTTTCATGTCGGCCGGACTCTGTTTCGTGTCACATAAAGATCCATACGGCCGTTTCTAAGCCTGCGGAGGATAAATCGACATCTGTGCAGAGCTCTAGAGTCGAATTCAAGCATCCACCTCCCGTAGATTCACTTTCCAACACGGCCATGCTCCTATATCTGTGGACGTAGTGGTCTACGTGCTCTCTACCAGCATGAACTTTAGGAGACAGTTATAGTTTGTTGTTATATATAGTGCGTTTGCATACGCATAGAAAGTTAGTTGTTAGTTGATGTTAGTGAATGTACTCTCTGTTATCTTTTAGTCTGCTCTGTAGTGATTACGCTGCACTTGTGCCGTAACATTACTATTCTGTAATGAACTGCTTTTTAATATGAGAAGACTCTGTTTTTCAACTTAATTCGTGATTGAGGACCGTTGCCAAAGCTGATGTAGAGGGCCCCTGCTCAGCTAAGGTTTTGTGTATTAGTGTGTAATTTTAATTTCATTTCATTGTGTCATAATCCATTCATATGTTCATATATTGCATTTGTTTCATTTATGTTTATACATTTCCATAATTTCCATTTCATTTCTGTCTTTCATGATTTATGATTGTTAATCACTGATCAGTGTTCTTATTGCAGGTTATAGATAGGCAGCCCGGGCATTTTTATAGCTTTTTGACTAATGACATGGATCTAACATTGTTCTGCTGCTAGTTTTCTTTTCATAGCTTTTGTTTAAATTCAGTCTTGCTTTGTTCATTTCAGTTTTTCTTATCTGCTTCAGTAGTTAAATTTAGCTATACTAAGCTACTCATAGCATCTTCAGTTGCCTCCGAAAGCCACAGCTGGACTGATGGTGAGGGACTGCATTATGAAATGTGTAGTTTAGTATTAGTTTATTTTCTGCAAATTTAGATATATTAAGCTGCTCATAGCATCTTCAGTTGCCTCCGAAAGCCACAGCTGGACTGATGGTGAGGGACTGCATTATGAAATGTGTAGTTTAGTATTAGTTTCTTTTCTGCAAATTTAGATATATTAAGCTGCTCATAGCATCTTTAGTTGCCTCCGAAAGCCACAGCTGGACTGATGGTGAGGGACTGCATTATGAAATGTGTAGTTCAATATTAGTTTCTTTTCTGCAAATTTAGATATATTAAGCTGCTCATAGCATCTTCAGTTGCCTCCGAAAGCCACAGCTGGACTGATGGTGAGGGACTGCATTATGAAATGTGTAGTTTAGTATTAGTTTCTTTTTTGCAAATTTAGATATATTAAATCATGTATGACATCTTCAGTTGCCTCCGAAAGCCACAGCTGGACTGATGGTGAGGGATTGAATCATGAGTGTATGATTTAGTATTAGTTTATTTTCTGCAAATTAAATATCAGTTACACAAGTTGTTTATGATTACTTCCGAAAATCATAGCTGGACTAATGATGAAGGGTCAGAAGATAAATTGATGTAATCTGATTTAGATTTATTTTGTTGCAATTTTGAATTTCCTTAAATATAGTTTCTTTTGTATTTAGTTGGCAGCAAGAATAAGTTTGATTTTCATGTTCACTAGTTTACTGTTTTGATTTATTAGATTAGCAGCATCTTTTCATTTCAGCAGTACATTTTCATTTTCTTTCAAGTCTTGTCATTGTAATTTTCAGTTGCTTTTAAAATTTCAAGTTGGTAAATCATTATAGGGGATATCACTTCCTTGAACAAATACAACCAAACTTGTTTTCATTTTAGAATTTCCATTTTACCTTAGAAAAACCAAAAACGACAAAAAGTTAAGAAATAGGTTATCTTGCACATATAGTGCGCCGCACTTCATCAGCTTACGATTCCCGGATTGACAAATTAAATGCAACAATTTAGGACACACTAAATTGACCAAACATTTTGGCGCCGTTGCCGGGGAAGTGTAACTAGGTAGCCAATTTCTTAAAAAAATATATATAAAATCATAAAAGAAGGGAAAACTTGATAACTTCTTGAAGTATGCTCTCCTCTTGCACCTAGTGTGATCTGGAGGATCAGAAAAGAGAGTTATTGGTTTAGTAATTTCTTAAGTATGCTCTCTTCTTGCACCTAGTGTGATCTGGAAGATCAGAAAGAGAATTATTAGCCCAACTTTTTTAAAAAATAAAAAATGACATGCATAGAGCAAGAGATTCTAGGGGAAGGTTTATAGCTAAAGCCAAGAGTTCGATTTTCACAACTCCATCTTCTTCAAGGCGTAGACCAGATTCACCACCATCTACCCCTAGCCTTAATATTTTTGGAAGTCAAGGAACAGCTGAATTAGAGGATTCTCCTATACCACCTACTAAAACCCACTTAGAAAACAAAGAGACTTTCTCTCATCCTTCCTTGGTAGAAAAACTAGAGGACTATAAGGACTCTAAAGAAACTATCATGGCAGAGGAAGTAATAAATAGAGGTGGAGGTAGAAGAGGAGGAAACAATGGAGATAACAATGGTGACGGAAATAATGATAGAAATAGGGATTTGTTGGGATTCCCTATAGTTGATGAGGAAACTCATGCAACAATGAAAAATATCTCACCATCTGTTCTCCCTAACTTTTATGGATTGCGAAGTGAGGATCCTGAAACATTTCTGTTTGAGTTTGAAGTAGTGTGCCGAACTTATGACTATATGGAAGATTCTCAAAAGCTCAAACTGTTTCCTTCAACATTGAAGGGATCTGCTTTGAAATGGTTCATGGGATTAGCCACTCAATCTATCAGGACTTGGAATGATATGAAACAAACATTTTTGGATAGATACTTGGACTATTGTACGCCCACCAATCACAAGGATGAGGTATTCAAAATGATGCAAAAAGAAGATGAAAATTTGGAAGACTTAATTGAAAGATTTCAATACAACTTGAAAAGAGAAAAGATGAGCAACTTAGATAATGAAACCTTGAAAGCCCTTCTATTAAAATTCATTAGAGATGAATGGATAGACATTTTAAACATGATGGGGAAAGGAGACATTTCTCAACTTCCATTTCGTGATATAACATAACTATGTATCCATCTCTCAAGGGGAAAATCTAAAACAGGAAAAGGGCCTAGGGATCCTTCTCTTATTAGGGCTAACAAATCTGCAACCGGATCAGTAAGTAGGGCAGAGATTGGTAACATGCTTGATGAGTTTAAAACTGATATTTTAGGGAGCCTTAGTGAACAACTAGATACCCTTAAAATCCAAAACAAGCAGAAAGCAGAAACAGATGCTTTAGCCATCTTTTGTCCGAAATGTAGAAAGAAACATGCTTTAAGGGAATGTCCCTTGGATGCAAAATTTATAGAAACATGTATGATTTGCTCAGAAAATCATGAGATCAAGGATTGTCCTTCAATTCCTGGACTTAAAGCTGTTTTTCAAGAAGATCCAAATTCAGTAGAATCTCTCTGTTTTGTCGCAAGGAGACCTTGGCAGGGACAACAATCTCAAGGGTTTAACAACCCTATGAATCTTCAAACCCCACCAAATTGGAATCCTTGGCAACAACCTTGGCCCCAACATCAAAATTCATATCAGCCATGGGTACAAGGGATGCAAAATCCTTATGGGAGATTTGCTCAATTTTATCAATATCCTCCATCTTTTCAAAATCAACAAGCTCCACAACTTCCAAGCCCAAATCCACAACTTTCATTGCCATTTCCACAACAACAACCTTCTCAACAAAATACAAATCCTCAACTCATGCTCCCATACCAACGGAAGACAAATCAACTTCCAGCTCAGCCATTGCCAAATCCTAACAATAAGAATCCTCAAACTACTTATATGGTAGAAGGACAACAATTTCCTACCTATATGATTGTTCCTCTCAACGATGTACAACTCGGATCTGGTAGAGTTTT
This sequence comes from Pinus albicaulis, assembly GCA_034641835.2. Taxonomy (NCBI): domain Eukaryota; kingdom Viridiplantae; phylum Streptophyta; class Pinopsida; order Pinales; family Pinaceae; genus Pinus; species Pinus albicaulis. Next base: position 589,651,931 of record CM076578.1, on the reverse strand, counting down.
AGAAAAACCTTCTATAGACATTCAAGAGCAAGATACCTCTGAAGAGGACTCTCTTCAAGTCAATAAGGGTTCTGAGGAAGAATCTCTTCAAAATTAAAAAATTCAAAAAGAAAAAGAAAAGCTAACATCCACAACTCCTATAGTTGAGCAACCTGTATCTTCATCTACACCTCCTTTTCCGGAAAGACTACAAATTGATAAGGGGGTGGAAAAACAAATCTTGTTGCATAACTATGACTTTCTAGATGAATTGAAGAATGTTTGTATCAAGATTCCATTGCTACAAGCCATTCGAGAAATTCCTATTCTAGCAAAAACCATAAAGGAGTTGAGTTTCAAAAGACCAGGAAGGAAGCTAAAGGACACAAGAAGAATCCACCTGGTAGGAAAGATTGCGGACATTATGATGGGAAAAATTACCATGCAGAAGTATGTAGATCCAGGAAGTCCAATTGTCAAGACACATATAAATGGGATAGAAATTCCAAACACATTGATTGACTTAGGGGCTGCTATCAACATTATGAGTAGACAGACTATGGAACAGTTAAAAATTCCTAACCTTCTTTTTACACCTACTTTATTGCAACTTGCAGATCGATCGGTTATTAAACCAGATGGTGTATTAGAAGATATTTTAGTCTCCTTAGATTCTTGGGAATATCCAGTAGACTTTATGATTTTGACTCCCAAGAATAATCTAGGAGGACATCCAATTATCTTAGGAAGACCTTGGTTGGCCACAGCTGATGCTTTTATTAGTTGTAGATCTGGAGACATGTACATTTCTAATGGTAATTCGACAAAGAAATTCAATTTGTATCCTCCAGCAAGAGCAATCACGGAAATAGGAGACAATGAATGGGTCGATGATGAGAACACTATACAACCTGTCTTTACCATTTCTGAAATCAGTGAGGATAGTCAAATTCTGAATACATTAGAAAATTTTGACATATCTTCAGAATATGACCCCACACAATTTCAGTTGGAATCTGACATAGAATATTTATCATCTAGACAAATGTCTCTTTACTCTATGGAAGAATTTGGTAATTCTGCTATTGAGATTTTTCCAGAAAAGACATTGAATATCAACAAACATTTGGAGAAGTCACAACAAGAAGAACTAACCAGAATCTTGCAAAAACATTCTACTGCATTTGCATGGGAGTATACTGACATTAAGGGTATTGATCCTAAGACTTGCATCCATCATATCTATATTGAGGAAAACAGTAGACCAATCAGACAACCTCAAAGAAGGATGAATCCAAATCTTAGGGAGATAGTGAAAGAAGAGCTCCAAAAACTTCTCAATGTAAGCTTCATTTATCCAATTTCAGATAGCCGATGGGTTTCTCCTTTGGTTATAGTGCCTAAAAAGAATGGTAAATGGAGGGTATGCATTGATTACAGGGAATTGAACAAAGCAACTTTGAAGGATCACTTTCCTTTGCCTTTTATTGATCGGGTATTAGATACATTAGCAGGTAAAAAGTACTTTTCATTTTTGGATGGTTTTAGTGGCTATAATCAAATTCAGGTAGCACCTGAAGATCAAGATAAGACCACATTTACTTGTCCATGGGGAACTTTTGCCTACCGAGTGCTTCCTTTTGGGTTATGTAATGCACAAGCAACATTCCAAAGAGCAGTACTAGGAATTTTTTCTGATCTAATCCATGATTGTGTAGAGGTTTATATGGATGATTTTACAATTTATGGTAATTCATTTGAAGAGGCATTAGAAAATTTGGAAAAAGTTCTTATAAGATGTAAAGAAACAAACCTTTCATTAAGCCATGAAAAATGCTTTATGATGTTTACTGAAGGGATTGTTTTAGGACATCATATTTCGAGAGATGGGATTAAGGTTGATAGATCAAAAGTTGAAGTCATCTCCAAGTTACCTATTCCAAATTGTCAAAGAGATGTTAGAAGTTTTCTAGGATTTACTAGTTACTATAGAAGATTTATAGAAAACTTCACTAAAATAGCATCTCCACTCTTCAAATTTCTTACAAAAGACTATGAATTTAAATGGGATCCTGATTGTCAATCAGCTTTTGAAACTTTGAAAACAAGAATATCTGAAGCACCTATCTTGAGAGGACCAAATTGGAAACTCCCTTTTCATATTTCTACGGATGCTTCAGATACAGCTCTAGGAGCTGTGTTGGGTCAAAAAGATTTAGTTCCTTATGCCATTTATTACACCGGTAAAAATTTGACTCCCACGGAGTTGAACTATACTGTGACTGAAAAAGAGTTTTTAGCTGTTGTTCATGCAATTAATAAGTTTAGACATTACATAACAGGCTATGAAACTTTTATTCATACTGACCATTCTGCAATTAGATATTTAATGAACAAACCTGGTACTAATGGCAGAGTGACAAGATGGCTTTTACTTTTGCAAGAATTCAATATTACTGTGTTGGATAGACCAGGAAAACAGAATACAGTAGCTGATTTCTTGTCTAGGATTCATAATACTAAAGAAGATTCTCCTGTAGAAGATAAATTTCCTGATGAATACTTGTTTGCAGTAACTATTAAGACCCCTTGGTATGCAGATATTGCTAACTATTTGGTTACGGGGAAACTACCTTCACATTTATTTCCAAGAGAAAAACGAAGAATTATTCAGGAGAGTTCAAAATATTCATGGATTTCTAACGAATTGTTTAAAACAGGGCCAGATCTTGTGATCAGAAGATGTGTCAGGGAAGATGAAATGCCTGATATTCTTAAGGCATGTCATGATGAACCATGCGGCGGACACTTTGCGGACAAAGGACGGCCTATAAAATCCTTTCCTTGGGATATTATTGGCCTTCTCTCTTCAAAGATGCAAAACAATATGTCAAAAGGTGTGATAGCTGCCAAAGAGTAGGGAAACCTACCCTTTCAAATGAAATGCCATTACAAACACAGGTACTCATTGAACCCTTTGAAAAATGGGCTTTAGATTTCATTGGACCTATTAATCCACCATCTAAGCAAAAGAAGTATATATTGGTTTGCACTGATTATGTTACTAAATAGGTAGAAGCTAAAGCATTAGTATCTGCTACTGAAAATTCAGTTGTTCATTTTCTTTATGAGGATATTTTTACTCGCTTTGGTGTTCCAAGAGAAATTGTAACAGATCAGGGGAGCCAATTCACATCCAATTTGGTGGAGAAGTTGATGGTAGAATACAAAATCAAGCACAGAAGATCTAATCCTTACCATCCACAAGCAAATGGTCAAGTGGAGTCCACAAACAAAGTTCTTGAAAGTATCATCACCAAAACTGTTCATCTACATAGAAGAGATTGGGCAGAAAGGCTTCCAGAAGCCTTGTGGGCCTACGGAACTACATGGAGGAATACAACAGGACATTCTCCCTATGAACTTGTTTATGGGAAAGAAGTCTTGCTCCCCATTGAGTTCCAAGTCAAGACCTTCAAGATAGCAGTTCAATTGGGGATGGACTTATCAGAAGCCCAAAAGCATAGAATGGAGCAGTTGAATGAGCTAGATGAGATCAGACAAGAAGCAATTCTAAGAACTGATCTAGTTCAATATCAAAGAACTAAATGGCATGACAAATATATCAAAGAGAAGAAGTTTCAAGAAGGAGATTAGGCATTGTTATTTGATTCCAAGTTTAAAGATTTTCAAGGGAAATTTCAGACTCATTGGCTTGGGCCATATGAGATTGACAAGATCTTTAGCAATGGAGTTGTAAGAATCAAGACCATTGATGAGTTTCAAACTCCTCTTATTGTGAATGGCCATAGATTGAAAGTTTATCATAAGCCACTCTCAAAAGAGGATTTTGTCAAGATGTTTCAAGAAATTTCTGCAATCAGGCTGGTACAGAAGAATTCTTCTTCTCCACCAGCCTAGCTTTTGTTTTTCACTTAAAAAAAAAAAAAAAAAAAAAAAATGGTATAAGCCTGAAAACCAATCATAGATTGGCAGTCTTATGCAGAAAATATAGGGTGAAAATCAGGGACACCTGACACTCTATATTTTCCAAAAAAAAATCTCTCTCTTTCATTTCATTTCATTTCACCACCCACTCCATTTCATTCCACTTCATTCCATTTCATTTCATTTCATTTCACTTCATTCCACTTCATTTCATCCATTCCATCAATAAAAATCTTTTTCATGACCATTTCTATCTGGTCATTTGTCATTTGTTCATTTATATTCAACCAAGTAATAGCTGTGTCAGTTTCCACAGCTGACATCTGTTTCTGCAGCTGACTCCAGTTTCCGCAGCCAGAAGCAGATTCCGCAGCTACTACTCTGTTTTCAAAGAGAATGTACAGTCAGTTGTTATTTCCATAATTATGAAATAAAATGCAGGTGAGAGGATCAATGGAGCATTCAAGACACCAATGAAGATTAATCAGTTGAAGACCAAGGGCAAAAGCAAAGATTCCAAAGGTATGAATAAGATTTATTTCAAATAGTATTGAAAAACACATTTTTATATAGTTTTAAACCATGAGCTCTACCCATTACGCGCAATGATTATATTGACAGTTCCGTAACCTTTCACGATCTCCATGTTATCCTCTTGCATTCATTCATAAACGGTTTCATCATTGAAATTTCGATTCTCACTCATGTTCCAATATCCCACCGGAGATAATGAGACGTATTTGAGTTGACAAAGGACTCTTACAAGCCGCATAACTTCATAACCGTTGATTGAAACGTGTTCATATTTATTACACAGCCACCAAAATTCAAAACGCGGCCGAATGTATTATACTTTGTTAACCTCTTTGTCGTGTCTCTGCCGTGTTTACAAAACCCCACTCTGTTTTGTTTTACTCCGTTTCGTTCCTTTTGCTCATTCTCACTCCTGGATATCTAACCACAGTCTCACTCCATTCCGTTTATAGTGCTCATTCCCATTTTATGATACATTCCCACAGTCATTGTGTTCGATCCTGTGTATTCAGTCGTTCCATTTCCACTTAAACCCTCACGAAGGCAAATTTGTGAAGCACAGAAAAGTGAAATGGGTAAATTTCTAAGGGCAGAGCCGGAAGGACCAAAGTTTATAGAGGGATATCCGCAAGCAAGAGAGATATTGAAGAAAGCTAAATGGCTGCGTTTTATTCAGAAATTCAGAGGTTACCACAAAGAAGTTACGAAAGCGTTTGCAAGATCATTTGATGGCTCAGAAGCAGAAATTGGAGACCTCAAGTTTTCGGTCAATGAAGCATCAATAGCAACAGCCACAGAACTACTTCAGGAGGGAGAACGTTGGTTCAAAAATAAAAGCATCAGTGATGAGGCATGGAGAACAATCCTACGAAATCAAGGTATGGATATAACTGTTTTTAAGAGAGGAATTCTTGTGCATGCATTGAAGGAAGAATGGGCCACTTTACTGTTAATTGTTCAGAAATTCATTACATGTGAAGGCCGTTTTGGGTCCATGTACATGTACCATACCAGGCTATTAATGAATTTTCTAGAAAACCAAACTCTCAATCTCCCATATTTTCTATTCAATAGCTTGAAGAAAATGGCTGTGACTATTCAAAAACACTTAGGAGATGTAGAGCCTCATTTATATCACCACGGCCTTATAAAAATTCTGATTGAAAAGGAGTTAAAGGAAAGAAAATATACATGGGAACAATTTCTAGTTAGAAATTTCTTTGAGGAACCTCAGGAAATTCCTGAAGGTAGTTCAATAAGAAGGAGTAGAAGAAAAATAATAAATGTTGAAACCCAAATTACTCCTACTCAGGAAATTCCCGCAGCTAGCACAGCCAGAAGAAGTAGGAGGAAAAGAACAATTGAGGAAATCCAAAACACTCCTACTACTACTACTATGGAAATAACTAATAGAGAAGAGAGATTGGTAAAAAGAAAGAAGAAGGAAATCAAGGGTAAGAAGCCAATAATACCAAAAGGGAAAGAAACTATTGAGGCTGTACATAAAACTCCTTCTTCTGAAGAAGAAGATCATCAAATACTCTCTGAAAGATTAGTTTATCTTCAAAAACAGTCATCTATATCCAAGAAGGAAGAGAAAGGAAAACAAGAACAAAAGGACAGTGTACCACAGCATGTGAGGAGAAGCAGCAGGCTTAAGGGGAAATTGAGAAAAACGCAAATTAAGGGTCCTCATTTCATTGATTTGGGTGAGGAGACATCTGAACAGTCCCCAACTGACCATAGTCCATCTCAGTCAGTTAGTGAACCTGGTTCCTTTCATTCCCAATCGGACAATGAGCATACTCCATCTTATTCTCAGCAAAATATTGATGTAATCCCTCCTCGGCCAGATTTTGAACATAATTCTCCTTTACAGCATTTTGGGGACAGCCCAATGAAAATGACACCGGAAGTAGACCCCAAGCAGCAGGAGGTATATGACTATATAGAATCCTTGGAAAAGGCAGCCACAGGTCCAAGTACCTCTTCCATTCAGCCTCATACATTGCAGGATGATTTAGTTCAGTCATTAAAACAGAAAATTTTTGAGCTGGAGCTTTTAAATCGGCACATCAAAAATGAAAATGAAACACTGAAAGAGCAAGGCAAACTGGACAAGATCATCCATGATAATACTATGTTACATTTGGGTATTTGGCAAAAGAAGAATAAGAAATTAAAAAGGAAATGCCAAAAATTGAGCAGAGCACTTGTGAATATCAAATTTAGGTGCTTAATGAAGAAACCCATAATGATGGCAGTACCAAAGAAGAAGAGAAGAGGGTTGGATGTGCTGGCTGAAGTATCAAGGCACATGAACTGAACAAAGAGTATCAAAATTTTGGTTGCATGAGGACATGCAACACCTTCACAATGGGGGTATGTTGAGTCCCAAATTTGCATCTTTTCCATACATTTTTCCATACCTTTTTCACTCACCTAAACCTCCCAAATTGTCAATATCATGTGCAAAAGAGCATCTAACATGGTTTTTAATTATATTTTTGTGTTTGCTATTTGATCTAGATTTTGTTCATTCAGCTGCGGAATCTTGCTACTTTCCGCAGCTGCTGCAACTTTCCGCAGCTATTTTGTGAAACTCTATGCTACAGGTGTCCACAAGGGAAAAGAGCCACATGGGCAGGTCAGGAATGGCGTGGACATGGTTCGTGTCCTATTGGTTCAAGCAAACTCGTCCAAAGAAGCCGCGGTCAAAGGCGTCCACATGGAAGTCAACCATGGAGTTTCATGTCGGCCGGACTCTATTTCGTGGCACATAAAGATCCATACGGCCGTTTCTAAGCCTGCGGAGGTTAAATCGACATCTGTGCAGAGCTCTAGAGTCGAATTCAAGCATCCACCTTCCGTAGATTCACTTTCCAACACGGCCATACTCCTATATCCGTGGACGTAGTGGTCTACATGCTCTCTGCCAGCATGAACTTTAGGAGACAGTTACAGTTTGTTGTTATATATAGTGCGTTTGCATACGCATATGAAGTTAGTTGATAGTTGATGTTAGTGAATGTAGTCACTGTTATCTTTTAGTCTGCTCTGTAGTGATTACGCTGCACTTGTGCCGTAACATTACCATTCTGTAATGAACTGCTTTTTAATATAAGAAGACTCTGTTTTTCAACTTAATTCGTGTTTGAAGACCGTTGCCAAAGCTGATGTAGAGGGCCCCTGCTCAGCTAAGGTTTTGTGTATTAGTGTGTAATTTTAATTTCATTCCATTGTGTCATAATCCATTCATATGTTCATATATTGCATTTGTTTCATTTCTATTCATATATTTCCATAATTTCCATTTCATTTCTGTCTTTCATGATTTATGATTGTTAATCATTGATCAGTGTTCTTGTGCAGGTTATAGATAGGCAGCCCGGGCATTTTTATAGCTTTTTGACTAATGACATGGATCTAACATTGTTCTGCTGCTAGTTTGCTTTTCATAGCTTTTGTTTAATTTCAGTCTTGCTTTGTTCATTTCAGTTTTGCTTATCTGCTTTAGTAGTTAAATTTAGATATATTAAGCTGCTCATAGCATCTTCAGTTGCCTCCGAAAGCCACAGCTGGACTGATGGTGAGGGACTACATTATGAAATGTGTAGTTTAGTATTAGTTTCTTTTCTGCAAATTTAGATATATTAAGCTGCTCATAGCGTCTTCAGTTGCCTCCGAAAGCCACAGCTGGACTGATGGTGAGGGACTGCATTATGAAATGTGTAGTGTAGTATTAGTTTCTTTTCTGCAAATTTAGATATATTAAGCTGCTCATAGCGTCTTCAGTTGCCTCCGAAAGCCACAGCTGGACTGATGGTGAGGGACTGCATTATGAAATGTGTAGTTTAGTATTAGTTTCTTTTCTGCAAATTTAGATATATTAAGCTGCTCATAGCATCTTCATTTGCCTCCGAAAGCCACAGCTGGACTGATGGTGAGGGACTGCATTATGAAATGTGTAGTTTAGTATTAGTTTCTTTTCTGCAAATTTAGATATATTAAATCATGCATGACATCTTCGGTTGCCTCCAAAAGCCACAGCTGGACTGATGGTGAGGGATTGAATCATGAGTGTATGGTTTAGTATTAGTTTACTTTCTGCAAATTAAATATCAGTTACTCAAGTTGTTTATGATTACTTCCGAAAATCATAGTTGGACTAATGATGAAGGGTCAGAAGATAAATTGATGTAATCTGATTTAGATTTATTTTGTTGCAATTTTGAATTTCCTTAAGCATAGTTCTTTTGTGTTTAGTTGGCAGCAAGAATAGTTTAGTTTTCATGCTCACTAGTTTACTGTTTTGATTTATTAGATTAGCGGCACCTTTTCATTTCAGCAGTACATTTTCATTTTCTTTCAAGTCTTGTCATTGTAATTTTCAGTTTGCTTTTAAAGTTTCAAGTTGGTAAATCATTATAGGGGATATCACTTCCTTGAAAAAATACAACCAAACTTGTTTTCATTTTAGAATTTCCATTTCACCTTAGAAAAACCAAAAACGACAAAAAGTTAAGAAATAGGTTATCTTGCACATATAGTGCGCCGCACTTCATCAGCTTACGATTCCCGGATTGACAAATTAAATGCAGCAATTTAGGACACACTAAATTGACCAAACAATACTTAGGGAGGTCTTCTCGGCTTAATGTGGCCAGGAGTACCACACCTCCCTTTGTTATTTCGTTGACAATATACAGTCTGAGCCAATGCATTTTGCACTTCTCGGGATGGTGCGCAAACTTGTTTTCATATAACAAAACTACATCATCTTGTTTAAAGACCTTCTGTTGAATGTGCCTGTCATGTCAAGCATTTTCACGTGCCTTTTTCACCTGTTGATGGAAAACTGCAATGAACCAGTCTTCTTCCAAAACGACCAAATGTAGCAATCATTCTTCCATAATATCCTACTTCACCATATTAGTGAACTCCACAATGCGCAAAATTGGGACAATATACTCCATAGGCATAACAGCTTCCTACCCATACACCATTCTGAACGGTGTCTTTCATGTCAGCTTTTTGCATGTGGTTTTGTATGCCTAAAGAACTGTAGGTATGCGCACATCCTAATAATTCCGATTAGCATTTCAATTCTTAGTGAGTGTTGTCTCCGATATCTTAATAAAAGCTTCCATTGCACCATTCACCTGTGGGTGATATGAAGTACTCTTCTGATGATGAATATAGAATTCTTCATTCAAAGCTTGAATATTTTCATTCACAAAGTGTGTATCCCGATCGCTCATCAAAATCTTAGGGCACCCAAATCGAGTCAATATTTTCTCAAAAATGAAGTGTGTAGTTGTCTCTGCACTAAAATCCTTCACAAGCTTAGCCTTAGCCGATCCGATGACAAAATATGTCGCAGTGATTATGTAGCACGCACCTGTCTTCTTTCCTGGAGGATTAATAGGTCTGAAAAAATCAATGGCCCATTTGTCAAAGTCTTGCAAAGTCATTCGAGGGTGCAAGGGCATCTCATCTCGGTGCAACGGTCTCCCTATCCTTTGGCATACATGACGAGTGCAACAATACTCATCTGCATCATTGTGCACCGTGGGCCACCATAAACTAACTCGTCAAATATTATGCATAGTTTCCTTCCCTGCATAGTGACCTCCTACAACTCCTCCATGAGCTTCGACTAATATATCCCATATTTAAAATTCCAACACATACCTTCTTAGCACTTCATCGGTGCCCAGTTTGTACAACTGGCTAGAAAACAAGGTAAAATATGTTGCGCGCATGAACAAATCTTTCTTTTGTTTCAGTGTATATTATGTGGGCATACTTCTAGTGGTCAAAAAATGAATAATGTCTGCAAAGTGATCATCAACTACTTTAATGGAAAATAATTGCATGTCTGGTAAGCCGTCTTCCAAGCTAGTTGGCTCTTCTCCACTTTCAATGTGCGACAAATGGTTCAGCCCAACATTCAGTCTCCCAGGTTTCACAATTACTTCAAAGTCACATTCCTGGAATAACAGTAATCATCTGCAGATCTCCCCTGCCCCCCAACACAGGCTTGTTGACCAGGTATTTCAGATCAGAGTGGTCAGTAAACATCTTAAAATAGCCTCCCAATAGAGAATGGTGGAAATTCTACAACGCGTAGACCATAGCTAATCCTTCCATTTCTATGGTGGAGTAGTTACACTCCGCAATTGAAAATTTATTACTTGCAAATGAAATTGGGTGGTCAATCTCCCTGGCTCCTCGATGTGCTAAGATACCTCCTAGCACAATGTAGGAGGCATTGACATGTACACAGAATTCCTTCATCCAGCCTGGAAAGACCAATATGGGCGCAGTAACCATATTCTTCTTAAGCAGTTCAAAGCTCTTCTAGCAGTCCTAGTCCCAACAAATTGAGGCATCCTTCTTTAATAACTTCTCCATGGGCGCAGTGACCAACTTGTAGCCTTGAATGAACTTCTAGTAATACCTTATATGCCCCAAAATTGAGTGCATTTGTTTCACATTTGTGGGAACTTCCAAGTTAAAAATAACGATGATCTTGGCTAGATCCACCATCAACCCTTGCTGGAAAACAATATGACCTAGTAAGATCCCAAATGGGATGCAAAATATACACTTTTCATATTGAGTGAGATCTTATTTTCGGCGAGTATCCAGCATCAGGTGCAGACTCGACACATGGTTCTTCAATAACCCAAATACAGTCTAGTCATCAAAGTATACTTCTAAGAATTTATGGATGTATTATTTTAACATAGCTACTGTCGCGCACCAGAAGATAGCTAATGCATTCTTAAGACCGAAAGGCATGACTGTATACTAGAAGGATCCCGATTTTGTCGCAAAGGTCGTCTTGATTCTATCTTTTGACACGATTCTTATCTGGTGGTATCCTAAGAAACCATCTGTGAATGAGTAGGCCTCCCATCCTCGTACATTGTCAAATATTTCATCACGGAACGGGGTCGCGAATGGGTCATGTACGCAAGCATAATTCAATTTGCGCAGATCCATGAAAATACTTATTTCTCCCTTTATTTTCTTGTAATGCACCACCATAGGGCTCACCCAATCTGATTCGTCCACTAGTTCTATGATCCCTACAACAACCATTTTCTCCAATTCCTCTTTGAATTTTTTCTTATATTTTGGATTTAGCCTATACTGGCATTGCTTCAGAGGTTGCGCATTCTTTCAACGTGATCTTCATTACCTCGAGATCTCCTACTATCCCCTTCAACTCAGAAAATTTCGTAGGGAACATCTCTTGATATTCAGTCAGTAGCTCGACGACTTACCCATGGTATCATCATCCCAGTAATCCCCTATCTTTGCTAATTTCGTTTGTTCTTCTAAGCCCATATTGACTTGTAGAATCTTCAGAGGCTTAGTTACATCTAGTGACTCAATCGTAGGCCCATCAACTGTGTTTTTTCCTTCAGATTCAGGGATCGTAAAGTTCCTTGGGTCTTCCACATTATCTTCAACTCAAAAATTTCAGCAGTTAATGATGCCCTTCATCTGCGCATCCCATGCTAGCAAGGTGCGCTCCACTGTTGGTTTTGTGGTGTCAAAGATGATTCCCTGAATATCTTGTAGTGCCTCATCTAGGCATTCAAACCCACTTTCAAAAATAAAGGTTAGGATAAAGCTTTCTATCAGTGCATTATATTCAGTGGTTCCTCATCACAGCTCAGTTTCAAGGTACCAATCTGTAGGCACCTTACCCAAAGTGTGGATGAATATATGCACCCATTCTGGCCTCGACTCTACACCCTAAGCTTTGGTCCACTGATTAAAGTGTTTGCGCATATCACCTTCTCTGGAATAGGTCTCTCCCATTCTGGTATTTGGATGCCCAAATTGCAGACGCATCATGCAGGTGCATTCTTCCTAGTTAGCCAAGTTTCCCTTGTGCGTCTCCCACCACCGTGTTGGGGTTGAGGGCAGCGTTATATCGAGTGCATGGAACCTCTGTGCTTTTGGAACAATTTTTATAGTTCTTCTAAAAATAGGTTAACATTAGTCAGACCATCATAATAAGGACACTCTTGTACCTCTGAGGATATGCATCGAAGAGATTTTGTCACCCAATTGGAGTGCAACGTAGATACTTCATGTAGCAGTTTCTGCCAGTTCTCCAGTTCCTCATCTGAATCTAAAAAGCAGGAGCTATCCTTCTCCCAGTTGAGTCTTCCATTGGTTGTAAAGTTGATCCAATCTTCATCCCATGCAGTCAACTTATAGATATGATCGACATCATCATCTACGCAGTCAACTTCAAAGTTTTCGAGTACCCTTACTCCTTTGATATGTACTACTACTTGCAAGAGCCTTCCTAATGGGATAATTTTTTTCTGATTTTCCATGCACTGCTGGATAGTGGACCATTCCAACTTAGGTTCTCCCATTCATTTCCAAGTCTGCTTTGGTAAGACATTTGCATTAGATCCTAGATCCAAAATGACCTGATCCATCTCATATGCACCAATATAAGCAGTCAAACACATTTTTCGTCTAGTTCTTCTTTTATTCTTATAAATCTTATTCACATCCTTTTTCTCCATCCGGGGTTGTTCTTCTCTGGGTAGTTGTCTATTAACACTTGGAGGTTCTCGACTACCTTCTTATTGCGCAACAGCTTGTTACAAGCTTGTAGGAAGGGCTTTATCTCTTCATTTCCTTCGACCACGTCCATAGGTTTGCTCAATAATTTATACATGGAGGCGCCCACCTCTGTGAAATCCTAATTCACTTCTACAAATTTTTCCTTTTCTCTTTGTAAGTTGAATCCTTCCTTATTTTTAGGTGTTTTTTGGATCTAGAGATCAATATCAGGCTTTTTCCCCTTGTCTTCACTAGTGGCTACACCACTCCTAGTGATGATATTCACACTTAGTTCTTCTTCGTGTAGTTCAACTCTTACCATCTGAATATTTTGACTGGGAGTATGTTATTTATTTTCTTAAATTTTCTTACATTTTCTTATGTTGACTTAGGGGCTGGCACAGATGTGGCAACATCATGGAAATGAACCACTCTTTGTGTTGCATGTCATCAATAGCTAATCCTCCATCACTGATTGTGTGCTTCAGCCGTTGATCAACGTCCCATACAGATTCGTTTAATTCTTGGCAAAACTCCTTGAACTCGGTTACACATTGAGAAAATGATTTCAGATTCTTGAATTGTTCCTTTAATGCGGCCTTAATATTATCAATAATTGCATTAGCGTTTGTCACCACATACCTTATGTAACAATCCAACATGCAGTCTTGAAAAGCGGTGGCCAAAAGTGCTTTATTAACATCCTAATTATTAACCTATTGCACTGTCCATATAGAGTTAGTAACAAACTAGAATTGGTTTGTGTCTTTGTTCTTGATACCATGAAAAAGTGGGTAACTTCTTGGAGGCGACCATCTCAGCGTCTGGTGGTGGAGGTGGAGTGGATGGCTTGTTCGAGTGAGATGAGTTTAGGAGTGGAGTGGATATGATCTGAACTATGGCTATTGACCTAAGATCAACCTGATCTTGGAATTATTCTTCTTTAGAGTACGCAGATTCACTAGAGCTACTAATTTCAGATTCCTCATCACTGTCAGATTTACCTTCGAGAGGGATATAAACAAAACCTTCTTCTAGATCTACTCTTTAAGTCCTTCCACTGCACGTATTTGGGCCTCTACAGGACATTCACTCAATATGGCTACACAGAGTACCCTATTCACACAATAGCATTTTAATCCAGAGCTTCAAAGAGCATAGGAACCTACCTCTAGGGCCCTTGAGAAACCTTCATTCAGATTTAGAATATGATACAAATTGATCAATATCGAATTTAGTCACAAATCCTCCCAGGACACTATCGATCCAATGATCTACCGCGCAGGTGATCTTGTCACTATTTTTTTCTAATTGTACCAACTCTGAGGTCCACTAAGTGATCATGTCATCCTTTGCACAGGTCTAGAATTCAGAAAGGCGAGACAACCACTCGTGCAACTTAGTTGCAAAGGAAGCAAAGAAAATTTTGTGGACCTCTGTGTAGATATACCTTTGTGCCCAATCTTCGGCATAAAATTTAGAGCTTCTGTTTTCTTAGATCGCAAATTCATGTATCTTCTTATCGAACAAATCTTGCAGTTCATTCTTTGTCAGGTGCCAATACATCAATTCTCCCTCAAAATGATCCCAGTCCCAGAAACAGAACCATTTGTTGGCTTGAGGGGTCTTAACCCAGTTTCGGAGTTATCACGTAACCAACATAACCCTCCAACTACTAGCCCTTTTGGAAGTGATCTGCTTGCGCAGGCCAAAGTGTCACTCAAAGCAGTAGGGGGGGGTGCTGGAGCTAGGTTTTTACACCCTAAGGGAGATTTTGATGTGGTAGACCTAATCAGACTAACTGCAGGTAATATAATAGATTTGTGCAGCCACAGGTAACAGATCTAATCCTTTTGCAGATTGCCACATAATACTTCCATATATTTCACGCACAATAGTTAAGTGTAGTTCATTCAAATCTATTTATCTAACATCAACTAATTCTCGCGCACAGATGCAATTAACCAGTTACAAGAGTAAATACACAATAACAGAATAGATTCAGATCTACAACAAATAACATATAATCAATACAGTCGATCACATAAGAATCTGGGTTCGTCAAAAATGCCTTCTTTATTAAGATATATGCAATTCAATACAACCAATCTTTCTACGCACACGGCTCAAGTCTTGGGTCTCCATGCACACATCTAGCAGGAGCCTTTCTACCTAGACAAAAACTGAGACTAACAAACAAATCTAATCCAGATTTCATTCATTCATTCATGTCTTCATATCTATCATGTCTCCCTCGCTCGATTCTTACATATTTATACTATCATAAATGCGCACATCACATGGTCTCAAGCCATGGTTTGAGACTCATGGTTTTTCCCTTTAACCCTTTACAATTATTAAGGGAATTTGACCCACCCCAAAGCCCCTTTGACCATTTGCATGCAGTGCGTACAACAAAACTTAGACAAAATTATCCAAAAAAGTACCTTAGGGGGCCTTGCTCCAACAACATCCATCTAATGAGACTCATGTTTAATTCTAGCAATGATGGCCTCAATATTATATACCTCCATAGGGTGTTCAATTGAACCATCCCCTTGACTAACTTCTACTTGGAATTTCGTTGAGAAGCTTGTCCACCAAATCAGTGATTGTAAACATGTGCATCAGTTCTACCTTGTCGGAGTAAGCAACGTTCAGTAATTTGTAGGGTCATGAAGACATAGATCTACATTTTTACCATGGGAATTCCAATAGTGTCTATGAAACCACTGTTGCTTCAACGTGCCTCTACCACTGACAATCATTGTGTGATAACCCCGAATTCCATCGTGGCTACCAACAGCGTGCCCCAACTCTGCCTTGCCATGACGTCTCCTTGTAGGAACTTGACGATTCTCATATCTTGCGCCTTTGATCTCCCGTTGATCCCTCTGGCAACGTACAATGGTGTTGATGTGACCCAACTTGGTCATGGGAAACTACTTCTAAAGGAATTCCCACCTCACAATCAGAAAATTAAAGGACCCATCAACGAACTTGTCTTTAACACGTCTTTATTTCCACCAGCCACTAAAAAACAAATCTGATTTCTTCACAATTAGAATCTAGTCAAAATCACGCTCAACGAAGATATACAAATAGAGATCACATAGTCTTCACAAATTGCAGTCACAGCTCCTCAAGAAATGAATCCCACAATAAATAAAACACCTTACACTGATCTATTTTCCTCACACTCAGATCTATAAATCTACACAACAAATAAATTTATACTCACATAGACACTGCACACATCACAATAACCTTGATCTATGTACAGATTGATAAAATTCAGGACTCTCTCATTTTCCTGGCCCTCCCTTGAGGGAGTCAAGCCAGTACTGGCTCTGATACCATGATAGAAAATTAGAAGAGAGTAGAGAGAGTGTTCACACAACACAAATCACACATTGACTATATTATTTTTTATCACAATAATTACACATATATAAGACAAAAATCACTGACTTGAAGACATCTAGATCATGACTATGACTCACACATAGGAATCAACATCTTCTAGATTGATGCCCACAGAATCATACTAACAACCACACATAACATGGAAGCATTACTTCCAACAAATTCCCCAACCCACATAATTTTTCATAAAATAAATTCCCTACTAATATTACTAACAAAACATATATTTTCATTGCATTATATAAAACAAATATGAGTGGCACATGCAATACCTCCCCACAATAATACAGTGGAGAATAAATTCATGCAAATGATGTTAGGATAGTCAATTAATGCCTTTTTTCAATCAGCGTGGAAAAAATGTAGGTGACCGTATGCTTCGCCCGGCAGACCCCAGTGTAACTAAAAGGAACAACGGCTAAAAGGAAGCAAAGGCCCAAACAATGTAACTAAAAGGTTTTAATATTAAACAAATAAACCAACGCCACATACGTTGTGTTACGTGAAGCAAAGGCCCAAACAATGTAACTAAAAGGTTTTAATATTAAACAAATAAACCAACGCCACATACGTTGTGTTGTGAAGAGGAAGAAGCAACCTAGGTTTATAGTGGTAGCCAGTTGGATTTGAAGTTTAGTTAACAATGTTTACGAGATACGTCCGGTTAAAGGCTCACTATTCATATGGTGAGGATGCGAAAGCAGGCTCAATAGTGGTACCAATAAATATAAATGTAAGTCCTTCCACTGCACGTATTTGGGCCTCTACAGGACATTCACTCAATATGGCTACACAGAGTACCCTATTCACATAATAGCATTTTAATCCAGAGCTTCAAAGAGCATAGGAACCTACCTCTAGGGCCCTTGAAAAACCTTCATTCAGATTTAGAATATGATACAAATTGATCAATATCGAATTCAGTCACAAATCCTCCCAGGAAACTATCGATCCAATGATCTACCGCGCAGGTGATCTTGTCGCTATTTTTTTCTAATTGTACCAACTCTAAGGTCCACTAAGTGATCACGTCGTCCTTTGCACATGTCTGGAATTCATAAAGGTGTGACAACCACTCGTGCAACTCAGTTGCAAAGGAAGCAAAGAAAATTTCGTGGACCTCTGTGTAGATATACCTTTATGCCCAATCTTCGGCATAAAATTTAGAGCTTCTGTTTTCTTAGATCGCAAATTCATGTATCTTCTTATAGAGAAAATCTTGCAGTTCGTTCTTTGTCAGGAATTCTCCCTCAAAATGATCCCAGTCCCAGAAACAGAACCATTTTTTGGCTTGAGGGGTCTTAACCTAGTTTCGGAGTTATCACGCAACCAACATAACCCTCCAACTATTGGCCCTTTTGGAAGTGATATGCTTGAGCAGGCCAAAGTGTCACTCAAAGCAGTATGGGGGGGGTGCTGGAGCCAGGTTTTTGCACCCTGAGGGAGATTTTGATGTGGTTGAGGGCAGCGTTATATCAAGTGCATGGAACCTCCGTGCTTTTGGAATAGATTTTTATAGTTCTTCTAAAAATAGGTTAACATTAGTCAAACCATCATAATAAGGAAACTCTCGTACCTCTGAGGATATGCATCGAAGAGATTTTTTCACCCAATTGGAGTGCAATGTAGATACTTCATGTAGCAGTTTCTACCAGTTCTCCAGTTCCTCATCTGAATCTAAAAAGCAGGAGCTATCCTTCTCCCAGTTGAGTCTTCCATTGGTTGTAAAGTTGATCCAATCTTCATCCCATGCAGTCAACTTATAGATATGATCGACATCATCATATACGTAGTCAACTTCAAAGTTTTTGAGTACCCTTACTCCTTTGACATGTACTACTACTTGCAAGAGCCTTCCTAATGGGATAATATTTTTCTGATTTTCCATGCGCTGCTGGATAGTGGACCATTCCAACTTAGGTTCTCCCATTCATTTCCAAGTTTTCTTTGGTAAGACATTTGCATCAGATCCTAGATCCAAAATGACCTGATCCATCTCATATGCACCAATATAAGCAGTCAAACACATTTTTCGTCTAGTTCTTCTTTTATTCTTGTAAATCTTATTCACATCCTTTTTCTCCATCCGGGGTTGTTCTTTCTCTGCGTAGTTTTCTATTAACGCTTGGAGGTTCTCGACTACCTTCTTATTGCGCAACAGCTTGTTACAAGCTTGTAGGAAGAGCTTTATCTCTTCATTTCCTTCGACCACGTCCATAGGTTTGCTCAATACTTTATACGTGGAGGCGCCCACCTCTGTGAAATCCTTATTTGCTTCTACAAATGTTTCCTTTTCTCTTTGTAAGTTGAATCCTTCCTTATTTTTAGGTGTTTTTTGGATCTAGAGATCAATATCAGGCTTTTTTCCCTTGTCTTCACTAGTGGCTACACCACTCCTAATGATGATATTCACACTTAGTTCTTCTTTGTGTAGTTCAAATCTTACCATCTGAATATTTTGACTGGGAGTATGCTATTTATTTTCTTACATTTTTGCAATAAAGACACCGAAATATTCAATAACATAATAAAATTTTCTACAGTACCTACAATACTATTGTGATGGGTTTGGACAGTCGTGCGAATAGTGACCCACATCTCCACAATTATAGCAGTTGAGTTTCCCCCTTCCTTGACCAACTCCTCCTCCTCTTCCTTGTCCTCTACTTTGGAATCCACTGTGCCTAGACAAGGATGTTGGTGAGGTTGGTTCAGCGTGCATCCTATATAGGTCAGCTCGGTTAATCAACATATTGAAGTTGCGACAGTGCTCCTCGTCATGTCCCACCGATGAGAAAAAATTACAGAAAGGTTTCTTAATCTTAGGGATATATTTACCAATCCTTGGGAAGAATTTTGTATGTGAATGCCTATTGCTTGAAAAATTTCGCACCATAACGTGGGAGTTCCACTTGGTCCTGCTGCACTTTTCAGCGGGCTTGGTCCACTGGCTGTTAGATAGTCATTGAATAGGGGGCACTAATTCTTGTGATTCATGGAAACTTTGAAGCATATACACCATACATCTGTGAATGCCTCCTTTACCTTATCCTTGCGCAGACTCTGTATTTGTAAGTGATTTGCCTCCAACTGGATTTGGATCTGTTGTGTCTCGATTTGCGCAGCTGGTACTAGCGAAGATTCTAGATTCTTTGCAATCTCTATAGCTTCGGCCTATGTGGAAATCTTATGTTGACTTAGGGGCTAGCACAGATGTGGAAACATCATGGAAATGAACCACTCTTTGTGTTTCATGCCATCAATAGCTAATCCTCCATCACTGATTGTGTGCTTCAGCCGTTGATCAACGTCCCATATAGATTCGTTCAATTCTTGGCAAATCTCCTTGAACTCGATTACACATTGAGAAAATGATTTCGGATTCTTGAATTGTTCCTTTAATGCGGCATTAATATTATCAATAATTGCATTAGCATTTGTCACCACATACCTTATGTAAAAATCCAACATGCAGTCTTGAAAAGCGGTGGCCAATAGTGCTTTATTAACATCCTAATTATTAACTTATTGCACTGTCCATATAGTGTTAGTAACAAACTAGAATTGGTTTGTGTCTTTGTTCTTGATACCATGAAAAAGTGGGTAACTTCTTGGAGGCGACCATCTCAACGTCTGGTGGTGGAGGTGGAGGTGGAGTGGATGGCTTGTTTGAGTGAGATGAGTTTGGGAGTGGAGTGGATGTGATCTGAACTATGGCCAATGACCTAAGATCAGCCTGATCTTGGAATTATTCTTCTTTAGAGTACGCAGATTCACCAGAGCTACTAATTTCAGATTCCTCATCACCGTCAGATTTACCTTCGAGAGGGATATAAACAAAACCTTCTTCTAGATCTACTATGTAAGTCCTTCCACTGCACGTATTTGGGCCTCTACAGGACATTCACTCAATATGGCTACACAGAGTACCCTATTCACATAATAGCATTTTAATCCAGAGCTTCAAAGAGCATAGGAACCTACCTCTAGGGCCCTTGAAAAACCTTCATTCAGATTTAGAATATGATACAAATTGATCAATATCGAATTCAGTCACAAATCCTCCCAGGAAACTATCGATCCAATGATCTACCGCGCAGGTGATCTTGTCACTATTTTTTTATAATTGTACCAACTCTGAGGTCCACTAAGTGATCACGTCGTCCTTTGCACATGTCTGGAATTCAGAAATGTGTGACAAACACTCGTGCAACTCAGTTGCAAAGGAAGCAAAGAAAATTTCGTGGACCTCTGTGTAGATATACCTTTATGCCCAATCTTCGGCATAAAATTTAGAGCTTCTATTTTCTTAGATTGCAAATTCATGTATCTTCTTATAGAGAAAATCTTGCAGTTCGTTCTTTGTCAGGTGTCAATACATCAATTCTCCCTCAAAATGATCCCAGTCCCAGAAACATAACCATTTGTTGGCTTGAGGGGTCTTAACCTAGTTTCGGAGTTATCACGCAACCAACATAACCCTCCAACTACTGGCCCTTTCGGAAGTGATCTGCTTGAGCAGGCCAAAGTGTCACTCAAAGCAGTATGGGGGGGGGTGCTGGAGCCAGGTTTTTGCACCGTGAGGGAGATTTTGATGTGGTAGACCTAATCAGACTAACTGCAGATAATATAACAGATTTTTGCAGCCACAGGTAACAGATCTAATCCTTTTGTAGATTGCCACATAATACTTCCAAATATTTCACGCACAATAGTTAAGTGTACTTCATTCAAATCTATTTATCTAACATCAATAATTCTCGTGCACAGATGCAATTAACCAGTTACAAGAGTAAATACACAATAACAGAATAGATTCAGATCTACAACAAATAACAGATAATCAATACAGTCGATCACATAAGAATCTGGGTTCGTCAAAAATGCCTTCTTTATTAAGATATATGCAATTCAATACAACCAATATTTCTGCGCACACGGCTCAAGTCTTGGGTCTCCATGCACACATCTAGCAGGAGACTTTCTACCTAGACAAAAACCGAGACTAACAAACAAATCTAATCCAGATTTCATTCCTTCATTCATGTCTTCATATCTATCATGTCTCCCTCGCTCGATTCTTACATATTTATACTATCATAAATGCGCACATCACATGGTATCAAGCCATGGTTTGAGACTCATGGTTTTTCCCTTTAACCCTTTACAATAATTAAGGGAATTTGACCCACCCCGAAGCCCCTTTGACCATTTACGTGCAGTGCGTACAACAAAACTTAGACAAAATTATCCAAAAAAGTACCTTAGGGGGCCTTGCTCCAACAACATCCATCTAACGAGACTCATGTTTAATTCTAGCAATGATGGCCTCAATATTATCTACCTCCATAGGGTGTTCAATTGAACCATCCCCTTGACTAACTTCTACTTGGAATTTCGTTGAGAAGCTTGTCCACCAAATCAGTGATTGTAAACATGTGCATCAGTTCTACCTTGTCGGAGTAAGCAACATTCAGTAATTTGTGGGGTCATGAAGACATAGATCTACATTTTTACCATGGGAATTCCGATAGTGTCTATGAAACCACTGTTGCTTCAACGTGCCTCTACCGCTGACAGTCATTGTGTGATAACCTCGAATTCCATCGTGGCTACCAACAGTGTGCCCCAACTCCGCCTTGCCATGACGTCTCCTTGTAGGAACTTGACGATTCTCATATCTTGCGCCTTTGATCTCCCACTGATCCCTCTGGCAACGTACAATGGTGTTGATGTGACCCAACTTGGTCATGGGAAACTACTTCTAAAGGAATTCCCACCTCACAATCAGAAAATTAAAGGACCCATCAACGAACTTGTCTTTAACATGTCTTTATTTCCACCAGCCACTTAAAAACAGATCTGATTTCTTCACAATCAGAATCTAGTCAAAATCACGCTCAACGAAGATATACAAATAGAGATCACATAGTCTTCACAAATTGCAGTCACAGCTCCTCAAGAAATGAATCCCACAATAAATAAAACACCTTACACTGATCTATTTTCCTCACACTCAGATCTATAAATCTACACAACAAATAAATTTATACTCACATAGACACTGCACACATCACACTAGCCTTGATCTATGTACAGATTGATAAAAGTCAGGACTCTCTCATTTTCCTGGCCCTCCCTT
Source organism: Pinus albicaulis (assembly GCA_034641835.2). Classification (NCBI taxonomy): domain Eukaryota; kingdom Viridiplantae; phylum Streptophyta; class Pinopsida; order Pinales; family Pinaceae; genus Pinus; species Pinus albicaulis. The sequence goes on along the minus strand of CM076578.1, from coordinate 589,629,298 downwards.
GAGGGAGTCAAGCCAGTACTGGCTCTGATACCATGATAGAAAATTAGAAGAGAGTAGAGAGAGTGTTCACACAACACAAATCACACATTGACTATATTATTTTTTATCACAATAATTACACATATATAAGACAAAAATCACTGACTTGAAGACATCTAGATCATGACTATGACTCACACATAGGAATCAACATCTTCTAGATTGATGCCCACAAAATCATACTAACAACCACACATAACATGGAAGCATTACTTCCAACAAATTCCCCAACCCACACAATTTTTCATAAAATAAATTCCCTACTAATATTACTAACAAAACATATATTTTCATTACATTATATAAAACAAATATGAGTGGCACATGCAATACCTCCCCACAATAATACAGTGGAGAATAAATTCATGCAAATGATGTTAGGATAGTCGATTAACGCCTTTTTTTCAATCAGCGTGGAAAAAATGTAGGTGACCGTACGCTTAGCCCGGCAGACGCGGGAGTAACTAAAAGGAACAACGGCTAAAAGGAAGCAAAGGCCCAAACAATGTAACTAAAAGGTTTTAATATTAAACAAATAAACCAACGCCACATACGTTGTGTTACGTGAAGCAAAGGCCCAAACAATGTAACTAAAAGGTTTTAATATTAAACAAATAAACCAACGCCACATAATGTTGTTGGGCGTTGTGAAGAGGAAGATAGTGGTAGCTAGTTGGAAGGAAGAAGCAACCTAGGTTTATAGTGGTAGCCAGTTGGATTTGAAATTTAGTTAACAATGTTTACGAGATACTTCACTCTTCACTTTTCATATGATGAGGATGGGAAAGATAGTTAACAATGTTTACGAGATACTTCACTCTTCACTTTTCATATGGTGAGGATGCGAAAGCAGGCTCGACAGTGGTACCAATGATGCGAAAGATAGTTAACAATGTTTACGAGATACTTCACTTTTCATATGGTGAGGATGCGAAAGCAGGCTCGACAGTGGTACCAATAAATATAAATATAAGTGACCACAGAACGCTTCTCAGTGTCCAACAATTGCCCAGCGAGCACTTCTCTGTTCTTGAAGATTGCTGAGCCTGTGAAGGCTGCTGGCGCTATGGAGGCTTTCGACTCGGAGGCTGTCGAGGCTGCTTCAATATTAGTGGAGCTGAAGCGAGATGATTCAAAGCCGCACTTATCTGTTCTAAATTCCAATGTCTTGAAGATTGCTGAGCCTGTGAAGGCTGCTGACGCTATGGAGGCTTTCGACTCGGAGGCTGTCGAGGCTGCTTCAATATTAGTGGAGCTGAAGCGAGATGATTCAAAGCCGCACTTATCTGTTCTAAATTCCAATGTCTTGAAGATTGCTGAGCCTGTGAAGGCTGCTGACGCTATGGAGGCTTTCGACTCGGAGGCTGTCGAGGCTGCTTCAATATTAGTGGAGCTGAAGCGAGATGATTCAAAGCCGCGTTTCAAAGGCACAAGCCTGGACAAAAAGAGTCAAAAATGGAAAGCATATTTAGAGTAGGCATTTTGATCATTTATACAACCTCAATATTAATATTTTTGCAATTTCATTGTGTTTTTCTGCAGAATTTTCATTATTTTTCATTGTTTTTTCTGCAGAATTTCGAAGCATTCTCATAAAACACAGCTTTGGCTGGGTAAGTTTGAAACTTTATTTTTTCAATTCGGTATTCTCTCAAAAGCTTCACGCTTCTTATCTGTGGGTTTCTCTATATAGGCCGGCATTCATGTCCAGAGGCTGCAGCAAGGTGACTCTTGAATTTTTCAATACTTCATAATTCTGTATTCTGCTGCAATCTGCATTTCTTTATCATATAATCTTCAACTATCTGTTTAGGCAATTTGATAAGGCATACTTGGCTCGCCGGGAGTACAAGAATAGAAAGTTGAACTATAGACTTGAAGATTATGATGAAGATTACATAGAAGATGTGAGACGCTTCGAAATTCCAATGTATTTATATCGTTTTTTATTTATTTTATTGACTCGCTAATTTTAATCTCATTAGTTAGCCCATTAATTCGTTTTCTTTTGCAGCTGAGGAAACTCAAAGATGATGAATTATCAGACAAGCTTAAAAGCCCATCCCTAGAAAACCCGGAGGGTTATTATGAGGTATAGTGATATAGTTTGATTTGAATTTTCGCTAAACCTTTACTCATTTTAGTTTTGAAGATTAGGGTACGGATTTGATTTCTGGACCCGATTTGAATTTTTTCATTAATGCTTTTTCAAATCAAATTTCAGGGTCTCACCGAAGTTGCTGAAAACGATCTCCGCCAAGCAATTGGAAGAACCCAACTAGCCCTGAGGACTAGGAGATCTAATCCTGTTTAATTGTAATAATTTGAAATAGTATGATATTTTGCTTCTTAATGTGTGTGTCGGGAAGTGAGAAACGTACCCGAGTCAATGTTCAATACATCTATTTCATATTATTTTAAATTATCAAGTTCTTCATTATCTCTAATCCTGTTTAATTGTAATAATTTGAAATACTATGATATTTTGCTTCTTAATGTGTGTGTCCGGAAGTGAGAAACGTACCCGAGTCAATGTTCAATACATCTATTTCATATTGTTTTAAATTATCAAGTTCTTCATTATCTCTCTGACCAAATGTCTCCATTTCCTTTTAAAAGGTGAAAAATTTTGTTTCTCTACATTTATGCTCTTTTGAACATTTGTTGTTACAACCAAAGAAATGCATAATATGTTTGTGCTTCATTTTTCTATTTATTTTTTTGGAAATTTAAGTAATTTTAGGTAGGGTTGGGTCATTAACCCCATAACCCCTAAAAAAATATATGTTCCATGTATAAGTTCAAGTGGTAGACTTGTCTATATCTCCTTGAATATGAGATGCATATGTGTAGCCCCATTTTAGTGTTGAATATGAGATGCATATGTATAGCCCTATTTTTAGTGGTTGATTCTTTTCATTTGACAAAAAGTAGTCTTGTTCCTCAACATTTCCATATTGTTCTTCTAATTCTTTCCTAAATAAACTCCAAATATAATAATAATAATGGGGATTCCTTTTAACAATTGATTGATAGTACCAAGAAGCTTTTGTCTCAAACTATAAAGTTACTAAACAACAAAAATAACATCGAAGCTACACGTACCTACCTAATGGTCATGGAAATTATGAAAAGTGGGTGAAGGGGAAAATGTTTACATATAAGATACTCAATATGTTCAGTTGAATCCTCAATTCGAAGTGAAACTTTGAAGACATTTACAGCCTATAAATAACCTATAATTATCAAACCTAAAATATGAAATTACACCAAAGGTTGATTTCTCACCTAATGTAAATATGTTGTGTTGTGAAAAGATAAAATATACCTCTAAAAGAATGATTAAAAATAAGTGTGTATATATTATGAAATTATGAATAATGAGCTACATGCTTGAGAAAACTAATTGGGGGTGCTTCTCATTATTAATTAATTCAAGATGTCAAAATACAATGATCAATAAAAATGATCATGAAATGTTACCACGAAACGAATGTTAAAATTATAAGCGCAAAGTTTGACTAATATCCATTACATCAAAAAAATATCCAAGGGGCATTAAAACACTTCCAAATCCACATCAAGCACAAGTATCCAAATATGCAATTTAATGGATACAAGAAAATCACTCTCGACCTCTCAATGATAACTATGTCCTACCACATGTACTTCAACTATCAAAGGGGTGTAAAGACATCATCAACACGTTATTTCAGTGAAGGAGAGAACTAATCCTTTCAGAAAAAAAACATAGCCCTACAAATCAAAAGCTAGCTCCAATTATATAGAGTGAACTACAAAGGAATTTAGAGGCTAAGATCATTATTCCTACAAGATGTTCATCATGGGTAATAATTTGGGGCTAGAAAAAAGAATGGTGAAATCAGGTGTGTGTGTGTGTGTGTGTTGACTTCAGAAAATTGAATCGTCTCTCAAACAAAACTACCCACTGCAAAACAAGGACCATTTGCTGCAAAAGTCACAGGGAAATTGTCATGTCTACCTTGGATTCATTTTTAGGATATGATCAGGTTCTGGTAGAACAAGAAATTCAACATACGATTGCTTTCACTACACCACATAAAACCTTCATGCACTTGAGTATGAGATTCATACTATTGAACATCGGTTCTACATTTTAAAGATGTATGGATTATGCATTGAAAGACATCATTAGAAATATTACTATCATTGATCAAGAAACTTGGTAATTTTCTCTAAATATAGGAATGCACATGTCTGGAATTTAAAGTAGGTGTTATATAAAATGTAGATAATTTTTTATCTCACTTAATCTAAGGAAATCAATTTTTTGTTTTGAATGAAGTAAAAATATTGTGCCATACTGCATCCACAGATGATGTGAGGAGTTATCCAACAAGTGTGGAAGGTATTCAACATCTAACCTTGCCACCCAATAAGATGGAAATTCAATCATTCCTTGGTAAATTCAACTTCATCAAGAGGTTCATACCAAAATTGTTGAAATTACCTAACCCATTTCAGCCATGTTAAAAAAAGATCAAGAGGTCAAATAGAATAAATAAAGCAAGAGGAAATGTATTAAAAAACAGTGTCGATAAGGTCCTAAATATGCTTTTATATTTTCCCTTTTGTGGAATTTATCATGCCCTAGTCACTTTCCTAGTGGCAAACAAAGATCATTGAGGTTATTTGTAGTAAAATATTGTCTAATGAATATAAGATTAAGATGGAAGAATATAGATGGTCTAATCTTTAGATGTATGTATCCTTTCGAAGCACAAAAAGAAAGATATAAATGCATAGTCAGATCTATGGTGGACTCTATTTAGCAAAGATGACTCCATAGAAATTTTGAGAGCATGTTACTATTCACCTACTAAATTTTTTGAAATGCACACATTTATGAGATCACTTTAGGCTTGTCAACAATTTACAAGAAAAAAGACGGTGCCAACCTTGTTGTTGTAGCCTATGCTTGTTGAAGCACCTTTCTCATCTGGGCTAGCTTCATGGCATGCTTATTTCCTTTGAATCATACTTCTTCCAAGGATCTTTCGGATGAACCCTTAGCTAAAACGAGAGGGGGGGGGGGGGTGAATCAGTTTAGTACATTCATGGAAATTTAAAACACTTTTATTTAAACTCATTAACTACTTCATTTTATAAGCAACTTAATACATAATGAATTAGCAAACTGAATGTGTGGACAAAAAGTAATTAAGTAGATTAAAACATCACATCAACACATAATCATCAAGCACATAGACACCAGATATAAGTGGAAACCAATAAGGGAGAAAACCACATCATATTATTGTTGTGATGCAAATGCAAGCTCCTACTCCCTCTCACCACCTATTTTCTGTAGGCTCCTACCTCAATTTCTGCAAGCTACAACTTGCAAGGAAGCTCCAACTCCCATATATTTTCTGTAGGCTACAACCCACAAGAGGCTTCTACCTCAACCAGCCCCAACTGGACATCTATCAAGCTACAAATTGAAACAGAGGCACCAACTCCCACATTTTTTTCTGCAAGCTACAACCCATAGGAGGATCCTACCTCAACCAGCTCCAACTAGACATCTATCAAGCTACAAATTGAAACAGAAGCACCAACTCCCATGTATTTTCTGCAGGCTACAACCCACATGAGGCTCCTACCTCAATTTATGCAAGATACACCTTGAAAGGAAGCTGCAACTCCCAAATATTTTCTACAGGCTACAACCTACAGGAGGCTCCTACCTCACCCAGCTCCAACTGGAAATTTATAAAGCTACAACTTGAAATGAGACTACAATCCCCTCACTCAACATGAAACTAAAATGCTGATTTACTTGGATATCAACTCTATTATACTCCTTCTCCACTGCTGCCTCTTCAACCTTCATATATACTTCATATCAGCTCCCTCTTATTCTTCCACTCTCCAACCTTCTACAGCTCTCTTACATTCTTCCACTCTTTTCCATTATGCAGCTTTCTAATATTTCTATCCACATTGATATTACATCTCTTATACAGATAACTCCCTGACTATTTGCATTCTACAAGGAATACAAAGTGAGCAGGCCTGACCCTATGCCTTAAACCCATTCGATTCCTCATTCTTCAATTCAGGTTATTACATCAGAAATAATCATTACGAAACTCATGGAGTTTTTTCTATGCCTACGGAGACTTGCCTTTGCATCACATATAATAAAAATAATTAAGTCATTTACATTTATAGTTAAAAAATATATATTTCACTCAGCCCTTTCAACTCTTGGCTCGTTGTGCTTTTTTTCTTTTCTGCTGCTGGTAGAGTCTTTTCTGTTTCTACTATTAAATTCAACAGTTCGGCATAACTACCCTTTTGGCCCGACTTGACCTAGCTAGCACATTTCCATCTGTGCCACCATATCTCCTTTTTCCCAAATCTACCTCTTCTGCTCTTTCTCGTAGCGTTCAACCTTCACCTACTTCTTTGCTCTGTGTCAGGTCACTTACTCGAGTCTCCTTTTGCTGCATTCATACTTTTGTTATTAAACGACCACACTAACCTTGCATGAGTATCGGGTCACTTCCTCGAGACTTTCCTCTTGTGTTAAACCTTTCATTTCAACTCACTGCCGCAACCGCATAACACCATTATGCACTTAGAGTCGGGTCTTACCCGAGTCTACTCCCGTTCATATTTTTCTTTATACACCCGAGTCTTTTGCCTGTGTTCCGTATTTTCTTCGTAAAATAGGCGTATCCCCAGAGAACCCTGGATATGAAATATATTAATATTTACCTCTGAAGGATATCGTGTCCGGTCACATCTATCGCATTTCGACGTTCCATAGGTTTTACGTTATAATCCACCTTTTCCTCCTCCGATGCGATTTAACATAGGAAATGCTTTACATCTGGATTTGAAATCCTTTGGAGTTCAACTTTGAAACTACATCGCATTCGGGCTCTTGTCTTTCTTCATGTTTCGATTTAAATCTGATTGCGATATCTGATTGGTTCCCACGCCAGAATTTAAATCCTTTAGTCTTTGGATTTGTAACTCCATCGTTTCCTCTCCTCGTATTGCATCTCACACTTTGGAATTTTAACATGATTCTTGAGTGCTTATCCTCTTGAGCTCGTGATGTGCGATATGCAGGCAAGTTCCACATCATCTCCATGTCATCATGCCATGTCACCTTGCCACTTCACTGCCACGCCATCATAAATTAACTGCGATCTGTGGGGTCAAGGCCATGTCATCTACCACGTTATCTTGCTACGTCACTACCACATCATCGCCATGTCACTGCCACGTCATCTTGCCACGCCATCTCCCATACTTCGCATTTTGCAATTTTTGTGTCTCTGTTGTTTTTGCAATCATCCTTCCACTTGCGATTGCGATATGCGATTAAGCCACCGAACATTGTTCTGCATGCATTTATTTTAGAAATTTTCCGACTCGACCCGATGAACTGCATGTGCCTTAAAATTGCCCATTTCTTATGGCCCACACAATTACCCACTATGCACGACAGATCACTATATTCAGCACCAAAGCAAATCATAACTTCGCATATTGGGTATCACTACTTACTACATGTAACTTGCGATAACTTAATAAACATATAAATCACTGATAGCGATATGCAATCGCATCGCATCACAAACCCCACCTCTTATCACATCACAACCTCTGCACATTATCGCAACTTTGAAAGTTTAACCATATCGTAATAATACCGATTTTTCGATTTCGCAAATCACTGCGAATACCTTATCGCATGTCGCAAAACCTTGCCCATCGCATTTTGGCTCTTCACTAATTTACCTCATCAGTGCTTCGCAAATTTACATCTCTGTCGTTAACTGTTATACCATATTGCATGCACTATGTGATATGCGCAAGGACCTCTGCATGACATGTGTCCACTTCGACACTTTCACAATTTAATCTGCGATGAGATCTATACCGTTGATCTTCAAGATAATATTTGCGATTTCATCAAAACTGTCCATTCTCTCCTTTGGAAATTTTCTTAGGAGTTTTATGCCTTAATCATTTCACCTGTTTCTTCAACTGCCGCTGCTCTGCAACTCTGTCTCCTCCACGCTACTCCTTCCTGGGTCTTCTCTTCTCTTATTCACTTGGATCTATGATTATACGCAGTTGCCACTTTACATACTATTTCAATGCCGAATACAGAACACCATTCTATATTAGATCTCCGAATCCAGAATATGGATTTGTTTCTTATTCAACTTGCACACACATCCACTTGCTCCAGACTGGAATCACATCGAACTGAACTGCATTGTTCTGCCTTTTTGTTGCTCCTCTACATTGCTCCTTTGCCTCTAATGTTGCTCCTCTACCTCTCTTTTGCTCTTTGTTTCTCCTCTCTACTCTTTTGCCTTAATGATAATTCTGGTGTTGATCCATGCCTCTTTGCTGCTCCTCTGCCTTGCTCCTTTGCCTCTAATGCTGCTCCTTTGCCTCTCTTTTTCTCTTTGTTGCTCCTCTGCCTCTCTTTTATGCTTCTCCACTTAACTTTTTCTTTCTTTTCCTTATTGCTCCTTTATACTTCAGCCGATCTTGATCTGCTCCTTTTTTCTCAATGATAATTCTTGTGCTACTCCTCTCTATTCCTTTTCCATCAATGACAATATTTCCAATAGTCTTCCCCTTTGGCATTGATGGCAAAAATTCCTCCAACACTTCCTCCCCCTTTCATTCTAAGAAGTGTTTATCTTCCTCTGCTTGATTTTCCTCCCCCTTTGACATCAACGACAAGGGGTTATAATTGTTTTTAGTGTAGATTCCATCATTGCATTGCTACTCATTGAGTTCTGTATAAGCATTCTTCATTCTGTCATTTTGTTTTTAAATGAATATACACACCCCATCATTGTATTATTTCTTTCTGATCTTCTGCATACACAGTGGGTGTTGCTTTTCGTTACACATAAGCATTTCTTTATGTTCACTTCAACATTACAAGAGTGTAGTAGACCATCATTGTGAATGCATTGCAGACTTCATAATATATATGAGCATTGTTGAGATAACACTTTGAAAATCATAGATATTACATGAATAAGCTGCAAATTGATGCTATCCCAAACTCATGAGAATGTTGGAAGGCATGTCAACATGTAATGTTCAGTACTTTTGTCCCTTGCTATTTGATGAAACTTTGAGGAAGAGTGTAATTCTGTCCAAGAATAAATTCTGTTTCAATTTTCAATATAATACTTCAAATGAAACCAGGATAATGACCTTTTGGCACTTTTAATGACCTTTCCATGCTTTAATAATTCAACTCGACATTCTCCATTATTTACAATCAGAAGATACTTTGAAATAATTAGAGAAACCAGGCTTAATCCACATATATGATAAATCTGAAAACACAGGGAATACTACCTTGATGTACTTCTTCCATAATACTCCGATCCTGGGGACCTGTACCATACCACTGCTCCACAAATAACACTTGGTATTCTACTGATAGGAAGGTTGCTTGCTCCAAATACTAATTGATGAATGATGTAATGATATAATGATAATAAAACTTTCTCTTATTCATCCTTCTTAAGAATATTTTTTTTCATTATTAACACTTGCTAAGAGACATACAGTGTAATAATCCTTTGTAGATATTTACTAGCTCCATAGATCTTCCTCTTCTGTGACAACTTTTATGGTCTGCTCTCCCCCTAAGAAGTTGTTTCTTGTCTAACCCTGGCTGGATGTCTGTGTTGTTTCCTGGAGCAGCTCCCCCTGAGCCTATGTTGGATTCATAATGTCATTAAAGTAATAGACTCCCCCTTTTTCTTCTTCTTCCATACTTTGTTGGGGTTCCTCATATTTTCTGCATCTCCTTTTGATCCACGGGTTGGTCTTATATGATTTGGCTCCATCATTTGTCTAGAGTTCTTTAATGTATATGGTAGCCTACAGTATTTTTCTTTGTGTCCAAGCTTGTGGCATACATAACATATAATTTTTCCAAGGTACTTTTGAGCTGGTGTATAGAATTTTGTGCTCCTTTTTTAACACAGTTTACATTTAATAGATTTATGTCCAAATTTATTTCATGAATAACAATAGCCTTGGAAATGATTTGTGTACTTGGTGAAAGGTTGTCCTCTCCATCTTCTTGCTTGAGAAATTCCTCTTATTGGTTTCATATTTTTCTTGTTGGACTGGATTTTCTTTTTCTAATAGTATGCTGCAATATGTCCCAATTTGTGGCAGGCAAAGCACGTGATACTTGTCACAGGAGGAAGGAACCTCTTTTGACATCTTCTAAATTTGTTCAGTTCATCCTTAGGAGTGTATGAGCCTTTTACAGTTGACTGTTTCTTCATTTCTTTCTTTGTCACTTGAGGTTGCTGCTTGTTTATGTCTACTTCATGACCCATCATGGTCTTGCTGGCTTCTAATTCTTTGGATGTCTTTTTGGTTTCTTCATCATATCTTTCAATGTATGCCTTCTATGAGCTCTCCATGAAGGTAATATCGTCTTTGAGCTGCTTACACAACCTGCTCCTTTCTGTTGGGTATGTGTTATATTTTTTCCATGACTAGTCATGCACAAGGGGGTCACGGGGGGGCAGCAACCCCCCCAATTCGGGGTCCGGGGCAGTGCCCTAGGAAAATTTTTTGGACCTTATTTTTCCATGGGCAGACTCGCCCATGGTTTTGTGCATGGGTTTGCACATGATTTTGGGGCATGATGGTTTTCTACCCTTGGTATTTTGTAGATCCGGTCAAGGGAAATACGGTTATGTTCTAAAGAAGGGTTAATGGATTGGGGTTTATGTATGCTTTGGCATGTATATATATGTGTTGTAACACTAAAAGGAATATAATGAAAAATCAAGCTATTCGTCCCAATTTGGGATCCAGGGGAAAATCTCTATGTATATCTTTTTTATGTTTTATGCTCTCGCTATTGTTTATTTTCTGTTTTTAAGATTCGTTTGCAGATAATTTCTGTACAGGGTTAAAACCTACACTTTCTTCTATCAGTCTTCTAGCTGCAATAATCTCAGATTATTCAGAGTTATATTTTTCTTTTACAGCTTTCACAAAAGTGACATCCTTGTTATCTTTAACCTTGGACTTACTGTTTTCTCCTTCGTATCCTATCCCGACCTTTATAAAAGGAGGTCCTTGAGCATTTAGTATTTTTTTCCAACTGTTCAAAGCTTTTCATTCATGAATATTCATAGTTAATTCCCTTTGGGCCTTTTTTGATTTATTCCATAGGCTTACCACTTATTCTTCCAGCTTTTCACGCTCCTGATTTTTCTACTTTATTTCCCCTTTTAGAATATCCTCTACTTTCCTTGATTCTTCTAGTTCAACTTTCAATTTAATAAGGTCTTCTGAATCTAGTTCTATCTTTGCATATTTCAGAAGCATCTCTTTATGTTTCTTACTTTTAAGTTTAAGCCTTTCAATTTCCTCTAGGACACTTTTCAACTCCCCCTCAAGGTCCACCTCACCTTCTTCATCAGATTCCAAGAGATCATCTCCAGGCTCTTCCTTGGCCATCAAGACAAATTCAGAGGTTCCTTCTTCATTGTAGGATTCATCTGAGCTTTCAGATGCACTGCTGTCTTGCTGAGCATAAAATGATTTTCTATTAAATTTCTTCCCTCTCTGCATATTATAGGATCTTCTTTTCTCTTTCCCTTGAGACTGATTCTCTATTATCTTATTGGGACATTTTGAGGCTTAGTGCCCCACTCTTCCACAATTAAAGCACTTGAATGGAAGTTTACCTTTGTACTTGCCTATGCCTCTATCCAATCTTCTGAAAAATTTGGCTTCTTCTTCATCAGAGAATGATCATGTACCTTCCTTCTCTTCTATGCATTTGTTTGCCTTAAAGGCAGCCTCCCTCATGTTTGGCTTCCCTTTAGGAAGTCTCATCTCATATGTTTTTAGGTTCCAAAGTAATTGGTTTGTGGTTAAGGTTTCCCAGTCTGATGTTTCTTCTATGGCAGAAACCTTAGGATTAAACCTGGATGGTAGATATCTCAATATTTTATGGACTACAACACTTTCTTTAATTTCTTCTCCTATGACTATCATGATATTCACAACTTCTACAACTCTTAAGAAGAATGCAACTATATCTTCATCTTCATTCATTTTTAAGTTTTCAAACTGAGTTCTATGTGCTTGCAGTTTGGCCATATTCACCTTTGTATCTCCCTCATGGATATTTTCTAATGTATCCCAGATTTCTTTGGTAGTATTACTGTGCATTTATTTGATAAATTCTGAATCACTCAGACTGCTCAAGAGTGCATTCATTGCTTTTGCATTAGCTATGAAATTTTGTTTGGCTTCTTTCCCAGTGTCAGTTTCCTTTGGTGCATATTTTTCTTCCACAACAACCCAGATTTCTATTCCTAGAGACATTAAGTATGTCCTCATTCTTATTTTCCAGAAAGCATAGTTTGTGCCAGTAAACTAGATTCCTTATACGCTAGCCATTTTGGGGACTAGGACCTCCTTCCAGTGGTTAAACTATTTCAGAAGGACCTGCTTTGATACTAATTGATGAACCCTTAGCTAAACTGAGGTGGGGGGTGGTGAATCAGTTTAGTACATTCATGGACATTTAAAACACTTTTATTTACACCCATTAACTACTTCATTTTATAAGCAGCTTAATACATAATGCATCGGAAAACTAAATGTGTGGACAATAAGTAATTAAGTAGATTAAAACATCACATCAACACATAATCATCAAGCACATAGACACCAGATATAAGTGGAAACCTATAAGGGAGAAAACCACATCTTATTATTGTTGTGATGCAAAGGCAAGCTCCTACTCACTCTCACCATTGATTTTCTATAGGCTCCAACCTACAAGAGGCTCCTACCTCAATTTCTGCAAGCTACAACTTGCAAGGAAGCTCCAAATCCCATCTATTTTCTGCAGGCTACAACCTAGAGGAGGCTCCTACCTCAACCAGCTCCAACTGGACATCTATAAAGCTACAACTTGAAATGGAAGCACCAACTCCCATGTATTTTCTGCAGGCTACAACCCATAGGAGGCTCCTACCTCAACCAGCTCCAACTAGACATCTATCAAGCTACAAATTGAAACAAAAGAACCAACTCCCATTTATTTTCTGCATGCTACAACCCACAGGAGGCTCCTACCTCAATTTTTGTAAGCTACAACTTGCAAGGAAGCTCCAACTCCCAAATATTTTCTGCAGGCTACAACCTACATGAGGTTCCTACCTCACCCAGCTCCAACTGGAAATTTATCAAGCTACAACTTGAAAGGAGACTACAATCCCCTCACTCAACATGGAACATAAATGTTGATTTACCTGGATATCAGCTCTGTTATACTCCTTCTCCAATGCTGCCTCTTCAACATTCATATCTACTTCATATCAGCTCTATCTTATTCTTCCACTCTCCAACCTTCTGTAGCTCTCTTACATTCTTTCACTCTTTTCAATTCTACAGCTTTATAACCTTTCTATCCACACTGATATTACATATATTATATAGATAACTCCCTGACTATTTGCATTCTATAGGGAATACGAAGTGAACAGGCCTGGCCCTATTCTTTCCACCCATTCGATTCCTCATTCTTTAGTTTAGGTTATTACATCATAAATAATCATTACAGAACTCATGAAGTTTTGCCTATGCCCACAGAGACTTGCCTTTGCATCACATACAATAAAAATAATTAATTGATTAACATTTACGGTTACAACAAATATATTTCACTCAACCCTTTCAGCTCTTGGCTCGCTGTGCTTTTTGTCTTTTCTTCTGCTGGTGGAGTATTTTCTATTTCTGTTGTTACATTCAACACAGTTTTTCATAACTGTCCTTTTGGCCTGACTTGACCCAGCTGGCACATTTCCATCTGTGCCATCATATCTCCTTTTTCCTGAATCTGCCTCTTCTACTCATGCCTACAGCGTTCAGCCTTCACCTGCTCCTTTTCTCTATGTCGGGTCACTTACCCGAGTCTCCTTTTGTTGCGTTCAGAATTTTGTTATTAAACGACCACACTAACCTTCCACGAGTATCGGGTCACTTGCCCGAGTCTTTCCTCTTGCGTTTAACTTTTCCTTTTAACTCACTCACACAACCAAATAACATCGTTTTGCACTTAGAGTCATTTCTTACCCGAGTATACTCCCATTCAGATTTTTCTTTATACACCCGAGTCTTTTTCCTACGTTCAATATTTTCTTCATAAAATAGGTGTATCCCTAGAGAACCCTAGATCTGAAATATATTAATATTTACCTCTGAATGATATTGTGTCCAGTCACATCTATCGCATTTCAGTGTTCTATAGGTTTTACGTTATAATCCTCCTTTTCCTCCTCTGATGTGATTTAAGACAGGAAATGCCTTACATCCAGATTTGAAATCCTTTGGAATTCACCTTTCAAACTACATCGAATTTGGGCTCTTGTCGCTCTTCTCATTTTAGTGTTTCAACGTGAATCTATTCCTCCTGAGCTTTGCAATTGCGATATCCGATTGGGTCCCACGCTAGACTTTAAATCCTATAGTCTTTGGCTTTGTAACTCCATTGCATCTGCTCCTCATATCGCATCTCGCACTTCGACATTTTAACATGATTCTTGAGTGCTTATCCTCTTGAGCTTGCGATGTGCGATATGCGAGCCACGTCCACGTCATCTCCACGTCATCATGTCATGTCACCTTGCCACATTAATTCCACTAAGTTGAACACTGTTCTTCACGTATTTCTTCTGGAAATTACCTGACTTAACCCACTGAAATGCATGTTCCTTAAAATTACCCATTTCTTATGGCCCACACATTTACCCACTACACACGACGGATCACTATATTCAGCACCAAGGAAAATCATAACTTTGCATATTGGCTATCACTACTTACAACATGTAGCTTGCGATAACTTAATAAACATAGAAATCACTGATAGAGATATGTGATGGCATCACATAACAAACCCCACTTATTATCGCATCGCAACCTTTGCACATTATCGCAACTTTGCAATTTTAACCATATCGCAATAATACCGATTTTGCGATTTTTCAAATCGATGCGAATACCTTATCGGATGTCGCAAAACCTTGCCCATTGTATTTTGTCTCTTCATTAATTTACCTCATCGACACTTCACAAATTTGGATCTTCGTCATTAACTATTATACCATATCGCATGCGCTATGCGATATGCCCAACGACCTCTGCCCAGCACGTGTCCACTTTGACACTTTCACAATTTAATCTGTGATGAGATATAAACTGTCGATCTTCAAGATAATATTTGCGATTTCATCAGAACCATCCATTCCCTCATTTGGAAATTTTCTTATGGGTTTTATGCCTTAATAATTTCACCTGTTTGTTCAACTTTCGCTGCTCTGCAACTATGTCTCCTCCACGCTACTCCTTCCTAGGTCTTCTCTTCTCTTATTCGCTTAGATCTATAATTATACGCTGCTACCACTTTACATACTATTTCAATGCTGAATATAGAACACCATTCTGTATTAGATCTCTGAATCCAGAATACAGATTTGTTTATTATTCAACCTGCACACACATCCACTTGCTCCATACTGGAATCACACCGAACTGAATAGCATTGTTCCGCCTCTTTGCTACTCCTCTGCATTGCTCCTTTGCCTCTAATGCTACTACTCTACCTCTCTTTTTCTCTTTGTTGCTCCTTTCTACTCTTTTGCCTTAATGATAATTCTGGTGTTGATCCATGCCTCTTTGTTGCTCCTCTGCCTTGCTCCTTTGCCTCTAATGCTTCTCCTTTGCCTCTATTTTGCTCTTTGCTGCTTCTCTGCCTCTCTTTTATGTTTCTCCACTTAACTTTTGCCTTCTTTGCCTTATTTATCCTTTATACTCCAGCTAATTTTGATCTTCTCCTTTGTTCTCAATGATAATTTTGGTGCTACTCCTTTCTGTTCCTTTGCCATCAATGGAAATATTTCCAACACTTTCAACCTTCCATATGGTTATCATCTATGGAAGACATATGCTTTCCTTTAGCAACCCCACATAAGCTCATCAAATATTGTTTAATTATAAATATGAACTTTTAAATCAAAATTTACCTTAGTGATTATCTTTCACCATGACATATTCTTCTACACATCGGCATCCTTCATTACAAACTGACACATCTCCTAAATATATGTATTTTCAAGGGTCTCTATCTTTTCCAAACTTTTACCAGAGTCTACATATCTTCCCAGAAGATTTTCTAGTCAAGTATTCTTGGCTTTCTTGGATGTTGACTACCTCTTTTCATGGTTGTACTTCTCATGATCTCTTTCTTTTTATTTCTCCACAAAAAATTTATTTCATTCCCAGGAACTTCTATTGTGCAGTTCCTTGATAATGTATAATCACCTCATATTACATATGAGGACATATTATGTTGATTTCATCTGGTGTGGATTATGCCTTTGACAACTTGTGAATTGGAAGAGTTTATGATTTGTATTTTGATCATACTTATACTACCTGCAACCATATGACTTGTCTACATAGCATCCAATGTCAGCATAATATACATGTACCTCATTTCCTTCCTTTTGAGTCATCCTGCATCATTTTTTATTGGAGTGAAGAGTTTCATTCCCTTGACCTACTTCATCAATATTTCATTATATCCTAATCCCATAATTCTACAAGTTAGAATTCTTGATGAAACCTTTTTCTTTATTTCTAACTAGTGAATCCATAGAGGATTCCATTAGAAAATTTCAGCACTTGTTTCCATAATGATTATTGAATGATGACCCTTGATCTTGATGATTTCCTTCTATAAATGTATTTTTCAGTGAGGTTCCCAGGAGCTACTTATCTCATAGAATAGTTGTCACATCAATGTGCTATAGACATCCTCCTATAATGAATGTTCCTTATTCAATGCTTGCATCATGATGCCAAGTCTAAAGTGATGTATCTATATAATATACAATTATTTCTAACATACTATTTTATAACCAACATATACCTCTTAAAGAGGAAGATGATCTCAATCATAATAGAGATCTTTCACTTCTTCTTTCTTAGGTTTATTTGAATCTAGTTCTTCCATTTCTCCGATGACATGGGCTTCTTCCTTTTTCCTCTTTTCCTTATTAGATTCAGGATAATCCTTCTTATAGTGCCGAAGTTCATTAGATCCATAGCATCATATCTTATCCATGTTTCTCTTTTTCTTCCGAGGACCAAGCTTACTGAATCTTCCCTTTATTCTAGACATGGCGGCATAGGCTCGATTCTCTTCATTTAATCCTATATCAATTTTATCTTTTAATCTCATCTCTTCTATATTGAATAGAGACCATATATCATGGAATGGTGTTGTTTATTTCTTCCCATAGATACTTGAAGTGAAATTTCCCCATCCCTCTAGTAGAGCATTCAACACCACTGTAGTCATTTCTTTATTAGACATTAATTCTTCCAATTCCTGTAGTTCATTAGAGAATTTTGAGGTCTAAAATGGGTCTCCTAAGAAAAATGTACAACCAAATTAACTTTATAAGAACCAATGAGATTCATTATGATGATGTCAACCATGGAGGATGATTCACCATTTTTGGAGTAAAAAACAAATATTAAAAAATATTAAAATAATAAAACTACTTTTTCAACTCATATTTTCAACTTATATCCCTAAGTTTTCATTGAATTTCGAGTGGGAGTACTCGTTGGATGAAAAAATTAATTCCTCATCGAAGGAGTACCCATGTTGCATACTTTCAATGGACCTTGCTACACAAAAAATGAAAAATACATGAGTTTGACCATAGGGATATAAGTTGAAAATACGAGTTGAAAAAAACGTTTTTTTCTTTTTTCCCTCTAAAATTTGATGATGTAATCAAATATTATTTTATTATTTCCACTATTATTTTATAATTTCCTTAGGAGGCGCATTTTATACCTCAAAATTCCCCTAATGGATCTCACATTTCAGAAATCTTCATAAAACATGAAGTGATTCCTTCTTCTCTTGAAAAGTTCAACTTGTATACTTTTGTCTCAGAGATATTACTTCCCTTGTAGTACTCACCGAGAATAGCTCCACCAAGTTGTCATATATTTCTTTTGAATATTATAGTTTGATATATTAGGGATGGGAGATTCCTTTATGTATTACATAAGAATCCTTTGGGCTCTTATGCCTCCATTTATTTGGCATGTGCTTGAGTATCTACTTTTGAAGGTTTAGTCACTAACCCTTTGATGTAATCCATAACTTCATTTTCAATAAAATTTAGATCTGTCCTTTTCTTCCATGCAAGAAAGTTTGTAATCCCAATCAATTTGTTGCTTTCTTTGCAAAAATACATTTTGATAGATTCAAATGAAGTCATAAATATACTTACTTGAATAGATTCTTTTATTCTACCACCAAATTCCTTATTGATGATGACATCGATAGTAGCAGGAGCTCCCTACTAGATTGGCTTCTTCAAGAGTGGTGAAAATAGCTAGATCACCTTGAATCCTTGATTATGATGATGCTCAAGGATGGATTCAACAAGATGGCTTGATGATGTCTCCAACAATGTTGATTTTATTTTAACACCAAATAGTTGATGATGGTGATGATTTCTACACGGTGTCCTTAATGATGTTGACTTGGCTTTACTTATAGCATTGGAATCCTTGTGGATAACTATATTAGTCTTGATCTCGCTTTATTTCTTGAAAGGGTCTTGATGTATAGATCCTTTGAGTAATGTCTTGGGTTTTGAGAATTTCACCATCTCTCTGTAGAGTACTCCTTCTTGAATGAATGAAGATATTCTTAGATTTAATGTAGATCCCTCTCTTTGCCTTGATGTCTTATTGAAAATTGATCCTTGATATTTTGATACTTATGTGTCTTCTTCCAAAATATCCCTTTCTTGTCCTCAACACCTTAGCTTTGATACCATGTTGAGAAATTAAGGTTGTTTAATTCAATTTATCTTCTTGATAATTACTTGTGAACTTGTTATGCTTATTTTAGTTAGATCTTATCTTTGTTAAACTATTATGTCTTTCATCAAGTCAATTATCAAAACACAAGAGACACAAAGTTTATGCTCTTCAAGCCAAGGCCAAAACCTCTCCCTCTTGGAGAGGAAAACTTGAAAGTAATCCTTCTTATAGATCTTGAATTGACGAGTACCATAACCATGATATATACCCTTGACACCAATATGACTCCAAGAAATTTTCACTTCTCTACAAGACTCCTTAGGTTGATCTTAATTTTTTCACTTATTTGCACCAGGACTAGGAAAGCTCTGTTCCTAGTCCTAAACAATGATATCCCTTTATTCCTTTCCTTGAACTATCCTCAGCCTCCTAAATTCATTTTCTCGGCCTATTTTCCAGCATTCTTGATACCCTAGACAGAGATTTATTCCTTTTTTGTAATAGCTTCTTCTTTATGTTGTGTATGGCCCTTTCAGAGATATCCGAAATATAGATTAACCCAAAGAAAAGATCCCTTACACACCTTGCAACTCTGCTTGTCCTTGTTGGCTTGAATTCCTTCTATGCACTATATCACAATCGTGTCTCTTCCTGTAACAACCCTCAGCCTTCTTGAAGTGACCACAGTGTATTCGACCCAGAACAGAGATAAGACTTCCTATTTTCTTCTTCATTGACTTGTCTTCAAACTTCACACTAATACAGATCCTTACCTCGCACTTGATCACAGAACTTGATCTGAACTTGTGTGTCATAATGAGGTCACAAAGCTCTCTTATGTATATTGATTTTCTCCCTCTTATAGGCCGACATATCAATTTGAGTGTGAGCCGACTTCATCAAGGGGATCTTCAACGTGGATTGAGTCGACTTCAAGGAGAATATTGACATGTGTTGGAGCATACAAATTACATCAATAATTTGTCTTTACAAGTGTAACATCACTTCATATACATGACTCTAAATTATACATTTTATGACAAGATGAAAAACCCCTAAAGACATCAAGAATAATTCTTTGACCTATAATAAAAACTCCTTGCTCATGAAACCCATGATGCAAGTATTACAAAATACATTTTATTATCTTTGTCTTCTTCATTACATAAATTCATAATTACAAGTCATTATGAAGACCAAACCTAGTTACACTTTTCAACATCTTTTAACATTTATTTCACTATTAGTAAAAAATCATATATTTCATAGATAATATATCCAAAACTAAAAATATCTAGAAGTTCCTTTTTAACAATTGTACACTACTTTTTCTTCCAAGTCTCTTAGAAATTTAGCTATCTAAAAATTCCTTAAAATTTGTTATATAAAAAAATATTAAGATGACTTATTTAAAATTGATCTGGGGATTAGTCACAAAATTTATATTAGATAGCCTATATTTTCAAAAGTTTAATGAACTAGAGCTTGAAATTTTGACCACCTATATTGTAATATTTTCCTCAGTCTCCTCAAAATTTTGTGATTTGAAAGATCCAATTTCTTTTTATAAATAAAAGTCCAATATGTTCCATTTGAAGACCAAATCCATAGAATCATATTCTCTAATACCAAATGCATTGAAAATTATTAAAATTAAATTAATAAAAATCCACTTTGACTTGGCAAATTACTTTTGCAATGAATCTAATGCACAAGATAATATTGTATGCCTATGAAAATGAATATTATTTATTGTAAACTAGTGATAAAGTGTTATGATGTAACCTACCAGTAGCCCAACCTAACTATAAATAATAAAATAAAATTGAATTCTTGTTAGGGCCTTAACATAAAAACTCTATGACCTTAAAAAAAAGATTATTTTAGTTTATCCTAGCCATTACTTCACGTACCTAACCTTGAATAAAAAATGCTACCATGCATATTAGAGAAGCATAAGAAACATGTTCTCCATATGAATCTAGGCTACCCTTAGAAGTTGAATCAAACTTTATCCTTAATGGTTATTTACTACAAGAAAAAATGACATTGGTGAGGGTCATGCATATGACAGACCATTAAGGTCCATCACCAATGTCGCATATGGCGATGGTCCTTAAAAAAAGTTGTTGTAAGTGTTTATAGTGATGCTCCTTTAAGGTTTGTTCCCAAAGCCATTTTCAATGAAACTTTTGGTAAGAGTCGTTAAAGGCTCGTCACTAATTCTCTCTTTGGTGACACTTCTAGTGATGATATTTTATTGACACTCACCAATGCTCTTTTGGTTGCTTTTGGTGACGGTAAAAAAAATGTTCGTCATCATTGATCATTCCAATGAGTTTTTGATGATACTATGGGCATGTTACTATATTTTTTGTCAAAAGATAATGATTTAAGACCATTATTGTGAAGTCTTTTTAATTATGTGTCCAAGGCCATAGTGGTTAGATTTAGTTAATTTGTTAATAAGTAATTAGTGTGTATAATTTCCCTTAAATAATGAGAATATAGTTTTCCTATGAGTCAACACATGATTCATCTCTATTAGGTTTATTATGCAGAAAATATCCTTTAGACAAAGTTCCACTAGTGTGTGTAGGAAATATATTATTTAATACATAATCAAGCTCTATCAATTCTATTAATGAGAGAGACCTAACACTCCTCAACAATCTCGACACACCTTAAATTAATTCTTTGGCACACACTAACATTTATTAGCACCTCGCATATCTTGGAACACCTTTTTACTTAGTACATCTTGCCATGAATCATACGCCCAAGAACATGTTGGCATGCCCTAGCACAACATAGCACTCTCCTAGCATGTGTTGGCATGCCTGTAGTCCCTAGCATGCCCTAGAACACCTTGGCTACATGCATTAACATACATTAGCACTTGCACACATTGGAACTTGACATGTATTGGGACCTATTATTAGTATGCCTATCACGCCCCTTTTGAAAAAGATAAAGTCCTAATTTATTAACCTTCTTATGTGTTCATTTCCTTACATTTTAGCTTGGTTCTTCCTTTTGTTTCCTTGACACATATTGACATACCCTGGCACCTTGCACATCCTAGCATGCCTTAGCACTTGGCATGTCTTGGCATACCTTGGCACTATTTGGAAAAAAATAGCACACCCTCAAACACCCTAGCACACTCTGGCACTTCTTGACATGCCTTCAATTTCCCTATCATGCCTTACCAGTGCTTAGCATACCTTGTCACTCCCCCCTTGGCATGACAAATAACACTCATTGACACTAGTCCATGTCACACGTCCCTCATATTCATTCACTTCCATGAATTTTGACCTAGTTCTCCCTTAATGTGTTGTCCTAGTACTCCCTAACACTCCTCAACATGCATTAGCACTCTCTAGCACACCTAGCACTCTTCAACATGCCCTGCCACTTCATAGCATGCACAAAACTCCCTAACACTCCCTAACACATATTGGTGCTTGGAACATGTTGGCGCTTGGAAAGTTTTAGCATGTCTGGAATGCATTGAGATGCCTTGGTATGGTTTGGCATGTTTTAAAATTAAATTTATTTGAGATCAATTGTTGGAAAGTAGATGACAATCAATAGAGGAAGGTTTAGCTCTTAGAATGCACTCACACTTGGCACTTGGCACCCTTTGGCGCCTAGTGTTGGTGTGCCTAGTACACCCCTCTTGGAAAAGGAAAATTGATGAATTATTAACCCTCTTATGTGTTCATTTCCTTGCATTTTAATTTTTTTCTCCCTTTTGTTGCCTTGACATTCCCTGGCACGCATTGTCACACCCTTGCAAATCTTTGCATGCCTTAGCACTTGGAACATCTTAGCATGTTTGACATGTCTTCACACTATCTGGAACATGTTAGCATTCTCTAGCATGCCTTGGCACTCATGCCATCACAACTAGCCTTATATTTTTTCACGACTTGGGAACCCAATCAAGTCCTTGGCTACTACAATTCATGTGGCATTGGCCTACTTCAACTGCAAAAACTTGACCAGTTGCACCTACTACAAGTATATTGTTCCTTGTTCACCTAAGAGCTCCCTATAATTGATCTTATGCCACTCATTTCCAAGCTCAAATTTTCCCACTTAACTAGTTACCAAGACAAGGATCACATCTAGCCATGGCCATAAAACAACTAAGAAACATAGATTACACACACAATATTTCACATGTATGTTTAGTTCATATAAATAGTATAGCATTAAATAAGAGTTTTCAAGAACCACAATATGCACAAGACACAAAAGATATAATTCAACACAAGTCGAGTGCCCCAAAACTTATACAAAACAATGTACAATATGAAATTGTCTAGAATATTTTAAAACATGAGAATGTGGCCAAAGCGTGCCACATATCATATACAAAATAGCTAAAGGAAAAATAATGTGGTGTCTAGCACAAAGTCTCCCTTTGTATAAAACTACTATGCCGATCCCCTTATTGCAACCATAGGCTTGCCTCCTATAAATCCTATTCTGAACTTCTCTTAACACACTTTGTCCTTGGCACACTTGAATTCAATGACACTCCCTAGAACACACTCTTATTCGTTCCTTTCCATGCATTTTCAACTACTTCTCCCTTGTGATGCCCTAACACTACCTAACACTCTTTATCATGCATTGACATTGTCTGACATGTGTTAGCATGACTTTTAATTCCTTGGCAAGTCCTGACCCTCCCTAGCTATCATGCCCTCACAACTACGTCCCTGTCACACACTCTTCATTACAGAACTTTTGAGGTCTAAAATGGGCCTCCTAAGAAAAATGTACAACCAAAATAAAATTTATGAGAACCAGTAGGATTCAAGTTGATGATGTCAACCATGGGGGATGATTCACCATTTTTGGGGTAAAAAAGTAAAAAGATTAAAAATTAATAAAATAATATAGCTACTTTTTCAACTTCTATTTTAAAATTATCTCCCTAATGTTTTACTCAAATTTCAAGTGGGACCACCCATTGGATGAAAAATTTAATGCCTCATCCAAGGATTACCCTTGTTGCATACATTTGATGGACCCTGCTACATGAAAAATGAGAAATACATGAAACAACATGGTTACAAACACACTTTTCACATATTTCTCATTTTTCGTGTAGTGGGGTCCATCGAAAGTATGCAACATGGGTACTCCTTGGATGAGGAATCAAATTATGCATCCAACGAGTGTTCCCGCTCGAAATTTGAGTAAACCCATAGGGATATAAGTTGAAAATACAAGTTGGAAAAATAGTTTTTTCCTTTTTCCCTCTAAAATCTGATGATGTAATGTAATCTTATTTTATTATTTCCTTAGGAGGCCTATTTTATACCTCAAAATTCCCCTAATGATTCATTCATTTTCATGGATTTTGATCTAGTGCTCTGTTTTGTTTCCCTGGAACTCCCTAACACTCCTCAGCACGCATTGGCACACCTTGGCACTTGGCACATCTTGGTATGCTTCCCTAACACACTTAGCATGCCTTAGCACTTCCTAGGATACCTTTTCACTCCCTCCTTAGCACACCTGGAACTCGCTAACACTTCATTTCCATGCATTTGAAACTAGTGCTCCCTTGTGTTTCCATAGAAATTGGCCCTCACACTCCCTAACATGCGTTCACGCCACACCCTGACACTTAACACATATGTACATGCCTTAGCACTTGTCCTATATTGGCATGCCTATCATGCCTTGTAACTATATAGCATGTGTTAGTACTTCCTAGCATTCCCTCGCACACCTTGGTACTCCCTAGTTTTCACGCCCTCATAGATAGCCTTAATTTTTTTGCAACTTGGGAACCCAACCAAGTCATTGACAAAACCATGTTGTGCACAACCCAAAGAACCCCTTTGTTTAAAACTGCTTTATCCAACCCCTTATTGTACCCATAAGCTTTCCTCCTACAAGTCCTATTATGACCTTCTCCTAACACACTTTTTCCTTGAGACACCTAGAATTAATTGACACTCCTTGGCACATATTCTTATTTGTTCATTTCCACACATTTTGACCTAGTTCTCCCTTGTGATGTTCTGGCCTCCATAACACTCCTCAACATGCATTAACATTGTCAAACATGTCTTAGCATACATTTTAATTCCTTGGAATTGCTTAGCTATCATGCCCTCACAACCCTTACATTTTTTTGGACTTGGGAACCCAACCAAGTCTAGCCTCGCTTACAACAACCTGACCAAGTTACAACTACTACAAATAGACTATGTGATGCTCACCTAAGAATAAAATATAACCCATATTAGGATACTCATGTCCAATTTTAACTTATCCCACTAAATAAGTTACAAATTACAAGTCAAGGATCATGTCCAACCATGGCCATAAATTAACAAAGAAACATAGTTTACATATTAACATGCCATAACACTTGCCGCGTATAACAATCCCTTGGCACTGTGTGCCATGTGTTAGCAGTAGAACCCCCTATATTCCTTGGAATTCTTTGACACTACCTCACAGACACTACCACACCTTGACATGCCCTAGCACTCTTGCATGTCTTGGCACTGCCTAGCATATAACCTTGTCACTCCCTATTTAGCACACCTGAAACTCACTAACACTCCCTATCACACACTCTTATTCGTTCATTTCCATGCATTTTTAGGTATTTATACCTTGTGTTTCCATGGAACTCCCTAACACTCTATGGAAAGAATTGACACACCTTTGCACCTCGCACATCTTAGCATGTCACCCTAACACTCTAGAATTCCTTGGCACTACCTAGCATACCTTGTCACCCCCTCCTTAGTACGCTTAGAACTCATTGACACTCCCTGTCACACACTCTTATTCATTCATTTCCATGCATTTTAGGGCAACGAGAGAAACTGACAAGGGAACCCCCAATAGTGGTGATACGGTATTAGGGGCCCCATTATTACAACTCATTAGACTTTAACCCATAACTACTAAATTCCCTATCCACTTAACCCCCAATCCATAATCCCTTAACATATACACTCATCACTCATAACCCATTAACCCTTTGACCTTTTAAACCTTAAGCCACCAACCCCTAATCTAAAATCCATGAATCCCATAAGCCCTAACCCTTTATCCTCCTAACCCAAAACCACTAACCCCCACTACTACATATAGGCGGAAAATATGACATCTTACTCTAATAGATCAGTCATACTGCTGAATTTTACTTGCAAATATTTTTTTGTATTTAAAAAAAAAGCCATAGCATTTGTTAGATATCTGAAGAAAAAAAATTATCATCTGATATCGAACGATATGTTAGTCATATATTCGATGAAATTTTGTTTGTCAGATATGTGATGCCAATTAAATGTTCATTAGATATCTGGCATTTTACTAGGTCAATTATCTATTTATAAAAATGTCGATGGTTGACAAAGTCAATATTTTTCCAATTGGAAAAAATATCTCTCGTCAACATCCATCAAAATTCCAACGAAATGGATAGTTTTTTGTCATAATACAAAAATATTTTATTTTTTTAATTGCATTACTAATAGCTAAACACTATTGAGGTTTATTTTTTAAGATAACCATCATTGAAATTTTGGTAAGGAAAATCTCACATAACATTCCTCCAAGAGGACAAGGAGATATGAGATCTACATTGGAGGATTTGGTTGATTTACTTCCCTTGTTTCATCCATGTTTATCATCCTTAAGCCCTCAAAAAATTCATAATTACTCAAAAGGGAATTTTAATCTCTAAATTTTGAACATGCCAAAAAATGACTTTTTTCCAACCCATTTTTTACAGTTGAACATCATGCATCATTGAGTGCATCCATCATGCTTCCTATGGGATGGTACCTATGTGTGAAAACCTTGACAAAAATAAAGGAAACTTGTGTACTAAGGCTTGGTTGTGCCAACATATAGCACAACACGTTTCATCTCAATTTGGCAAGATAGAATGGAAATTGAATTTTTCCTACTACTGATATTTGTCTTAGCATTCCAAGCTAACAAACAAAACATCCTCATATTACTAGGACACCCAAGCACATGTTGACATGACCTACCACAACATAGCACTCCCCTAGCATGTGTTGGAATGCCTTATTGTCCCTAACATGCCCTGGAACACCTTGGCATGCATTGACATACATTAGCACTTGGAACACATTGACACTTGGCATGTAGTGGAACCTATTGTTAGTGTGCCTAGCATGCCTCTTTTGAAAAAGGTAAAGTATTGAATTATTAACCCTCTTATGTGTTTATTTCCTTGAATTTTAGCTTGGTTATCTCTTTTTTTGCCTTGAAACTCCTTGGAAAATGTTGGCACACCTTGACATACACATCTTGGCATGCCTCAGCACCTGGCATGCCTTGGCAATATTTGGCACATGTTAGCACACCTTGGAATTCCTAGCACACACTGACACTTCTTGACATGCCCTGATATTCCTCAGCATGCGTTACCACTATGTTGGGAAAAATACTGAGGGGGGTGGGGTGAATCAGTAATTAAAACTCACACAAACCTTTTAATTTTCTTTACTGAATTTTGTACATGACTTTACTTAAGACAAATAGCACATGTACGCAAATTTCATTAAGGAAACTAGTGTATTCTCAGGAAAATTATAATTCAGATAAATATTTAGTAAGTTTACTTAGACCAATGCATCATTCATTCATCTGACATTTAGTAAGAAATAAACATGTGTAGTAAGAACGAAATAAACCATCAAACATAAGAAACACACATGAACACCAGGATTTAAGGTGGAAACCAAATGTGGGAGAAAAACACCACTACTATCGTCTCTGTCTTTAGTATTTATTATATACAAAACTGCTTACTATATTTTACTGACACAGATGGCATACCAACACGCAGACACCCACCTTCAGAAGGCTGCAACCTTCACTTGTTCTACAGTACCCACTGGAAGGGAACTCCAACCCCCTGATCTCATTTACAACACTTATTGGAAGGGAGCTACAACCCCATGAATTGATCACCAGCTCCTACTGGCAGGAAGCTTCAACTTCCTCACTGAAGGCTCCAACCCTCAGCACCACCGCAGACCACATTTCATAAATTTTCACACTGGATCCACTAGCTTCAATACATCACAACTCGTATGCCTCTTTTCATCAAATTTTCAGACTGGATCTACTACTCATTAAGCCCAATACCATACACAGAAATTGAAACATATAACTATACCAAATCAATCATTGAATCACAAATCAACCAATCAATCACTGATCTTTAATCAAAATCAACTAACAGAATTATCAATACTCAAAAAACCTAGATCTATATGAATACATTGTTGAAAAATAGCAGAAACACAACAAAAGTGATTAGAAATTTTCTTTAGCATTCTTTAGCAAAACCTAGTTTGCATACACGTCTTACAGAATACTTATCTGTGTATCTACATGCTTATCCCAAACCCAACTTGTGTACATACCTCAACATATTACTGAATATATACATGACTCTGCAGAAAAAAACCTGTGTGTATACATGCCTTCCTTGTGTCGAGCCCGCGTACAGATCTGTAAATAATTTAAGACTACACAATACTTCAGAACTTCAAACTTAATCAGATAATACCATTCACTGTAACAAAAATGCATCAAAACACAAACCTACACATCTCATAAACAGATCATGCAAATACATAGTCATTTCAGGTCTAGAGATCTTGATCCATCATTGTATTCATGAGTGCATCTTTATTTCAGATCTATCAATCAACTATAGACCATACTATACAAACATACTTCAAATTTAATTATTCATTCATTACCCTTACTCATGCACACTTAGCACTTTGATCTTAACCTCCTTATATAGTTAGAGCCTTAGCCAATACCATGATCCGAAACCACATAAGTGTCGATGGTATTCTTGGACGAGATCAAATGGTTGTTATTGCACTCAATATTGTGGGCTAATACCATGGTAAGGACCCTTGGTATTTTGAAATTAGTGTGCAAGCATGTACACAAATTTTCTTCTTCCTATCCACGTGTGTACACAAATTTTCTTCACCAAACCTGCATATACACTACCTCGCTTCATCGACCCTGCGTATGTACATGACTTGGCTTCATTGAACTTGCGTACACACCTGCGTATACGTGGATTTCCTTCATCAAACCTGCATATGTACATGACTTGGATTCATTGAAATTTTGTATACTTCATGAAACTTTACCTTCATCATTCCTCTGTCACTGATTGGTATTTATTTCTCTATAGATATGTCAAGTTTACATATTCATTAAGTAGGTTTCTATCGAAAGACAACTCATTGAGTAGGTTTCCATCAAGGACAACACATCACATCATAATTCCAACAATATCCTCCTTTGGACTTGATGGAAACCATGTTGGTGTTTGATCACCACAACCTGTAGATATCTGTTAGACACATCAACATAAGAATTATTCAAACACCAAGTTACTCTCCCCCTTTGACATCAAGGGAAAACAGTAGACCAATGTTGAAACACAATTTCTCTTCTTGTAGATACAATAGCTCTGTAGATCTTATCTGCACTATACTGACCATGCTCCCCCTGAGCACATGCTAAATCTTCAAAAATATTTTCAATGAAGTACATGACTCTATTTTTCAATTGAGTATGACCTTTCCTATCATAAAGGACTCATACTTACATAAATCACCCAATTAAGTGGGGTTACATATACATATTTGACAAAACCACCCAACCAAGTGGGATTACATATTTGACATGACCTCAAAATTCCATACATGATTGAATATAACAAGGATTACATCATTGGTCTTTACATGACCTTTACATCAAATGACATATATGACATTTATAAAAAATACCTCAATAGTGAGAGATAGAGACAATGATACGCAACCATCATATACCGAATAGGATCTTTTTCCCTTTGTAGGAATAACCCCAAACCATGTTCATCAAGGAAATATATATGGGAACCAATCAGTAATAAAATAAAATGTAGCCATGTCTCCAAGTATCATCCGGCAGTTGTAACATAGGAAAATCAATAACCATGTATTCATGATCCTTGCAGCAATGTCATATTCTTGCCCCGATATGTAAGTTGGGTTATCATACCAGAACCACTACATCAAAAATCAATATGTATCAACCAATAATCCCTATGATTTCTTATTACAAAGGTATTCATGTTTTAGATTTATTCCATTTGCATAATCATGATGTAACATGTGTAGGAATCAAGCACAATATGCATCATTCATGACAGTGGTAATCAACAACATGATCTGCATGTTCTTTCCTCATATCTGAATCATTAGTCATGCATCAACTCCATGTCTATAGATAAACATAATCTTCTACAAAATATGATCAGGGCTCATTCATAATCTCATCATAAGAAATCCATGTATCATGACAGCAATATCATTCGAACTACTACATGAGTATCACAAGTATTAAATAATAAGAAAACATAATGCCAGCAATGCATCACTTGTAGTAAGGATAATTCTCCCCCTGACCCTGTGCTACTTGTTCACTGTCAATTTTGCCACATCAACTCATTCATCAAAGCATAAGATAATCATCAATGTCAAAATCATAACTCAATACTACATCAACAGACTATAACCATCAACATCAAACCAAGAAAATCAAATCATAACTGTCAGCAGCATGTCAGAGACTGATCTTGAGTCTATCCCACTTTTTTCTATTGACACATGAGATCCATTGTTATAAATATAAACCATAAATATTAACAAACCAAACTTCATATATTGTAGTTATTGATAACAATGTTCTTTCAATAATGATGGACTGCAATGGGCATTGTCTTCTTACAGTATGATTCTGAGGTCAGATCTTTAAACACATATAACTTATCGGTGTTTCTATAACCCCTTTCTTTGACCTTTCCAGTTTCTTCATCCATGACCTTGCATTTGGTTGATGTTAACACAATTACATTTCCTTTATCTACCATTTGGCCTACACTCAATATATCTTGTTTTCGGCCTTGAACTAATAAAGTATCAACTGCCTTTCTATTTTTTTTAATTATGGCTCTACCTTTTACTAAAACTTTTTCCGGAGCATTATTTGAAAGAATAACCTTACCATATTTATTTTTCTTGAGAGACTCCATCTTACTCTTATCACCAGTCATGTGATGAGAACATATGTTGTCGATGTACCATTAATCCTCATTTTTAAATGCACAGAGAGCAAGAACATATCTTATCTCTTCTTCTTTCTTCTTGTTAACAGGAACATTGGTGGATCCATCTTTATTCGGTCTTATGATATCATATTTTTGTCTTCCATGTTGTATTTGGTGATTCATTGATATGTTCTTCCATTCTTTTTCTACATGCCCAAGCTTGTTACAAGCATAACATCTTAGTTAACCAAAAAAGGGAGCAAAGGAATCATAATATGTTTGTCTCATGTTCCTTCTATTGCAATTAACAAATTTATGACCAAATTTTTGCACGAAAAACAATATCCCTTAAAGAAACTTGAGTACCTGGGAGTCGATGGTATTTTTGTGCAGTGTCTATTTGTCTGCAATCGAAACAATCTACTTCTGCAATTGGCTGCAACATGTCCATAATTATAACATATAAATAATTCAACATTATCAATCAAAGGAAAGAATCGATTGATACATCTATAGTTAGGTGTGAATCATTTCCTTTGACAATTCATGATCCTTGGTTGATTATCAAGTTGAATTTTTGTCTCTTTGAACACTTCAGGTTTTGTATTAATATCCTTTAAATCTTTAACACTGACTTGTGAACTATATTCTCCTTTAAGAGTTTCGTGAAAACGAAGACCACATTTAATAGAAGGATACCTTTAACTACTAAGAATATTATCTAGAATATTAGTACTATCTTGAAATCTAAAATGTGTATCTTTTTCTTCTAATTTACCTTTTAAAATGTTTACCTCAACCTCCAATCTTTGGTACTGCTCCTTCATACCTTCTTCGACCCTTCTTCCTTCTTCTACTTGCTCTTTTAATTTGAGAATCTCTTCTTTCAGCCCAATTTCTTGTTCTTCAAATGTTTGAAGTAGTTCTTCATTCCTCATATTTGATTTTTCCAGATATTATTTGAGAGCGATGATTTTTTCTTCAATTCCTTCACTGCAATTGGTTACTTCATCCTGTAGCTTTTGAAATTGGTCTATATTTTCTTTGTTCATCTTCTCAACTGATTTTCTTTCTTGTAATTGATTATTCAATCTAGTAATCACATCTTTGTAGATACACTCTCTTTCATTAAATAGAATTTGTTGATCTTCAATTTCATTTTTGAGCTTTGAAACCTCTGCTTCTAGATCCATAACATTACTTTCACTTTCATATTCATTATCTTCAATATTTCATGAACAAGGAATTGGATCACAAGAACAACAATTAGTACCTATTTTATCTTCTTCATTTATTACTGAACACGTTTTCTGAGTTGTATTATTCCTTTGAGTAGCCTTCTTCTTTTGCTTCCTTCCCAATGTGATGGATATCCTTCAACCAATCAAGATTCTTTTGAAGGACCTGATCTAACACCAATTTTTGGGAAAAATAATGAGAGCGGGGATAAATGAGTAATTAAAACTCACACAAAATTTTTACTTTTCTTTACTGAATTCTGTACGCAACTTTAATTAATCCAACTAGCGTATATACATGACTTTCATTAAGGAAACTAGTGTATGCTTAGGAAAAATACAATTCAAATAAACCTTCGGTAACTTTACTTAGGCTAGTGATTCATTCATTCATTAAACATTTAGTAAGAGGTAAACATGTGCAGTAAGAACATAATAAACCATACACATAGGCAACACACATGAACACCAGGATTTAAGGTGGAATCCCAATGTGGGAGAAAACCACTGATGTTGTCGTCTTTGTCTTCAATATTTATTATATAGAAAACTACTTACAATATTGTACTAGTGTAGAATGACACCCACACGTAGGCACCCACCTACAGAATGTTTCAACCTTCACTCGTTCTCTAGCACCCACTAGAAGGGAGCTCCAACCCCCTGATCTCATTTACTAACACCTACTAGAAGGGAGCTACAACCCCCTGATATAATCACCAGCTCCTACTAGCAGGAATCTTCAACTTCTTCACTAAAGTCTCCAACCCTCAGCACCACTGCGGACCAAATTTCATAAATTTTCACATTGGATCCACCGGCTTCAATACATCACAACTTGTAGGCCTATTTTCATCATATTTTCATACTGGACCCACTACACTCATTTAAGCCCAATACCATATATAAAACTAAAACATATAACTATACCAAATCAATCATTGAATCACCAATCAACCAACCAATCACTAATCTTTAATCACAATCAACCAGCAGAATTATCAATACTCAAACAACCTAGATCTATATGAAGGCACCATTGATAGACATGAGAAACACATCAAAACTAATCAGAAATTTGCTTCAACATTCTTCATAAAAACCCTGGTTTGCATACACGTCTTCCAGAAGACTTATCTGCATATGAGTGTGCTTATCCTGAACCCAACTCACATATAGATCCCAACATATTACTGAATATATACACGACTCTGTAGAACAAAACCCGTGTGTATACGTGCCTTCCTTATGTCGAACCCGTGCATAGATCTATAAATAATTTAAGACTGCACAATACTTCAGAACTTCAAACTTACTCCGATCATACCCTTTATTGTAACAAACATGTGTCAAACCATAGATCTAAACATCTCATAAACAGATCATGCAAATACATAGTCATTTCAGGTATAGAAATCTTGATCCATCATT
The DNA here is from genome assembly GCA_034641835.2 of Pinus albicaulis. Taxonomy (NCBI): domain Eukaryota; kingdom Viridiplantae; phylum Streptophyta; class Pinopsida; order Pinales; family Pinaceae; genus Pinus; species Pinus albicaulis. The sequence goes on along the minus strand of CM076578.1, from coordinate 589,595,476 downwards.
GTGTTCATGAGTGCATCTTTATTTCAAATTAATCAATCAACTATAGCCCATACCATACAAATATACTTCAAATTGAAGTATTCATTCATTACCCTTATGCACACTTAGCACTTTGATCTTCACCTCCTTATATTGTTAGAGCATACCATGAGCCAAAACCACACAAGTGCCGATGGTATTCTTGGACGGGATCAAATAAATGTTATTACACTCAATATTGTGGGCTAATACCATGGTAAGGACCCTTAGTATTGTTAAATTAATTTGTAAGCATGTATGTGACTTTTCTTCTTCGTATCCGTGTGTGTACGTGACTTTTCTTTACCAAACCTAGGTATACACTACTTCGCTTCATCAAACCTGCGTATGTACATGACTTGGATTCATTGAATATGCATATACACATGCGTATATGCGTCTTCCCTTCATCAAACCTGCGTATATACATGACTTGGATTCATTGAACCTGTGTATACTTCCTGAAACTTTACCTTCATCATTCCTCTTTCACTGACTGGTATTTCTTTCTTTGTAGATACATGAAGTTTACATCTTCATTAAGTAGGTTGCTATCGAAAGGAAACTCATTGAGTAGGTTGCCATCAAGGACAACACATCACATCATAATGCCAACACGACACCTATAATACCTTGTCACTCCCTCCTTGGCACGACTAGCACTCGTTGACACCCCCTAGCAGACCCTCATATTCATTCATTTAAATGGATTTTTACCTACTTCTCCATCGTGTTTTCCTAATACTTAATAACACTCCCTTGTATGTATTTGCACTCTCTGGTGCACCTTAGCACTCTTTGACATGCCCTACCACTCCATAACATGCATAACACTCCCAAACACGTATTTTCATATGCCACATGTTGGCACTTAGAAATTCTTAGCATGCCTAACATGCATTGAGATATCTTGGTATACTTTGGCATGTTTTGGTGTGGTTTTGCATGGTTTAATATTAAAGTTATTTGAGATCAATTATTGCAAAGGAGGATAAAAGTAATAGAGGAATATTTGGCACTTAGAATGCACTAACACCTTGCACTTGACATGTATTAGAACCTACACTACTACAAAAGAGGCCCTGGGGAGAAATTTGTCTTGTGGCGATCTTGCCAAAACTACCTCTAAAAGTTTTTTTAGGGATTTAGGGGCAGTTTTTAAAGCCCCCCGAAAGTCATTAAAATTTGAACGTTTTTGGGGGGGTTTATAACAACTTCCTATCTAAAAGTGTTTTCTCAGGAAAGGGTTTTTAAATTTTTACCCCTAAATATATTTTTCATGGTGGTTTTATGAACCCCCCATCCCCAAACAAGTCATGAAAATTTAACTTTAGGGGGGAGGAGGGGGAGTTTCTAACAACCACCTCTAAAAGTGTTTTCTCATGATTTTTGTTGTAAAGGGAAGGAATGTATGTTTAGTTACTTCAAATATATTTTTTCATTGATGTTTTTAAACACCCCCCACCCCCGAAATTCATGAAAACTGATCTTTTTTTTGTAGTGATGGGTTTCTAACAACCACCTATAAAAGTGTTTTCTCATGAATTTTGTTGGGGGTGGTTTAAATGACTTCCCCAAAATAATATTTTCATGGAAATTTTTTGACAGCCCCCCTAAAATTCATTAGAATTTAACTTTTGGAGGTGGTTTTTAAACCCCCGCACACCCCTCCCACACACCCCACCCCCTCTCTCTCTCCAACAAAAATAAAATAAAAAATCATGAGAATTGAACATTTGGAGGAGGTCATTTAACAACTGCCTCTGAATCAATTGGAGGAGATCTATAATCAATTTTTTTTTTTTTTTTTTTTTTGGGGGGGAGGTGTCTGAAACCACCTCCAAAAATTCAATTCTTGTGGTTTTTAAGGGGGGTTGTTTGACAACCCCAGTTAAAAATCATGACAATGTAACTTTAGAACTAAAATTTTAGGTGGTTGTTGAATTCTCACCTCCAAATGTTCAATTCTCTTGAATTTTGGGGTAGGGGGATCTTTTGGTGTATTGAAAAAGGCAAGTGGGCATAAGGGTAACATGGATCGGTAGAAGTGAGAGGTTTGAACATGGTTTAATGATATCTATAATCCTAGTATTAGAGAATGAGAAGGGGCCTTAGGACCTCATGGCATAGGGGCTAGAGGGACTAGAGCGAAGGAAATGTAAGCAATTGATAGGGGAACCCCCAATAGTTTTGATAAGGGGATCAGGGGTCCCATTATTACAATCCATAATCCCTTAACCCATAACACTAAATTCCTTATCCCATTAAACCCCAAGCCATAATCCCTTAACCCTTACACTCATAACCCATTACCCATTAACCCCTTGATCCATTAAACCCTAAGCCACTAACTCCTTAACCGTTAACCCCTAACTTAGAATCCCTGAACCACCCTTAAAAGTCACAACAATGTAACTTTTGCAAGATTTTTTGGACAACCCCTCCAAAAGTTGTTAGCATTAAGCTTTTAGAGGAATTTTTCAAATGATTGCCTTCAAATTTTCAATTCTCATGAATATTTTGGGATGGGGATCTTTTTGGTGTATTGAATGAGGAAAGGGAACATAAAGGTAAAATGGATGGGTAGAAGTGATAGGTTTGAGCATGGTTTATTGAGATCTATAACCATAACATTAGAGAATGAGAAGGGGCATTAACACCTCTTGACATAGGGGCTAGGGGACCTAGAGGGAAGACATCTAGAGAAATTCATAAGGGAGCCCCAAATAGTTGTGATAAGGGGATTAGGGGACACATTATCGCAACCCATAAGCCCTTAACCCATAACCACTAAATACCCTATCCCCTTAACCCATACACTCATAACTCATCACCCAATAACCCCTTGATCCCTTAAATCCTAAGCCATTAACCCCTTATCCCCTACACTCATAACTCATAACCCATTAACCCCTTTATCCCTTAAACCCTAAGCCACTGACCCATTAACCCCTAACCCCTAACCGTTTAACCCGCTTAAACTTAAATCCCATAACCCTTAAGAACTTAACCCCTAAATTATCCAAAAATCTAAACAACAACATTCGTGTAGCTAGATTCAATGCATGCCTATGAGATGCAATACAACCATATTAATTAATAAATAATATTCTCTACCTCCAATGCCAAAAGATTAGAATCTAGGTTTCATAAGCCATTATGCTTCAACCACACTACAACACCATACCTGGGCTAAAGGTGGTCTCTATTACACCTAATCTTCTCGTTGCCTCTAAATTTTTTTTCCAGAAGGTAGAACCCAGAAATATGCTCCAAACATTGTAGTTGACATGCTTCTCTATACTATTGAAAATTCCTTCGTCTTATGATCCCCTCATCAACATGATAATACCTCCCTTGGGAATGAGAATTCATATGATATTTGTGGCCTTCACACATGAAAATAATTGCTCCTTGATCTTGTCTCGTTGTTCGTAATAAATGTGTTTAGTTGGACCATGGATAAGGCTATTTCTATTTTCAATTTTTTTATAGAAATCTTCAACTTGAGAATATCTGAGTACTTTTGGATTGTGGTTCCACTTGGAGATCCAATTGACACGTTCACACACTGCACATAGTAACGTGGTTTCTCTTGGGTTATGTTAAAATTGTTATTCTAATGTGGCACACAACTTGATTTTTCTGTTAACTAATAAAATATTGAATTTTTGACAAATTTAATAAATTTAAAGTTGAAATCTATCAAAATCACAAAAATTAACTCCAAATAATTCATTGTTATAAAATATAAGTATAACTCTTTTCATTTCCTCTAGTTATAATCACAACTTTCTAATTGATTGCAAGCTTACTTCCTCTATCTAAAAGAGACTCCAACACATGTTTAAATAAAATTTCAATGAATAAGAATGAGTTCTATTATCAATTTAAACAAATGACAGGAAACTCCTAAAAATATTGGTGGGAAATCTAAATCCTTTTGACTCTTATGACACTCATTTCTCACTATCCCTCTTATTGTGATGCCTCAAACACCAATATCTTTCCTTTAACCATGAGTTTCCCAAGTTTCCCTATCTCTTAATCTTTGTAAATATTTTACTATTTCTTTAATGTTTCCTTCCATCATCAATATCCTTTTTTAATTATTTGTTCCTCTTCCTTACTGTGTTTATTTATTTCAAATACATAAATTTACATTGGCTTCCTTTCTAAAAATTACTCATTCCCTGCCCTGTTCTCTAATGATTCCATTACCATAGAGATCTTAACCACAAAAAATCACCATTATTATTCTAGCTAGCCAACCCTATCATAGTGGGAACACATGACCATCTTAACAATGGTAAAGAGAAATATCCCTTTTACCAATAACATTTTCATTCAAAGATGGATTTTTCGTACTAATTTAGCACAAGATCCCTTCTTGAAATTTGTTTCTTCCTTTGAAAAGGATTGATAATTGTCTACAACTAACTCCAAAAAATAGTCTTGTATGATAATGTGCACCTAATAATTAACAATATGGGACATATAATTGTCCAACTAATGAGGAGAAACCAAAGTCCAAATGATCCAATACATGTTCCTCTTTTGTCAACAACTTGGGCCCTTTATCTTAATATATCCTCTCTTGTTTGGAAAGAGGACATAAACAAGTTGTTCCAGATATTTCAAAATGTATCACTCTCCACCTATGTTCCTCTCCTTCATGCCACATGTGATGTGAATTCCAATTGTCACCTTCTTGACTAGGGTGTTCTTCATTTGTAAATATGACCCTTGATTATGCCATGAAAACTTTCCAAAACGTTCTTAAATGATGGGAGTTACTCTTCATGTGTGAAGCTATTGGAATGTGACAAGTCATCCAATATACATCTAAATATTTGATTTGTGCCTTGGGGAATGTGAAAGATACCCTCAAAAGAAAAAAATTATAAAAATTCATAGCCAGGTTCCCCAAATGTCAGATGTTTCCACTTGTGCAATTGTGCTTCCAAAAATGTGAACTCAACAAAGAAACAAACCTTAAAATACATGAATGTCTCTCAACATGTGAAAGAAAAAGTAAACCTTTATCCCAATCTTCCTTTATTAGCAATTTGGGCCTTTTTTCACAAGATATCTTCAGTTCTTTGGGAAGAGGACATAAACAAGCCTTTTAGATGTTTCCAAATGGATTACTCATCACCCATTCCTTTTTCATTTACACCACAGGATACAAACTCCAATTTTTATATTCTTGGCTATGGAGTTCTTATTTTATACATGTGACCCTTGACTACGCCATGGAATCCTCTAAAATTATCTTAAAGGATGGAAGATCCTCTTCATGCATGAAGCTAGTAGAATATGAAAAGTTATCCAAAAGTACTCCAAATATGTGATTTGTGCCTTGGGAAATGTGAAATGTACCCTAAATGGAAAAACGTGCATAAATATTTTTGGCAAAGTGCCCTAAATGTGAGATGTTGCCACTTGTGAAATTGTGTTTCCTCTTGATGCTAAAAATGGCACCCTAGTTCTGCAAGGCTCATAAGGTGTCACTTTGGGTCAGCTCAAGGTTGTTTCTAGTGTCACATTAAGAATGAATCCTGTCACTTTGGATTATTTATTGAATGTTGGGGGTATCCCAATGCACAAATTGATGGGGTCTTTTATGTCACTATATCACTAGCACTGAAAACCATCTTTACATTGGATGGTTCAACATCTTGATGATCGCTATCCTATTGACCACAACTTTTGTATTTATTATTTCTTTCATTGCAACACCTCCAGTAGATATTTATGGTGTTCATAATCCTATTTCTGGTTCTCTTCTCTATGGAAAAAATATTGCTCTGATGCCATTATTCCTACCTTTGCAACCATCACTTTTCACTTCTATCCCATCAGGGAAGTAACTTTCGTCGATGAATGACTACAAAAAGTGGACTGTATGAGTTAATCATTCATGTCATCAATGTAACTCCCACATGACATAGACATTCGATGGTCTATCATAGCCAAACACTCAATGATGGATTTCATAGATGCCTAACCCATGACAACAAGTTGCATTCTATTGTCGAATCCTATAAGTAGTGGAAGAATTATATTCTACCAAAATAAATTACCATTCACACTAGTTGTAGGCCTTTACCTACTCTAGATATTCCTTGGGAGTTAATACCCATAGATTTTATGTCATATTTTCCCTCAACCAAGCATGGTAACTAAATAAAACTATGGGTATTCCAAGGAATGTTTGTACATTCCTTTAAAAGCCCTTGTTGTGATTCCCTCTTCGCTTTTTCTTAATAAAATCTATAATTTCATTTAAATTTTATCACACACCCATTCATTTATTCATTTTATTATGTTGTATATATCATTAATATAATTTGAGGCCTGATCTAATCCAAACCCTTTTATCCTCAATTATATTACGAGTTCTATTGAATTTGGGCGAGACAATAGAACATAATAAGAGCATTTCATCACAGTCGGAAGAACATAACAAATGGTTTAGTTCCACTGATCATTGATATAGATTCATAAGTGCCCAAAAAGAGGTAAACTATATCAAGATTTGTATTGAAATTTAGCAAGACGATAGAACAGAAGAAGAGAATTTCATCGCAGTAGGATGAACGAATGAATGGATGGTGTATTTCGGTTGACCAATGAAATATATTCATAGGTGCCGAAAAAGAGGTAAACCATCTCTTCCTCCTCACGCTAAAAAAAAATTCAAAACTTAATCCATATCTTCTCTCTTCATAGTTGGATGTGCATTCACGATCGAGACTTGATCTCGATACCTCCTGATGCAAAGCTAAAAGGGGGTTAATGGTATTTGTTTCTCTTTCCCTCGATGCTTCTGCTTCTATAGTGTCTCGATGCCCGTTATCTTCTTGCTACTTCGTAGCCTTTTTTTCCCCATGCAAGTTCAACGATTAATGGAAATTAGGTATTTCACAACTTGACTAATCTTGTTCCCTCTTTGTGTTCACTTGTAGTATACACCATTACTTTTCTCAAAGATTTATGCTAGATACACTTATTAAGAATTGTAGTCCATGCCCCCAATTTGACCAGGAAAGTCTCACTTTCGTCTTCCAACAACCCTTGGCAAAACCCCATAATGTATCTAGTGTTATTGCCTTTGTGTTTGGCTTGGGTTATGTTGACACAATATATATTTACACATTTAAATGTAGTCAATTATTAAAAATGCAACAGATTGGGTAGTTATCAATGTTATGTTTCTCATCTTGTACTAGAGAAAAACATGTCTCAAAATCAAATGTGGAGGATGGCCTTGTATTGGGCCAACCACTCTCTGAATAATATTAGCACTAGTATATATCAACATCAACATTTGCTACACCATTAAAGTGTTTCTACCTATTTTTGTTTCTTAATTGGGCTCTCTCATTGGTTACAATCCAATATTTAAATTTTATATTACATGGAGAACTGGAATTTTTAGGTGAATTCTAGTAAGCATGGTCCTAGGTTGCTTTGCCTCTAGGATGAAAATATGACATGGATTCTGTGTTTTTTAACAGTTTCAAATAATTTTGGATTGCTATTTTATTTTATTTGTATTGGGTCTCTATGTAATATTTAACAGTCAAATTTTCAGGGCTAGATATTTTGGGCAATGGGTGAACTATCATATGCTTGCATTAGAGGGCTTTTGAGTTGGAAATTGGTCAGATGCATGCATTAGTTCTCTTTTCCCTCTTGATTTTTTTTAAATCTATTCACGAGTCTTTAATTGGGTCTACCTAACCAACAATTGAATCAAGTGAATTTTTCCAATAATTCAGTTTCATGATAGGCAGGTACATTGCTCAACACAAAATTTTATGTGGGTATTGAGGTTGATCTGACCATTAATATTGTTAGCTGCATTCTTGGACCAAATGTAAGCTACAATGTTTTCTAATTATCTTGTTTGATATAAATTTTGTTCAAACTTGAAAATGCAAAAGTGCATGCATCATATGAATGCATATATTTTTTATGGGTTGAGTCAATTGTCATACCTTTTAGTCTCAACGTGATTGGTTCTTTCAACAATGAAGAGATTATTTTGACACTTATTAACATTCCCCTACTTTTATTTAGTATCTGTGGGTGGAATTTTTTTATTTTTATCTATGAGATTCATATTTGGTATCTAATGAAACATAGTACAAATCATGAATTTTCCTTGTCAACATATCATGAATCATGATTCATCAAATTGAGTCTTAAATTATAAATTTCTTATGAAATTGAATGGTGTGTTTTAGGATAGAATTTTTTATTTTCCTAGAGTTTTCCCTAACATTTCCACACCTTTGGGAGATATTATTTATTTGTGTTATTGGCTTGGGTTGGTGGTTGGGATTGAACATGCAAAACCAATATATAAATCACATTATGAATGAAATAGGAGTTATTTTGTTCTAAGGGGAAGAGGTTTTGGAAATTATGGAAGACTTCATGGTGAAGGTATGGGTGTACCTCAAAAATAAAATACTTTTCTTTTGTGATGTTGTGGGCTAAATTCTATATTAATTAAAGATCAATTTTGTACATAACTACGAGAACCACTAAATTTGTACATCTCAAGTGAAAATGCCAAGATCTTTGAGAATGCGAAGTCTCTGGAAAAGAATTTACTGGAAACCATTCATTCATAATTTTTGACATCTAGGTAATTTTGCAGCAAACTTTTAGTACTTGAAGCTTTAGGACTATAAACACCATTCTGCTTCATTATCAAGAGAATTTCACAGCCAACGTTTGTATGTATTTTATACTATTTAGATTTTGAACAAAGAGTCTGAATACATCTATATATATATATAGTACCATATCAATTTATAAACAATAAATAAAAAAGAGTGTAAGATAAATAAACATAATCATGTAAAGTGTTGTCTATAATGGACCCTCGTTCGGTTGAACAAGAGAATATTGGAATGGCCAATGAGAATAAGTGTGACTGATACCTTTGTGCTCCTCTCTAATCTGCCACAATTCGTGATTGAGATCTAGTGCTACTTTGGAGAGTATTCCAGCATCCTAGTTTTTTTCCCTGTAAACTTTAAAGATGATGTCACGAAAAAGAAGTAGTTGAGTTTTTTATTTGAAGTTCTTCTTCCAAAATGGGAGCAAGATTTATATTGCAGCAGGATTGTATAAAATTCATCCAATTAACCACAAGCATAGAATCATAAAAAAATTGGATTCGAGAGACTTACTATCAATAGCAAGAATTAGAATATTTCTGCAAGCTTGAATTTCATATTGATTGTTTTTCCCTAACCTAAGACCCATGGAGACATGATAGGATTAGGAATCATAAATATATAAAATTAATTTACTCCGAGTCAGCGGATGCTCCACCAAAAAAGGGCCATGGGAGAGAATAATTAGGCGGCACAACTTCAATAACCCAAACTTTGTGAACATATTTATTGTTTCAGGGAAATTATGAAATAGATCTCCCAATAGATTGGAGCATAGTATAAATAGTCTAGGCACATTTTCTAGGGCTGTTTTCAACTACAACATTATAGGCCTATTTCTTCTAGCATATAGATACTTGTAGCAACAATTACTTCTCACAAATAATGTTGTGTTATAACATGTATTCACTATTAAACAAAAAAATTGCATAGAATTTCCTACAATCGACAGATCTGAAACCCTCTAAAATAGATTTGAAGGATAATTTCCAGCACATAGTTGTAACATCAATGCATAAATTCAATGATATGTTTAAGATTTATATTCAATTACAGGGGTTATAAGCAAAGGGATAACTCAACTTTGGTTTGAAATCTTAGATCTAGAGCTAAAAGATAATGATTGGCCCTACTCGTTATGCTAACGATTTTAGGTCATCCCTACCATTTTAGGTTAGTACAAAAAGAATTTAGATTTCATTTAAGCTAATATGGAAAATTCATTTTGAATTTTCCTATTGTGCACCAAAATATTGTGCATACTATCCTATGGTAGCCTATTCTGAAAATGAAATCCAATTTAGAGGGTATCAATAGTGCATCATATATACTTTTGAGACAAAATGCATAGAAAGGTTCAGGTGACATGTGCTCAAATGATTAGTCCCACTACTTCCTCTATGATTGCAATTGATATGGTGTAGATGACATGTTTTGAAGATACATTATTGGCATATCCCATAGCCCTCAAATTATTGTTAATGACACATTCCATAATAGTAAAGTGTTAGGTCAATTATATGAGCAACAAGGTGCTCATTGTGAGCCTCTCGTAAGGGATGTGATCAGCCAAGAAGAAACATGATTTCAACATATTCACGAAAATTTAGAAATAAGTTTGAATAAGGACTTCAGAAAATATTATTAACTCTATTTTGAAGTGGAAGGCCAGTTTTTCAAATACATAGTGACACATAGATTTAACATATTTTATACTTGGGAAAGGAACGCGAAATTAAATATATTTAATGTCAACTATATTGTACACCACCTCACATTCCAAGGCTCAAGTTGTGGGAAGATGTGAAACCAACAGAATATTAAAAATAGGAGGAATATGAACATGGTAGGGCCTTTAATGTTAGATCAAACATATCTTAAGTTTAGAAAACACAGAGAAAATTACTCCTAAGCCAAGCACAATATAGATAGCACAGTTTGAAAAAATCCCTATGGAGACTAACACATTCACCACGATTACAATCAACATGAGAAAAACATAAATGCATCTAATAATGGCAATACATACCCAACTATAAATTAACATGATATGTTTCTAGATCTTGTGAATCATGGTGATAAACATTGCAATTGTAAGTTTCTTACCTGCATATGTTCTAGCCACAAAGTGCACTATTACAACTTTGGAAAGTAGCCAAAGGGTGATCAAGAAAGGAAAGTAGAATGTAAATGAAAGAACACTTTTAGATAATATCCTGCACACATGTTTAGTAAAATATCTTTTAGGAAAACTAGATTCCTCTTCTACTAATCTAAACCTAAAAGGAAAAATTTCAACCACAGATTGATCTCAGATGCATTGTAGAGGATTGTTAATACAAGGAATATGAGTAGTTCTGCAATTAACAAGAATACTAGGGAATTGAACTGAAGGATTTTGATGGTTTCTCTCAATATCTCAGACGCAGTTAGAGAGTTGAAGCGTTGCTATGTGTTTGAGCTATAAAAATACCTCTAGGGAAATAGATGATGGTCTTTTGTTCCATTATCTCCAATGCTATTTTTATTCCTGATTCATTCTATCAATGAATAAATTTATCAATGTAATTCATTGAGCTCAATGGTATCATCAATGAGAGGCATTGCTGAAAAATTCTTCAAGATTTTTTTGTAGTAAGCACTGGTGGGGTTTGTTTTAGGTATCAGAATATAGAACTAGTTGAGATCTTCTGTGTTAAACACCGGTGGGTTTCATTTTAGGTATCAGGATATAAACCCAGTTGAGATCTTATGTAGATCTAGATTGGGGATGATATTTTTAATACATATTGATGGTATGCCATGTATTAACTATACGTTTTCAATCGTGTAAAAATGGATCCAAAATGAATTGGGGCTTGAAACATCTGTATGTTTATTTGGAGACCAGTCACAATAGTACCCTTGACTATACTTCAAGCCCTTCACAATGTTCCTATTTTAAACCTAATAAATTGATCAATGTACAACATTGAGCTCAATGGTATCATCAATGAGAGGCATTGTTGAAAAATTATTCAAGATGTTTCTGTAGTAAATACTGTTGGGTTTCGTTTTTAGTTATCAAAATATAGACCCAGTTGAGATCTTATGCAGATCTAGATTAGGGATGTTATTGTTAATACATAGTGATGGTGTGTCATGTGATAGTTATAGATATGTAATCGTGGAATAATGGATCCAAAATGAAGTGAATTTAAAATTCATAAATATTATTTTATTGGTTTAACTATTATTTTATTATTTCCTTAGGAGGCCCATTTTAGACCCCAAAATTTCCCTAATAGTCTATAAAGGATTTTTATGTAAGTCATTTTGTATGAATTTAGACTCTAATTTGACTCTAAAGTATATATCTATCTTTAACCATCTTCACATCTACTTCCCAGAGATATTTCCAAAGCTCAATAAAGTTCTCTTTCTGGATGATGGTATTGTGGTGCAAAGGGATTTGACAAAACTTTGGAATATCGATATGCAAGGGTAGGTAAATGGTGCAATGTAAACCTGTGGAGAAAGCTTTAATAGGTTTGACAAATATATTAAATTTTCCCATTAACTCATTGAAAATAACTTTGATCCAAATGCTTGTATATGGGCATATTAAGCATGTAGAGAGTGGAAATTTATGTGAAACTCAAGTGAATATATTGGGATAATGGAATGCTACAATGTCAGTGTGTGTGCTTAATGGTTGTCATGATGTGACCAAAACGGTTTCATTAAATGCAAAAAGCAGACATGGAGGCTGACCAACTGACTTTTGCATGTGTCCTCAATGCATGTGCTAACATACAAGCACTCCATCGTGCCAGAGAATTGCATGCTATCATAATCAAAAGTGGATTTGTGTTACATATCATTGTAGGAAATATGTTTATTAAAAACAATGCTTCCATATTATTCTATATAAGGTATCTTTTAACTCTCATGTGGAAGAACTTGAAAATAGGAATAAGAACTTGAAATCAGCAATATCTAACTATCAACCAAAATTAAAAAATATTGAAGCTCAAAGCACCACGTGGTGGGATCCAAATAGAATACAAGTTTCAAAATAGGCACCCTGGAAGGTACATCAAGATCATAGTCATCACAAAAAATAAAATTCAAGCTGTTGTAGGGGCTAGTCCAATAGGAGGGTGTTCATCATTTTGGAGCCCCTTGCACCAACTTATTCCTAATGTTTCAATATCAAAGCATTGAAATATTAAAGAAAAGGATAGTCAGACTAGGGGCTAACTTCCATGTGATTAAAATATAGTCCTCCGCCATAGTTTGCTAATATATTAACATAATTATGTGTTGTTACAAATACTTTCCTATGGAATTTTTTTCTTGATTGGGTCACTATATATAATCATGATTTTTACCTTTATAATTGTAAGATTTTGTTTTATCCAATAGTTTCTATCCTTGATAAAAAATGATACTTGAATCCTTCATGTTTCTTTTATCCAAGGGTTTATTTTCTTGATAGGAAATTTGATATCTGAATGGTGCTATAGTAGATTAGCTCCTTGTATATAATCTATCAGTATTGGCTATGCATCCGCTAAAGGGATTCTTCAACAATAACAATTGAATATTTGCAAAAAACACATGGCTCATAGATTTATAGGTTAGTAGGGAGATAGGAGTATATAGCACATTCAGACACAATTCTCGTTCTCTTTCAAATGATCTAAGACCACTTTAAGTGAGCCTTGTTATCTGCCAATATGACCTAAAAATTTCATTAATTTCAAACTACTAATTGTATCTAAAGGTTTATAAATAAATTTCCACCTCTTTGTTATTTATATTTCAAATCAATTGGCCAACCCAGAAAGGGAGATCACTACCACCATTTCATTTTTAAAAAAATCACCATATGTAATCTATGAATACCCCCAAGATCCAAATGACAATTCCTTGTACAGAAGAACTGTAGAAACTTTAAATGGCCCAAACACCACAAAATATTTGAATGCTATTATACTCTTCAGCTATAAAATTTTAAAATGAAACCAATTTTAAATATATCTCCAAATTTAAATGATTATTTATTACTCAACAGCTCCAATGTTCAAACTACCCCACCCCCTACCTCCAATCTATCTATATCTATTGTTAATCAGTATCAAATAAGAACAAGAGAAATCGACATCAGATAAGATCAAGAGAAGGAGAAATAAATCAGTTAAGCAAGCCATACGTATAATTTATTAAGCCAAAAAGAAAGGGATTTATATGGAATTATTGATGAAACCCAAATACATTAAAGATTTTTTCCTAGATTATTTATCCAAATCACTTTGTTGTGATTACCACTCAATGGTGATACATATAAATGGATTTTCCATTCCTCGGTGGCAGGAAAATGTTCTGGTAATTAAAGAAATAACAAGCATTCATTGCCTAGCACTTGTTGCAATATAAAATATAATTTCATTATCCTCAACAACAACAAAAATGTTGTTTTTTTTGAGGTATTTGAAGTTCTAACAAAGGTACTTAACTTTATAGTACAATCTGTCGCATTTGGATTTTATAGCATTGGGAAAACAAGATTTTAATTCAATATTTGCACACATTTAACAAAAATGTTGTGGAAGGTGTCTTAATTGAATCTTGGAAAGCAAGCTCTCCATGTGCACGAGCTAAGTTAAAGAATGGTTCTGGTATTTTTAAGTTTAGGGTTGAGGAGATAATTCTATTTCCAATCTGCATAATTTTGTTGCTTAGATGGAAAGTTTGGGAACAAAACTTTCAACCACTATCAACCCTAAAACTATTTATTTTAATATTATAAACACAAAATATAAATTGCATAACTTAGGTTCCTCAAAACACTTAAAATATGAATTTATATTCCAGAAGTTAAAGGTTTCTTACTTGCTACTGTGATGTTGCTCATATTCTAACTCTTTTCTCCTCTGCTCCACTTTCATAACTTGAAAATCCTCTCTACTCAAAACTGGAGAAGAGTTGTAATTACCCATACCATAATCCATATATTCTCTGAAATTTTCAAATTTTCTCAGTTAGTACAAAATTGGAACGAATCCACAAATTTAACAGTAAGACTTTCACTCAAAATCATAAATATTCAACAAACAAACTCAGTATAAAATTTGGCTTAAATTTTTTTTTAGGAATGTGCTTTTTATTATTGGTTTGGGAATCTATAGGTTTTTATTTTACAAGTCAGACTTGACTAAATATTTCACAACTCAAAGTATGGCCAAGTATTCCAAGACTACCTAATACTGGTAAAAATTGCAGAGTTAAGATGAGCTTGACTAGTTTGACAACGTCTTCAAAGTGACCAAGTTATGGTGAGTTTGACCAGGCCTCCCGATCATTACACTTAACTCAGCCAGTAAAACTTAGGGATACCCAGAATACTCGTCTAGGTCTCGTAGTTATGATCCTACAATGAAAAATATCATTTGATACATGGTGACATATATCAGTAAAAAAAACACCTTATCTTTGAACAGGAGGGAAAAAACATGGCATATATCCTTGTGTTCCATACATATCCGTTGGCATAATCTATCCATTAAATGGCATATCAAAAGGACTTTGGTCCATAACCCATGTATGGGATACCACCATTACAAGCCATGTAAGCATCTTATCCCCACTGTGCACCAGAACAATAAGCATTATATGTAGTGTGTGCAACATATGACATCATACACTCTCCAACTCCAAAATCTTATGATTCTCTCCACTGCATATCATTAGTTGTAACAATTATAAAGCACCCAAAATGCATCATTTCCAAATATAATCATTTGCTTGTAATTAAGAAAGGAAATTATAATGAGAATGAAGAATCCAGAGGTAAGGAAAATCCAATTACATTTTTCAAAACATTAGTTTCCCATGTGAAAAGTAGTATAAAGATGAATTACTAGTAGAAAATTGTCAATATCACTTCTTCTTCTTCTATCTTGCTGAAAAAAAGCAAAGTAAGAGATTCGAGCACTAGGAAATAGGAAGAAAATTACACAAGGAAAAAGGAGCTAGATTAGGTGTGTTTGAAGGGAATTTCATGCTTAAGTATTAGCTGTGAGAACAAGCTTGTTCTCCAGTGAAGTAGTGTTCCCTTGTAAAGAGATAAATTATTGCTAAAAATTTTGTTAATACATTTTTGCAACAATGTAGAGGGCTTTCCCAGTTGGGTTCCCTAGAAAAATACTATGTTATTGTGTGTCACTAGCTCTTTGTCTCTATTTCTACTATGTTTCTTATTAAGTAGAGAAATTATGTGTTTTTATGAATATAAGTTGTACTATATTTTTCATCATAGTAGTTGCATATTTTTCAAGAAAATTCGATGCAGTTGCTTGATTACATTCACTATTGGAGTTTTCTGAAATCAAAACAAGTGTAGAATAAGATGTACACCAATTGCTTGAAACTATGCCCAAAGACTAAAATAAAAAAATTTCAGCAACCATATGATACAATGCAGTTGAATGTTTGTTATTGATTTTTGTTCCATTGAAAACATAAGCTCCAACAAAGGAATGATTTGATTATAGGTTTAGATGAATAGATACCTTTCAATTGAGGATATGTATTTATATTCTCTGCAATAATAAACCTATAATTTTTACTCCTTCAAAGTTTTTCTCCAATTTCATGACTTTGTCCCTATATCTATTTATGTATGTTGTGTTTTATAGTTTATTTATAATGATAGAATAAATGAAATTATTTGGTAGATTTCCCTTTCTATGGCTTGCTTAGATAAATGACAACCCCATGCTTCTTCCTTTGACAAGGTATGCTCCACAATTGGGATCTAAATGCCATAGTTTATTATGAGCTAACAAGTGCATCTCCACTCAACGCCATTACAATAGATTAATATAGTATCGAAGAAATCATTCTCCTAGAAAAGCATGCTTCCTATTTCAAGAGAGAACCATGTAAAAGTTGGATGATCAATACCAGAAGTTAGTGTTGTGTAAGTTGTAAGTATTTTTGTGAAGGAATAAAAATTTCCATATTTTGATGTTAGAAACTAAAGAAGCTATTGTGTATACAATTATCATGTGGTTCTGGAAGACAAACAGTTGGATTCTTCACAACAAAATGTTGAATGTAGAACAAGAGCTTTGTCCCTTCATAGGGATTTGTAGCAATAGATGTTACCTCTCCAGTAGATGCAAATATTTTGAGTTTGTTGGTATAGAATCCAACCATATCCTTTGATTATTTCTACCCCCTTCTTGGATTCCTATTATATATAGATATTAAGAGAGAGAGAGAGAGAGGCTTCAACTTGCTATAGAAAACATGCAGCTCTTGAAAGCTCTAACAACAGTGGAGTTGCTGGATATCATGAAGGTACATTTACATGTCAAAAGGTGGTGTTTTGATAATTGGTACACACATCATTCATTGTAGATAGATCATAAACATCTATTTAGACAATCTTCCTTAGTGTTATTTCTCTTTGAGATAGTTCTACTAAACTCTTAATGACAATAAAAATAGTCAATAAGGGCATATAAGAGGATAAATAATGAGTTTTTCCATATTACATGGACCATATTGTAGGAACCTTTTGGAACATGTTCTGGGAGGCATGACTTTTTGAAAAAAAAAAGTACGAGAGCATCAAGCTCTAATTATTTGCGAATTATTAAAAACCCACCCATAAAAATTTGAATGAGCAATTTGAACGACAAGAAAATTAAAAGGGGCTAAAAATTTCTCTATATTTTATGAAATACAAAGGTTATTATATAATGTGTTTTGGTTCTTTTTTTGAGCAGCTAGGACATGTATAATTTCCCATCAGATATGCCAACAAGTCACAAGGATCCTAAGTCAAACGTGCCTAATTGGTTTGAACTAGGCACTTGAATGACCATTGTTAGGTTTAAAATAGGAAGACCTTGATGGGCTTGAAGGAAAATCAATGCTACTATTGTTACTGATCTCCAAATAAACGTACAGATGTTTCAGGCCCCAATTTGTACCACAATCCATGTAACCATTGTTAAATTCAATTGAAAAATTGTACCAAAATAAAATAACTAAAAAAATTGTATTGGTGTAATTATAAATAAGAATGAGCTTTTCAAGAAAAAAGTCATTATCATTAAACAACTAATGCATTTGTCATTTGTACTTAAATAACTTAAAATATATTATAAATATAAATTCATGCATCTGTCCTTTTACTTAAATAACTTAAAATATATTATAAATATAAATTCGTGCATCTGTGCTTTTACTTAAATAACTTAAAATATATTATAAATATAAATTTTTAAATTTTTAATTGTATAACATATTATTAATTAAAAGTTATATTATTTAAATTATGTATTTACATGTAATTAATAGACTATATAAAAATCAAATAATATAATATAAAATTATAATATGTTATTTTATATATTAATTTATAAATCAGTCACAATTTTCATAAAATTTTGTAAGAATTTATCAAATAATTTGTAAAACCACATTCAAAATATTTATGTGGTTTGATATAGCTGAAGGTTATTTGTATCTACCATTGATAAATATAAAACAATAGAAATAATAATTTAAAAAAAAAACTATTACAACAAAATTATTATTATTAGTATTATTAAATTGACTATTTTTTTTATTTTATTTTGCAAGTGTATTCTCTCATCTTCAAACAAATATAAATTTTAAAATTTTAAATTATCTAAAAAATACTCAACATTAACAATAAACCATCAAGGATAAATTAACCACCTCTAATAATTTTATCTCATTCATATATAATATTTTAATTAATTATGCTTTATATTTTTTCAAAAAAAAACATTATTATTATATATAAAATATTATTATTAATATTAAATTATTTTATTAAAATCACATTAATAAACCTTCTTTATAATTATATAACTTTACGTTTATTATTTCTTTAATTTATCATCAATATATTTTTTCATTTATCATTTCTTTAATTTATCGTCAATATATTTTTACATTTTGCATATACAATGTTTGGGAGTTTGATTCTGTAACTATTTGTGAGGCTTATCAAGATATTCACGGCAAGATTTGGCTTGCAGACACCTGAGGAAAATCAATGTTTAGACACCTTGCACTTGAACTTCAAACATCGTGCCGACAACATGTTACAATTAAGAGCGCAGACATCATGGTTAAATAATTCCATTAAAAACCAGTAGTTAAACCAACGATAAATCCATTATTCTTCCTGTGGCATAAAAATTGGAATTTATATCTCTTTCTAGCTCTTTTACATGGAAAATGTTGGCCAGAGGCCCTTGTTTTGGTGGCCATGTTGAATTTGGAGGTCAATCATGAGGTACATTGGAGTAAATGTAACATTTCAACCTTTCCTATCTGCATTTTCTATTCCCTCAAAAATTTTCAGATATTTCTTTTCCATCATGCCACTGTTAAGCTATTGGTATTCATTTCACCTCTATGAATTCAAAATATTTTTTCACACCTGGAAAATTATAGAAGAAGCATGGAAAAAGGGAAAATGGAAGGTGAGGGAGAACCAGGAAGGCCAAACTGTAGGAGATGGAAACTCAATTAACCAAGGCCTAAGTAACCAGAGGCAGTGGGGGAGAATAGAAAAATGGAGGAATTGGACCTAGAGAGGACAAGTAAGAATCGGAAGAAGCGAATAGAAAGGAGAAATATCAATAAAGGAGTACGATAAGGAAGACATGGAGGAGGATATTGTGGGATTTCATACCTAGGGAGTGAAATTCGGAGAAATAGTCACAAGGGTAGGAGAATTTATAATTTAGAAGGAACAGTGTCACGAAAATTTGAAGGATTCCATTTACACAGTGCAAAAGTGCGCCAACAGAAAAATATTTTAGGTACAAGTTTCAGATTTCACTATTGTATCTAGCCATTTAAATGTTTTTAAGAGAAAAATATTACTGTTGTAAGGATGAAACTTAAATTTGTATAAAATATTTAACAAAGTGGTGGGATCACCATGAAATTCCTTAGGGTGGGATGAATCGTATTGATTAGGGTATGCTGCAATAACATACCATATGTTGTGTCTTGTCACTCCATTACCTGAACTCATATAGATGCATACTTGCATCAAGAGTGCTATTACTTGTCTGGAAGCTTGCGTTGAATATCATATGCATGACGGTGCCCAACTGGATGGCCTCTAAAGTTCATTATGGTGATGCCCTAATACATGGAAAAAAATTTGTGGTAAGCTAACTGTGATCAACCTTCCTTCATATAATCTGCAAGCCATCTTAACTGCCCTAGTTCAAGGTCATGATAAGGAACTAGAAATATTAGTTCCTTATGAATTCCTACTACCTGGTAGGATGAAAATATAACTAGCATTAACCAGTGGCAGTCACTCCAAACAAGGGATCCGTCACCTACAGTAAATATTTAATTATAAACCTCACCATTAGCAGGTTTAATATTACAGTAGAAGGATCAGATAGGGATTTTCAGGTGGACCACCCTACCAAGTTCAAATTGGTTGCATTCACGATGCTAATACTTATACTACGAGGTTTTCCATAAGTGTGAACTTCACCCTAATGCTAGTGGCAAACACACAAGCCATCCAATTTCACCTTGGTGGCCTTGATCCACATTTTAGACCACAAACATCATAGTATAGGGTTATCCCTAACGTTTAACTAGATAAATTTTGTAGATGGGGGAGCAGTTTTTAGATAGTGTTGATTAGGAATGAGATTGATCAAACAATCATATTTCCATAAGAGTAAAATAAAATATGAATAACAAGTGTAACACAAGTTTCCTCATTGAAATGTGATACCATTAACTATGAACTTGTGTTAAAATGCTAGAATTGATTATGTTATGACAGTATTTGATGACCACATTTAGTACATCAAACACAAATTTTTGGAACAATATCTCAAAGAAGATAACAATGAGTGGTTGTGTCCATGTGTTGGTAAACCAATCGTTTCATTCCACAAGTGACAAAAATGAACATTCACATCAACTATCCAAAATGTCACATGAAATTGTGTGTGAAACCTATCCCATTAAGAATAAACAACATTTTTATTTCAAACCAATATGAGAAACTTAAATGTGATTAAAAAAAAAAATTACTAACTTAATAAGGGGTAGGTTACAGGAAAGTAGTGTTTTTCAAGGGTGTTTGATTGTGACTGTGCATGATTTCAAATGAAGGGTTCCATACTTAACAGTGTTTTTTACATTCTGAACCAAAAAGAGATTTATTCTCATTTGTAATATTTTTTATTTTATTTTATTTAACTTGTTGCTTTTCATTTTCTATATAATTATCCTATACTAAATTTATTTTTTCATTATGTTTGTAATTACAGGGTCAGTCTTGGGGTAAAGAAAAATATAAAACATACCTCATATGGAAGGAAAAAATACACTATTGCAATTGAGGTGGATCAAAATATGGCACCATTACACAATAAAAATAGCCATAAAATAAGGGGTGTGAGTGACAATAAAAAAAGAAGACGAGGAAAATATGTTGACCTATGGGCAAAGGGAGAATTATTCCCAATAGATCCTACCACAAATTCTCACCCAGAATTTAAAAGTGTAACATCACTGGTCAAGTTTTTGTGTAATGTAAAGAATGGGTTGCTAGGATATTGTGAAAACTTAAAGGGAACTTGTAAATATCTTGCGATGAAAGTGGAAAACCTACTCAAAACAATATATGATTTGGAATACCGAAACTACAAGTTGGTTGAAAACATTATTAAATTCAGAACGTGAATTTGGTTGCAAATAATCTGAATATGAGTTTATGACAAATCATATTTCTACAAAATCGGAGTCTTATGAAGAAATTTGTAGAAAATAAAATATTGGGTGAAGAGGGACAAAAGAACTTTGAAGAAAATAAAAGATTTGTCAAAGAGAGACAATATTTTAGTAAAGAGATTAATCGTTTAAACTTAAGGTTTCTAGTTTAGCAAGGAATTTGAAAGTACTCAAGAAACCACCATTTGCAGGAAGATATAGAATTAAAAAATTTAGCATTATTTATTCTTTGGTATCCACAAGGGGTGCTATGAAAAAGAGAGTATATGCTATAAAATATCTCATGAAGCCAAAAAAGAGACAAGAAATCCTGGAGGGGCAAACATGTATTATATATTGAAGTCCATGTTCAAGAAATATGAGGTAATATCCATGATTAGACAACCACATTTTGATCCCCTTAGAATATGTCTTGTTGATCAAGTGATAAATAAACTATCAGAGTCCATGAATCTAGAGAAAGTCCAAAGTGTTTGTGATGATACTGGAATTAGTAGACGAGGTTATAAAATATGTTTTAAATGCTTACAAGAAGGATTAATAAATGTTGGAATCACTAAAGTTGTCATTCCTCGACCTTTTCGTATAAAAAGTGCTCGTGCAAGAATTAATAGAAAAATTGTTGATCTTCTGGGTGACATGTATCATATAGAAGCAAAGAAAAAGGAAAAACAAAAGGGTGGGAAGAAAAATATTAAGAGTGAAATTGTGATTCTAAATTCAAATAACAACATATGGTTAGATATAGAGAAAATATTGCAAGCTATGGTGAAATTTTATGATATTTATGTGGAGGAAGCACATGGAAAATTGATTTTTGTTGAAAAATTGGATTAAATGGAACTCATTAATAGTGATAAATATGAAAGAGTTTCTATCACATTAATGTACAAGGCCATGTATCCTAATATTGAGGTATCTAATAAATTTTTTTTTTTTGGTCCAATATAAGAATCACATATGTTGGTTGGGATTGTTTTGCATATCTAAGGAGTCTCATGAAACATTAAAATGGGGTTTTTATCAAACTTTGATACCCACAACAATTTCCTCACATAGAATGGGAGAAAAACTAGTTATTGATGGTTATGGATCATATGAAGTTGAATGGAAGATCTAGAAAATGATTCAAAGGCATTAAAATGCATGTACAATGGTGGCCATGGTGCTAATGCAAAGCATAGTTGCATTTATTGTATGCACACAAGGAAAAAGGAAAAATTGCCAAGTGGTCGGTGGTCAAATGGGATTACAAGTTGTAAACAAGACATTTTTCCAAATTGAGATGAGATGGATGAAAATATGGATCGTATACTAGCTATACCACTTACAAGAGTACATATATGTATGTTTCATGCATTTGTAAGAATTGTTGATAAATTAGTGTACCTTTATATTATATTTGCTTGGAATAAAAGGCCACAGGAAGTTTCAAAATCTTTCTTTGATTTTTATGGCTGAGCACTTGAAAAAGCGCATTCTCTGTTCTTTTGCGCTTGAAGAGTGCGTTTTTTGTGCTGGATTTCACATTGAAAGGGTTTCTACTATGGGCTGGACACAATGTCTTTGGCGTAAACGGCTTCCCTAGCTACTTAACAATTCTTGGTTACATATAGAAGGGTGAATCCGCTGGCTCGTTTTTTATTGAAGGACTGAACGTGTTTCTGTACCATAACAGAACTGTTGCCTTTGGCTGTGTTCTTTGGTGTGTGCTTATCATCTCAATTATGCCGATGAGGACCTCGAACTACAACTGTATTTTTGGGTTCTTCAGGGTGTTGGACAGTTTTTGGACAGATACACATTATGTGTTGTGTCAACAGCTGGGTGAGGGTGGATGGATTTGTCTATTATTTGTGATCCGTCCACAAACTGCCATTAGATCTCCTTCACACAGTGTGCTGCCACAACAGGTCGTTGTTGGTGGCTGTCATAGGCTTCTGGAGGATCAGTGATCTACTGATGGCATACATCACTGTTTTTTTACATCCACAATTTTGACGGTGTGGTTTCAGAGTCTTTTTGGTAGGCCGGACATTTGTGCCTACAGGAGCATATACTTGGGCTGCGCTATACTTTACATTTTCTGCTGATGCTGGATGTGCATTATAAATGTTTTTATCTGGGCTCCTTGCACGATGGACAGCTTGCTACAGGTTGTATAGGTTCTAACAGTATTTGATTTGTTGCTTCTTACACTTCTACAGGTCGTATAGGTTGCTGATTACACTTGGGGAGAGCTTTCCCAGCTTTTAAATTTTGGTTTTTTCACTTTGATGGGCTAAAACTGAGGGCTGGTCAAAATTTACAGTTTATTTGTGCCTTAACAGTTTGGGTGCTTATAGCTGGCCCTCTAGATTGACAGAGCTATGTCCATCAGATGTGCAAATGTATATTTGGGTTTTAGATCAGTTTTGGTCCACAATGGGACTGTATGAACAGCTTGTTTTTCATGAACAGTTTGTATTTGCCAGTTTCTGGGTCTGCATAGACTTGATGTCACTTTGGCACTGTTTTTTTTGTAAACAAACTTCGGGGTTTGTCTCTATAGAACACACATCAATGTGTTTCTCAATGTAATTTTGTACTCACCTGCAGTTATAAAATTACGCTTTTTTCTCGAGGAAAAAAAAAAAAAAAAGCCCACAGGAAATTTCACAAAATTCAATTAAAGCAATTGATAAGGTTCTTTCTAATGTTGGTTTGCATCAAGGTAATGTGAAAATTTGAAAAGATACAAAATTTTTAGGAACCCGAGGTAATTTTACTTCTAAACCATCCATGGGTGGGGTTAAAGCACGACACTTTATTGTAGATTTCAAAGCACCAAGAAATGGCCATGGGAAATTTATAAATACCTTATTCATGAATAGGATGATCAAACTGATAATGGTAGAACAGAATTAAGAAAAAAAAAAAGTTTGGATAGCTCTTTATTCTTTATTCTCGTTAATGGACAAGGAAAATTTTGAGAAATGGGATGACATGGATTTCACTAAAGCAGTTACACATTTTACAAAAGAAATAATTGGGGCGTGGAGAGAATGAAATCACATGGTAGGTGTCATTTCTTCCTTCTCTGCACATCATATTCAACATTTTTTATTATGTTGTTTTTTTTAATTAAAAATTTAATCAGTTTTTTTTATGCTGGCAACACATATTGTATGCTCACACACCATGGTTTGCTAAGGAGAATGGTAGATTAGGAATTTGGAATACCCAAGGAATGGAAAAGTATCATAAGTAATCAAGGATGTCATATCATAAAAATACTCAACATGGAGATGGCTCCAAACCTTCAAATCCACGCGTTCAAATGTTTGAGTGATTTTATAGGCGCATAGTATCAATGTTTACTCAAGAACTAGACATTTCTAGTGAAGAATCTATTGAAAAAAGGGTAAGGGATGCACATATAAGATAAAAGTGTTGAACATGGGAACAATCTAAAGGTTGAAATGCATGTCTAGAATGGCGTTCAAAAAGAAGAAGGGAGGGTAAAAAATGGCTTTTGGAAGAAGACATTGGCCAAGAATTATTGTGGTATGTTTGTTGTGTTATGTTATTTTGAGTGTTGAAAATACATTTAAATATTGTCATTTTGATCCTAGACAACTTCTATTTC
The DNA here is from genome assembly GCA_034641835.2 of Pinus albicaulis. Classification (NCBI taxonomy): domain Eukaryota; kingdom Viridiplantae; phylum Streptophyta; class Pinopsida; order Pinales; family Pinaceae; genus Pinus; species Pinus albicaulis. The sequence continues at coordinate 589,570,318 of CM076578.1, read as the reverse complement.
TAATGAAAATCATTGTCCATATTGCAGATACTACCCTTCCATATTTGATGCATACATGTAGGTTTAACATGCCCCACATCTAAATTTTACCCGGTTAACTCATAACCATGTATTGCAAGATTTTCATCAAACTATTTGATAGTTATGCATTTTTTTGCCACCTCTGTGAATTTATCGTGGTGAAAGTTGGGTGTTATTATCACCTGTGCTCAAGTTTTGGGCTTGGGTTATTTTCCACTGAAACTGATATACTCATTTTTTAAATAGTTAAGTTAGTTTGAACACCATGTGGTGTATTTGGATGGAATTTATATGAAGGAAAATTGGGTTGGTAAACCAAGAACCTGCATTTTTGCTACAACAATACTTGAAAATATACAATATGGAAAAGAGGATGCCACCATGGAAGAATTTGAAGAAGCTGCAAATGCAGAAAACTTCATTACCCTACTTCTAGGTGGCTACAACACTAAGGTATGGGAACTACTAAGTGTTTTTCAAATATTCCATACTAATATGGTGATTTAATATACTTATACCATAACCTGATTTCAAATTTTTAGAGTGGTTTGAATTTACATTTGTTTCTAACTAAAATTTTATTCAACACATCCAATTTAACCTCTAATTTTGCTACTATTATATATAAATATCATCCCCTCTGAGATTAGTTTCAAATGAACTATTTAAACCACTGTAGTGAGTATTTTCAAAGGAAACATTAAGAGAGAAAGAATCAATTTATTTTATAAATTGATTATTCCATCCTAATGTTTCAAAATTCCTAGTAAATATTTTGTGTAGGTTGGAGAACAAGTAGTTAAACTATCTAGGGGGCAAATTCAATGAGTGGTAATAGCAAGAGAATTATTCTATTAGATGAAGAAACTAGTGCTCTTGATGCATGTTCTGAAAGCATCATTCAAGAAGCTCTTGACCATCTGATGATAGGAATAATTATTGTTTTTGTTGCAGATCATCTCTCCATCATCAGCAATGCCAGAATCACTGTTGTTTTACAGTATGGTAAAATTGTTGAATTAGGATAAAATGAAGTATTTTTTTCCAAAGGAAGGAGAAGTGCATATTCAACATTAGTTAAACTCCAAGAAATGGGTATGACAACTGATGGAAGACTTTCTCTAAGGAAATCCAAATCCACATGCCTCGGTCATTCATTATCAACCAAGTCTTTGAGCCTTCATTCAGTAATTTTAAGATCCTTAGATATCAATATACTACAAGAGTAGATGGGAGACTTGAAATGATTTCAAATGTTGATACAAGTAAGATTGATCCCCTAGCTCAAGGATGCTTCTTTAGACTTCTCAAATTAGGTACACTTGAATGGCCCTATTCTCTACTAGGGGCTAAAGGATCAATTTTCTCTTGTTTAATTAGACCAACCTTTTCCATCATAATGAGAAATATGCCTGAATTTTTTTATTAATATTGAATATGTCTTCATCTACATTAGATCTGGTCTTTATGTTGTTGCCTACCTTTGTCAATACTATTTTTTCAACGTCATGGGTGAGAATCTCACTGTAAGAGTCTGGAAGATTATGCTTTTAGGTCAATATCATGATTTTCTCTTATATAAGCATAATGGGCACTATTCACACCTGTTAATACTCAGAAATATAATTAATTACAACACCTATAAAACAATTTCATATCACTTGCAATAACATAATCGAATGAAATGGAGTTTAGCCTTTTAGATCTCCAAAAAAAAAAGAGGTTTCTTGGTCCCTATACACTTCGGCCTTCAAGTTCGGATAAATATCAAGACACTGGGATATTAACTTGAAGATATGCCCAGAAATTTTTTACAAATCTTGACACTGCTTCTATATAGCTCATATTTAGAATTTAGACTTGGAAATACCACACATGTGAATACTCATAAATATAATTAGATACAACACCTATACAACAATTTCATATCACTTGTAATAACATAATCGGATGAAATGGAAATACCCCTAGCACACGTGAAATGGAATTTATTTTCTATGAATCACAGTTTCATCATTACAATCAAACCTATTAATTTTCACAAGTTAAATTTAATGAAATTTGGATTGCAATGCTCTGGGATAAGACATGCATTGAGAGATGGTACACACAGGAAATTTAAATTTATTGAAATTGGGATTGCAATGCTCTAGTTTAAGCCATGCATTTAGAGATGGTACATATTAACAATATGTTGTGCCAATAAAATTTTCATATCTAAAATTTATTCTTTGCCGAAGGATACTACAGAAGCTTATATTTCAATAATGGGCGTTTGAATAATGAATTTCGAGTTCTATAGGTGAAAAAAAATACTAAAGGCATCCTTGCTGAGCAATATAAACCATCCCAAAATATAGAAATTGACATACACAACCCCACTTATATCAATCCTCAACTTGTCTTGATGACCAAGCATTACAATGGTAGTGCCAAAGAGGCCTTGTTCACACAAATTTGTCCAGTCAAGGACAAACTTGCCTCCATCATCCTAGATAATGGAAACCAAAAGAATTTGGTAATCAATAGTTTTTTGATGCCTTGGAGTTACTAACCTCTACTTATCCAAAGTCATAATATCTTCGATGGGTCAAATAATTTGGGAAACCAACAATTATCACCCCAAATTGGTCCATTAACTTCACTATCAAAGCCTTTTGTGACAAAATGGAGTGTGATAACTCCATTGAGTTTTTCTAACATGAGTTAGTAATAACTTACACAATATGATGGATACCATAAGACATAAGGCTTCACAAACATTGTAAGGTGTACAAACTCAGCTATAGTTCTTCATTTACTCAACTTGAACTTTATAATCAGCTTGTTGTTTTTTTTTTCTTTTTTTTTTTTTTTTTTCTGAGTAAGCTTAAAATATATTAATAAAACATATGATACATGAAGGCACTGGCCTCTGCGGAACTAGCCTGTTTCAGTGGCATTTTGTCTCAAAACAACCAAAAATGAAGCTGCCTATGTAGGGAAACCAGCCCAAAATGAGTTTGGAGCGCTGCTTCTAAAGAGGAAACCAGCATTATACAAAATTGAGTAAATGTACCAAGCATAATAGCAAACAGAAGGAAAAACTAAAGTACTAGTGTCCGTAAGCATAGGAGGAGCTGAAAAACTATGTGTCATGAGAATCTGGAGGCGGTTCTTTGACGATAAGGCATCTGTATTCATCCTCTTCTGCGGGAGGGTGACCTGGAGCCATCTGCTGTTGCGTAGCTCTGACCTTACCTTTGTCTCCATCCTGCTTGTTCCGCTCTTTGTAATAGTCTGAGCTGATGCCACTATTCAAATCCAGATTGTGCCCAACCGAAGCTTGATGAGTTTTCAGCAAACTAGAGGGACCCGGGTTGTTGTAGGGGTGCTTGGGATGGACGATTGAAAGGCGACAGGGGTCATTGCTGGCCACCTCAGAAAAAGAAATGGAGATGGTGGCAACGACAAGAGGGCAATTAAAGGAGCATTGGAATTGAAAATGAGCGGTGGTGGGAGACTGCACAGAGGCAGGGGGAGACGAGTGAGGCAGAGAATGCGTCAGAGGAACCAAGGGGGAAGGCTGAGCAATAGAGTCGGGCAGTTGGCCTCTGCCACCGCGCGTGTCGGGGTATCTGCCCCAGGAATACTCCAGAGAAGAGGCCGAAGAGCTGGAATGGGAGGAGGAAGGCGGGCGAGAGACGCGACCTCTACTGCTCCCTCGCCGACAACGCATACGGTGCTTGAGGTGGGGCATGCTGTTGCGATGGTGGTGGTGAAAATGCAAAGCAAGGGAGGAAGCAGGGTCAACAGGTTGAAGCTGAGGAGCAAGGGTGAAATTGAAGCTGAAAGAATCCAAAAGGAAAAGTTGACAGTGAGGACTCTAAGAGAAATGGTGCTCTGGAAGGAATTTTATGCAACCACAGAGATTGCAACGCTTTCCAATCGCTATGCAGGAAAAAGGCTCCGCCGCCACAGAAGAGCAGCGGCACCACAAGGGAGGAGAAGGACTCTGCATAGAAATGGTGAGCAGGGGATGGAAATTCGTAGAAGGATGAGAAGCCGAACCAGAGAGTCGAAGGAAACAACCAGAGGCAGAGCTAAAGGGCCAAGGGAAATTTCCATTTGAGCATGCAGAAGGCTTCATTATCTTGCAGAGGAAGCTACCTCGACCTGTGTAGTAGATTAAATGCCGCTTGGGGTGGCGGCCAAGCAGCATTAATGATGGAGAATGTCGAGGAGTGAGCTTGTGGGCAGCCATGTGGCCCAGCCATGCGACATCCCGCAAGCTGACCTCCGTATTTACCCTCTTAAACACATGTATCCAGGGATAATCAGCTTATTGTTAAGCAAGTCAATTTGAAGAATTTAAAACTACGCATTGTAGAAAAATAAAAGACCGCAGAGGGAAACTAACTCCCTTCAATGTTTAGCATGCCATTTAATCATGCATAATTTTCATTGCAAATCCCAAGGGTTTTCCTCCCATTTGGACCATTCAACACTCCAATCACTTCTATATTTCTTTACCACCAAATTATCCTAGATATTGTACCTCAGCAGTGGAGAAAATCAAGATTAAAAGGGAGATTATGTAACTTTTGGATGATGGTAAGATCCATCTTTGCACATCAGCATGAGGATATCCCACTTTAGTTGTCCTAAAAAGGAGAAACAAGAAGGGAAATTTTTTATATAATGTTGGGCCCTCAATAAAATCACTGTTAAGAACCATTATCCACTTTCTTGGATTGATGACCATCTTGAATGGTTCAAGGGATCCAAGTACTTCACCAACCTAGATATTGCTCTAGGTTATCACCAAGCCTACATAGAACCTAATGACATCCATGAAACAAAATTAAAGACAAAACTTGACCTCTATGAGTGGTTGGTCATGCATTGCAACCTAGTTAATTTCCATCACCACTTCCATGAAAATCACCGACATCTTTCACCTACACCTCCAAAATTTTGTGGTCTACTTGGATGAAAATTTTGATTTTAGCAAGAATTGGCCAAAATTGTTGTAGTGTTTTCAAATAGTATTTCATCTCCTCCCCCAACACAAGTTGCAAGATAAAAATGAAGAAATTCTTCTTTGGAAAAACCTTTTTCTAATATGTGGGTTTTGTGATTGATGAAACTGAAGCTCACACAAATCCTACCAAATTCATGTCTTTGACGTTCTACCTACTCCCCCCAAATCCTTAAATCACAAGAATTTGTTAGGAGGCATGAATTTATATAATAAATTCATCCACCATTACTCTTGCATTGCTTGAGCATTGAAACAAGCCAACAATCAGAAAAAATATTCACTGGACTTCTATAAAAAAACAAGTGTTTCAAAAGTTGAAGGATGCACTATTCTCCTATAATTACAAGAACCTTTCGAGACTAAAACATGTGCTTTTCAATAAGCCATAGGAATTTTTCTTAAGTGAGGAGGACACCCAACTACATACCACTCCAAGAAATTGTCTCAAGAAAAGCTCAACTACAACACTTATGCCAAGGAAATCTAGGCATTGGTTTGAGCACTCAAGTAATGGTCATACTACATCCTTGGTGAAGAAACTATCCTCCATGTTGATTATCATCCTCTTCAATTCTTGAATTTCCATTATACTGTACACAAAAAAATAAATAAAAAGGCTTCATAAATTCAACAATTTCATTTAATCAGTAAGAATATCCCTAATAAAGTGGTTGATTTACTCATCATAATGCCTACTAAGGTCCTTCCCATTTTAGAGGTACGAAATGCATCATATCAGCAATGAATATATCAATATTAAAATCACCCCTATTTTGGTATTGTCATGAAATCCATCCAAAAACAACAGAGGTCAACTAAACACCCTTCCTAGACTACATAATCTAGAATAGCTTACTATACATACTTAATCAATTGTGTCCTAACTAGACTAGATCACCTCTTTTTTCCCAGAGAGGTCCACCCTTCATCATATGGAGAGAATTTTGGGGTGTGTAAATTTTGTTTCTTTGCAATGATACTTCTTTTATCCTTTTTTTAGGAAACATATGGAAGATTATATATAAAGATGTTCACATTACGCCTAAATAAAATTTCATTAAAGTCAACAGTACTAGTATTTGCAAGTTCTCAGCAAGACATGGGAGTAAAATCTCTGTGGATATCATCAATGATTTTCCTACCACTTAGCCTAATAAACACAATTGTATCATTTTAGTAGTTTTCAAATTTTCAAACATAGTAATGTTCATTCCTTGCAACAAGAAAATTGATGCCCCTAAAGCCACAACATACTTCTTTTGACAAGCTTGAGTTATGTTAGGGCCCTATATTACTAGTGTAGTCCCTTATTGTTGTTAGTGAAGCTCCCTTATTGTTATTGTTGTACCCATGTAACCCCCATATTGTTATTATTGTGCCCTTACACTATTATTGTTATGTCAACTAGGATTCTATTGTGACCCCATGGAATCCTATATATAGAAGGAGGTTTTGTCATTTGTAGCATCCAAGAACTTTTCATTTATGTAATGTAAATGAAGTTTCCCCCTCGAATTGGCTTATTTCTAAGGCATTGATATCTCTTTTCTTCTATTTTTGGAGCTAGTTTCATAACATTTGGTATCATAGCTTTGGATTCTAGGGTTTCGCTACTCCAAATAGGTCATCGTGGAATTTCTATAACTTTGTTTCTACGAAGTTTCAGAAGCTAAAAAATTTACCACGTGAAATTGAAATCCTGGTAAACGTCGGTAAAAATTTCAGATCTTGGTTCGTGGCCATATTCGTAGATATGATCCATGAAAGTTAGAGTTTTTGGCAGTGCTCCCAAATTTCATCTAAAAGAGGTGACCTTGGGAAAATCGTTATAACACTCTCTCTGAGAATCAGATTGGGATTCTGTAAAATTGGCTGAAGGTAAACAGAATGTAGTTTCCTGTGTATCAATTTAAGATCTGAAGGAGGAAACAATGACACGTGGTAGTCGTACAAGTTCGCTCTACTGAACCAGTCCATAATTAGGTAATTTTGGGAGATTGGACATAAATTTGTCTTGAAGCATCCAAATCAGGTCAGACCTATGGGAGTTCAAAGAAACTTCAGAGAGCTACTACAGGACCGACTCCTCGTATATTGAAGATCTCGAAATCACAGAGATATTTCAGTTTCAATATTGAGCTCCTCAAAAGCAAGAAAAAGGTGTGTATTTTTTTTCAAATTGCATAAGTCTTGTTTGAAAAATCATTTTGAAGTGATTCCAAGCGCATATTTAAGCATATATATCAGTATTGGGTTCTAAAATCCCCCCCTAAGAAGAATTCAACACCCATTAAGCCCTCAGAATACTCTACTATGATTCATGAATATGAAGAAGTGAAACATGATATATCAAAATTATAAGAGCAAGTGCACCAAATTTCGCTCTCGCAAAGAACAGCAAAAAATGAAATGGAAATTTTGAAGAAAGGCATGGAAGCTGAGATGGATGGTTTGAAGAAAGGCATGAAAGCTAATATGGATGGTTTGAAGAAAGGTGTGGAAGCTAAGATGGATGGTTTGAAGAATGGTATGGAAGAAAAAATGGAAGGTTTGAAGGAAGGCATGGAAGGTTTGAAGGAAGGTTTGACAAAGTTAATACAAGAAATGATTCCTAATGGAAAAAAGATAGTAGACGAAACTCATGATGAGAGAAAAATAAATGTTATTTGTGATTTCATAAATTCGAATGTTGGATGGAAGACCCACCATATTCCAAAGATCGATATGAGGAAGTTTGATGACAAGAATCTCGTAACATGGATACTATAGATGGAGCAATATTTTGATCTCAATAATGTGCAAAACACATAAAAGGTATGCATTTCAACTTTATATTTAGAAAAAAATACATTTGTATGGTATCGATGGCTTTGTTCCCGTAAATTTGTTTTCACTTGGTCAATTTTTACGGAGGAAATGATAGCACATTATGAGGACACAAAGAGCAACACCTTCTTTAGCCAATTGATAAATCTCAAACAAAAGGGTTCAGTGGTGTAGCACATTGAGGACTTCCAAAAATTGAATATAAGGGTAATTAATATTCTAGAGGAACACAAGATTGATGTCTTCATAGGGACTTTAAAGAATAACATCCAACATGAGGTTCGCCTTTGGGAACCTAATTCATTGGAGAAGGCATTTAGGTTGGCAATAAAAATTGAATTTAAAATTATGGCGAAAAGGAAGCCTACCACTCATATTATGCAAGATGAAGTGCTGCTACTCCTAGACTTCCACAACCTACAAGGTTACACCACAACAATTGGAAGAAAAAAAGAGCAAAAGGGTTACGCTGTGATAGAAAATACACTAAAGGTCATAAGAAGCCGAGAAGAAATTAATTTACATATATTGTGAAGAGGAGGAAGAAATGAACAAGAAACTTCAAAAGAAGAGGATATACACCAGGAAACAACCTCAGAGAAAGAAATGAGTCTGACTCATATCGTGTTTATTGTTAGGAATTACCACTCCTCAAACTTCCTGGAGACAGAAGGACATGTACCAAGAATAAAAAGGGTGATTGTGTTGATTGATTCAAAGTAGTACCCATAATTTTATCCATTGTAAGGTAGCCAAGAAATTAACTGCCTTCTATACCCAAAGACCAATTTCAAGTGATGGTTTCAAATGGAGGAACTATAAATTGCCTGAAAACTTCACAATAACAAGCAAACCATGGGGGAATATGTATTGAAGAGGTCAATCCTTCCCATCTGAATGGAGGTGATGATGTTGTACTAGGAGTACAAATACACATAACTTTGGGGACAATATTTTTTAATTTTCAAAATTTTTCTTGAATTTTTTTTCGTAAGGGAAAGGAAATTCTAATTACCTGTACGTTAGTGAAGCCAGAAGACAATAATATCTACTGCCATGACAAAGATTCGAAGAAAGAACAACGAGGCATAATTGCACAATTATGTCAATTTCTAGAAGTTCCAACATCAAAATCATCTATTTCTCTAGATCTCCAAAAAAGCCTGACAATGATTTCCAAGGTGTTTGAAACTCCCAAAGGAATCCCACATATTCGTGATCATGAGCATGATATTCATTTAATTCCCAATAAGTGTTCCTCCAAACACTGTGCCTTACGTATATCCTTATGTCCAAAGGTATTTCAAATTGAACGTGTGATTGTAGAAGACAGAGGTTGTTATAATTCAACCTAGTCAAATTTCTTTCTCTACTCCAGTTTTCACATTAATGCTAGTGATGGATCATGGCGCATGTGTCTCTGATTTATAGGAGCTCAATAAGCTCACTATTAAAGATAAATTTAGCCCTGATTAATAAATTGCTGATGAATTCATATGGAGAAATTTATTTTACCAAGTTGATCTTCATTTAGGATATCATCAAATTAGAATGAAGATTGAAGATATTCCAAAAACAACATTTCGAAGTCATGAGGGTCATTATGAATTTTTGGTCATGCTCAGTCTTTACCAATGCACCTTCTACATTTCAAGGCTTATGAATTCTATCTTCTAAACCCTTCCTTAGAAAATTTGTGTTAGTGTCTTTTGATGATGATGTACCAATCTACAACATGTCCTTGAAGATCATGTTCAAATATGTTTACTAGGTGCTCAAACTATTGGAGGAGAAACATTTATATGCAAAAGCCTACAAACGTATCTTTGGAGTACAAGAGGTGAATATATGGGTCATATTGTATCTCTCATTAAGAAAAGTACAGATACCTTAAGAAAATTAAATCCAATGGCAAAATGGAAAGTCCCCATAACCATGTCAAAAGATTTCTTGTTAATAGGCATTATTGCAAGTTTGTTAAGAATTATGGGAGAATAGCAACACCTCTAGCAAAATCAAGATGAAGAAAGACATTTTCATGGACTCCTGCATAAATTAAGGCTTTTTGAACATGTTAAGAGTGGGGCAATGTGCCTAACACTGCAGATACACGTCTTGTGACTTCAAAACCTTATCAGAATGTGATGCCTCGTAAAATGGAATTGGTGTTGTTTTAATGCAGAAGTGAAGACCCATTCCTTTTGAAAGTTGTCCAATAAAAGGAAAGTATTTACAAGTTATTTATGAGAAGGAAATGTTGGCAATACTACATGCACTAAAGAAATGGCGACTTTACCTAATGGGAAGACACTTCTAAGGCAGATTTCATCATGATGTAGTCCCAAGTCACTTGGAACAAAAGACTATCTTTAAATGCATGTTTATGCCCACAGATGTTGGGTTATGAAACTTGAACCACTTCACGGCAAGGGAAGCTAAATGTTGTTATATGAATTTTCAAGAAAGGATGAAGAGGTGGAAGCATTGCTTGTGCTTATTTCTACATCCAACAAATTGGATAACCGAAGTAAGGGATGAATGTAAGAAGGACGAAGAAGTGTGGACTCCCATTCAAAGCTAAAACAAGATCCATACATGATACATTTAGTTGGAAAAATGATTCCTTATAATACAAATATTGCTTATATATTTACAATAATTCCCAACTAAAAAAAATATTCTTTTGGAATTGCACACTTCTCCTTTAGGAGGACACTTAGGATTTTTAAAAACTTACCACAGGGTGAAGAAAGATGTTTTTGGGATGGCCTTAAATCAATATTCAAAAAGTTTGTGTGCAGGTATGTTTGGTTTGCTAGCAAAATAAAGTTGGAGACAATTAAGACCTCTGTCTTCACAACCTTTATCCATTCCAAGCCAACGTTGGGAGGAGATTTCAATGGGTTTTACATACAGTTTTACCTAAGTCCGAAGGAAAGAGTGTCATCATGGTGGTAGTTGATAGACCACTAAGTATGCACACTTTTGTGCATTATCTCATCCATTTAAAGAAAGTACCACTGCATGTTGCATTTGACGTGGAAACAATTCAAAAGCTTACGATGTCGAAACCAAAGATTTATGTAAGTGACAGTAGATCCCATTTACTCTGAAATTTTTGATGAATTATTTTTCTTGTTTGGGTACTAAACTAGCTTCCCTATAGCTCATCTTATCATCCTCAATCCAATGGCCCAACCGAGACAGTGAAAACAAATGTTTGGAAGTATATCTTCATTATTTTGTATCTCGATGAAACAAACACATCATGGGTCAAGTGGTTACTCTCTAGCCGAATGGTGATATAACACTTCCTTCCATACCTAGCAGCTATGTAACTGACCCCATTTATGGAACTTTATGGATATCATCCCACCGTCCATCACATCAGTATTTAAGAGAAAATTCTAAGGTTCAAGTAGTGGAAGATCACATCGAGCATCAACAACAAGTTCTCCAAATCTTAAAGGATAACCTAAATTTGGCACAAAATTGAATGAAACAACAAGCTAGTACACGAACATCTGCAACGAAGAGAAGTTTTGATGTAGGAGATCGGGGTATTTTTGATGAGCATACAACGCATACAAAAAATGGTCCCTCAAGCAAGCTAAGAAGGTTTATAATAAATTATCGCCAAAGTACTATGGTACTTACAAGGTGTTGCAAAATATTGGTACTATGGCATACATATTGTTCTTCTTTTTTCTTCTTCACTAGTGCATCATTTTTCCATGTTTCATGCTTAAAGCAAGGTTTAGCTGTGATACAACTTACAAGCTCAAACAATATTGCGAGAACTTGATGAGGAAGGAAAATCATATTGGAACCCTAAAGCAATCACGTAAACAAGAACTCGATAAACTATGAAATTCATCAATTTCGTAGCATCTCATCAAGTGGAAAAAACTCACCCACCGAAGATTCTACATGGGAGTGATGATAATTTTATACATAAGCATCAAGAGCTACTCAAGCATTAGAGGACAACACTTGAAGGAGAGGGGGCATGTTAGGTCCCTATATTACTAGTTTAGTCCCTTATTGTTGTTAGTGTAGACCCCTTTATTGTTATTGTTGTACCCCCGTAACCCCCATATTTTTATTATCGTGTCCCTTAATTTATTATTGTTAGAGTTGGCTAGGATTATATTAGTGACCCTATGGACTCCTATATATAGAAGGATTTTTTGTCTATTTGTAGCTATCCAAGAATTGTTCATTTATGTCATGTAAAGTGATGGATGCCCTTTAGTGGTTTCATTTTCAAGTCGTTGATCTCTCTGTTTCTTTCCTATTTTTGGAGTTGGTTTCATAACATATGGTTTATCATTTGCCATCATTTCCAATCATGACATTTCATATCATCTTGAGTGCAATTCTTGAAATTCATCTGTGGAAAATTTCGAACAATCAATTAATGTGATATACAAATGCTGATGTTAGAGTTAACATGACCTTCTGGACCATGCTCTTTGCATTTACGACCATGAAAACAAATAGTGTGGATCATTACATGTCTCCTCGCAAGGTTTCATTTGCGCATTTTTGGTTATGGTTTCCAACATCATTTCCCTTATGAGATTCCAAATTCTATCTTAACTCCATCCACAATGCACATCCCCACCAACAAAAAATAAGCAACGAAATTCTTTCTTTGATGAAAGCAACCTGGCCAATATCCATAATAGGGCCGTCCATGATATACTTCTAAGAAAAGTATAAAAAAAAGAGGCATTTCATAACATAGATCAAGTTGCTCCTCGTTTTCAAGTTGGTGATAGAGTTTGGAATCACGTAATGTCCATACTCAGTCCCAAAAGAAAGTGACATGACTTCCATGAAAGAAAATAGTTTGACTATGGAGCTTGGTGGATATAACCAAATTTTGCACGTTAAAAATACAAGCTCATAATTCATATAAGTTTGGAAGACATCCCTATATTTCCTAGATTGAATGATGCATTTCTTGATGTAATTGGAGGTAAAGAACAAGTATTTAAGGAAGATGATTATGATCTCATAAAAATAATGCAAAGCTATAGACTCAAGGGGGTGATATAGTGTAGTCAATTTACTCCTTAGATATTAGAATGATCGATTCAGAGATATAGAGAAAATGTTGAGAGAAAGAGCCTATGACCGTAAGCTGTTGATCAAGAAGAATATGACAGAGAAGAATATCTGCATAGCATTTCATGATGGAATATCAAGTGGTCTTTCCCTATAAACTTATATCCTACAAGTTGTAGGCACTCATAATGGACACAATGATGACAAAATAGGATGCAATGAGGAGTGAATGTTGTTCTTGTGACAAATATCGACTGAGATCTCGATGATGAAATAAAAATCTAGAAGCCTTTTTCAAGTCTTCACTCCATTAGACAGATGACAAAAGTGTGTAACTTAATCCTCATGTCAAGATTTCTTCCTAAACAGAGCATATGTGAGTTCCTAAGTATCCATGTGCTTTCCTTCCCTTCCGGTGAAACCGAGAATGCTCGTGAAAACATCCCACAATATTTGTTGTCTATGAAGAATCGTGTCCAGCTGTAGGGATGAAAGTTTTGTAGCTCTTTCATGAATCTCTAGGTCGTGATGATGAGTTTGTTGGTTCAAGAGAAGAAAACTACAATTTATAGCCACGAATAGGGATATGGGTCAATCCTCAACACTGAATTTCTAGCTCACTAATGAGTGTCCATGATGTCAAGAGACAAATTTATGCAACCCCGAACCTTTCGAAGAAGTTCCAAGCTTATTCAATATTGTCACAAGAGATTGACATTGTTACAATTTATCACTAAATTAGGTTCTAAAGAAATTACCTTTCCACCAACATTGTACATTCGCAAGATTTCCAAAACCGTTGTGTAATTTTTTGAATTACTTTGCTTTCAGATAAAATAAACCACTCGAATATCCATCCACGTTTATCATATAATCACTATTGCATTTAATTCCAATATAGTGTTTACAAATATTTCATATTGCATGGCAATTCCAAATCTAGTGTTTACAAATATTTCATGACTATTTGAACGCATCAAGAGGAAAACTTGCATGTACATATACCAAGTAAGTTTCACTTATTGAAGATTGTCCCTGCAAGGGAATCAAAAGAAAAATAACTCACCATTCCACGAGTTTAGCCTCTCTTATCCAACTCACATTGAAACATTTTTTCCTCAAAAGAAACTACCTCTCATTGTAGTTTTCACAACACAATCTATATCCACATTATGGGAAGAAAAGTAATTCCCATAGATTTTCCCACACCACCCAATAGAAAAATGGGAGAAATAAAAGTGAATACAAACACATCATTTCTATGTCCCATGGGATGCAATTAATTTACAAATTTTCTCGAAAAAGAATAGGAATTTAAGCTTCATGAAACTAGTAATAGACAGGTCAAACAATTTTTTGAACATGTATTATACCGGAAAGGTTGTATCGTGATAGAATATGTGTTGACATTATGAAATTTGTAAATATAATGTTAACATTGAACAATGATACCTAGCCTATGTGAACTAGAAATTGGTACATGCAAATCTTTTACAACATAATGGGTCCTTTCTCTGGTGAAACCCTTCTTTGTAGTCTATATAAACCATTTCTGAAAATGCATGAGATTGAAAATGGAGATATACATGATTATAAACCAAATAATGGATATGGTCATAAAGTTTTCAATAAATCAAAGTTGGAGTGCCAAATCCTATAAGCTAGAATCCAAACCAACATTCTAGAAGACTACCTAACTGGAGACCTTGGAGATTGAAACCCTACATGGCAACTGTGGAATCAAATCTTGAAAAATTAGATGTCTATTTCGAGAACGATGTTTTGAAGGTAAAGACAACTCATAGTTGTTTTTGAGATTGGGATGTATCTTTCCTCCCGTTAGTATCTCTTCCTATAATTGAAAGGACTCTGTGGTTGAATTTTGCAATTCTACCATCAAGTTTACACCTCCCTCGAAATGGAATGAGAACATAGATTCTGCGAAGATGCATCCACGTAGATGTGAATGTATATACAGAGACATGATAATGGGTGCCCGTTATTTAATAAAATGAGGAACATTGGATGAGATGTGCCTTGGGCTTGAGTCTCGTTTTTTATGATAGTCATCGCACATTGTATACATATTAATACACTTGAAATAGGTTGCGCATGCTCCACTTGTTTGGTAGATCCCCATTGTATAAGTTGGTTAATTTAGGAGACAATCTCAATAATTTTTTACCAGGTTACATCTGAGATAAATTTGGCACCTGCCAGATTGACTTCATTGGATTTAGAAACTAATGAAGCTAATATCGATTCACTGTCTTTAACTCCTTGCAAAGGAATTTGAAAATTTGTATCATTGGCTGACTATGAACCCATATATAGAGGCACAGGTAACCCAGTAGACCTAGCAGTTGTTGCCACACTCGACGAAGAAAATTGTCCTTCAATTTTTTATTTTTTGTAGAGGCTTGATCATTTCTTGCTTGAGTAGCTACACAAATATTTAATTTAGCCTTGGTTGCAATAAAGTCACTTGGAATTGCACTTGTATGAGCCAAGGTCTGTTGATCCTTGATATCCTCACGCAATAACAAAGAACCAGGAGGATATTTATCTTTACCCACCCATCCTTGTCCAAATGGAACATTAGAACACAAATATTTCTCAATCCTTTTGGCTACAATCTTTTTGGATGATTCCTGAAGACCAAACACATTCATATCAAGATATGGATATATACAAAAAAGTTTATTGATTTTATGCAGTTGTTTCAAACCTAATTACTAGAAGAAAACTCCATTAAACTTATGGATGGTCATATGGACGAGTACCTTTTCACTGATTTCATCTTGAATGAGAGGAGTATCCATAGAAATGCTCTATATCCTCAGTCATATCATCTATGTCAAAGAATCCCACATCCTACTTCAATAGTGCTTCTAAGTATTTCTCTTTCAATTTACCCACTTGCATCCAACAAGCAATTTCTACAAAAAACTCACAACATAAAAAATCAAATAGCTCTCTCCAAGCCCAGAGGATTCATATACATAAAATTAACCCTAAATAGAAAAACACCTTATAAATTTATAAAGCTTAAGATAATGGTGTACATTGAAAATGACAACAATTACAAACTATATAAGAAAAACTCACAAAATTTTACCTTCACAAAAACTTGTGCAATGACTGCAGCCCATGCAAGAGCCTCATTTACAACTTCCATGCTTCCAATAGTTTCCATACATTGAACATATCAGATCCAATACTTTGGGTAATTTTCACATGCAATGAGACATCTTTCATATAGCTTTATCGTCTGTAAAACATGAAAATTATTACATTAGAGTGACAATAGAATTTTCTAATCTTCAAGCATGAATTTCCACCTAATACATGATAAATGAATTTATGTTGGAAACTTACCGAACCAAAATAATTTACTCTCTCATTTTTTTTGTAACGTGTCAATTCCATACAAAACCACATGTAGTTAACATTTTCTTCCACACTTTTCACGACAAGGTTTGAATATATCCACATATCATTTATAATGCCACCATGAAAAACAATCATGGTCAAATAAAATTTCTCTAGGTGTCATGTTTGACCATATATCTTAGTTTTATATTTTCTCCACACAGTGTCATGGCAACAAACTTCATATGCTAGAAAAAGAGAGAGAACATACATCAACATTAATGAGGCACAATAAAATAGTGACAATATTTGAGACTAGAACTCTACCTTGAAGCAAATCGATCAGGTCCAAACTCATTGCACCCTGTGCCCAATTTCACAAAAAATAGCCTATATGCATGGAGATAATTGAAATGAATCATCACATACAACTTTATACCAGTGTTTCACAAAGGATTACCTCTCACTGGTTAATGTTGTGTATATGGGAATCTAATAATCAATTTCTCTCCATGGGACACAGTCACTCATGATGTCAATTTCAAGGAGCACGATGACTCTAGATTGAATTTACAAGTGTTGTACGTACACCAGAATGTCCAACAAGCATGTGAAATCAAGGAAGATGAAAAACAACCAAATTTCATGGCACAAGACTTGAAAATAACACTAAATTATTTCAACCCAGAACAACTACCAAAGACAAGAGGCAAGGAAGGTGCCTCTCCCTTATAAATTTCATTTAATTGTTTCTTAGGAGCTGCATTCAAGACTCACTTGCCAAAAATATTGTGAGATATATCCTTTTTGGTTGGTTATCAGCCCCTACATGGTTGGGAAAGATGCCCTCCCCATCTCTTTCATAGCTTAGTTGTTTTCCCTACCTTTTAAACCGTTGTTTTTTTTTTATCAGTTATAAATGACAAGTAAGGTAATTTTTATTCTTGTGAATTGGGCACACCCACAACAAACCAAAAATAACCATAAAATTATTGATAAAAATATGAAATTTTATCATATATAGGTGACCATAAAATGTGTTAACAAGATCCCTCTAATATCTTTAGCAAAAAAAAAAACCCAAACATGCCCAACAATACCAAAGAATGAGGGTGCACTATATCATTAAGAGTTTTAACCACAAGGCACCTGCTACCCAACCATTAGACCACCAGTAGCACACCAAAACATCTCATCTTGCACTTACTAGAAACCATCACAACACCAAATGCACCACAAGATAGCATCATCTCTAAAGCCAAAACACAAATGCACCCCCTATTGATCAAAACTTCTAGAAATGTGATACTGCAAGCTTGATCCTTTTGACAAAAAAAACACACGTGTTTTGATGAAAATAACAAGTACAATCCTCATGTAATATTAGGGGTAACAGGGTTAAAACATATTGACAGTGTTGCAACATTTAAGCATGCAGGTTTTATTTCAGACTCCATAATGAAATATCCAATTGAATGTTAATAATTGATAGACTTTAAATATAATGTGATATTGAAGAACAAGTTAAGGCTCATGAATAATGTCATAGACTTATGTCAATACTTGATCCAGACATCCACAGTTCAATTTCCCATTGTTGATGCTGCTAAAGAACTCATATTATTTGATTTTATCAGTTTTGCAGTGATACTTACCCTGCATATCAAAGTAAACTGCAATTTAGGATGGTAGTTTCAAAAAATTCAAGCTTGAAGATCCAATCTCGAATTACATTTAAACTAATAGCCTGTAATTTCCCTTCCTATATTTTCCTAATATCTAAGGAAATAAATTTTGACAATTTTGATTAAGGCTAACCCAAGGCAATTTTTGGTGGAATACAGAGGATAAATAATTTATTTTTTTGATAGTGGAATATGGGGCCCACATGAAACATGCACTTGGGGAAGAAGGAATTTGAATTCCCTACGGAAAATCGAATTGTTGGAGGGACCCAAAAGGAATGCATGGACAACAATTATAAAAGGAAGGAATGGAGGACTCATTGGGGTCCTTTGTCTATTTGAGAAATCAAATTGCCTTAGTTGTTCAATTGAGCCAAGATTGTGTTGTTCAGCACAAGAGCTTCCCAAGGGGAGAAGCTCAACCTTTCTTTGATGGACTTTGAGTGCCACCCAAGGAAAGATTTCCTTCACCTTTGAGACTGGATAAAGCACCATATACAAATTCCATGCAATTCTGGGAGCTTGGGATGTAGTCTGGAGCTACTACTGCGCAGAGGGAGGAGTTGGCTTGTTGATTGGTGGAGTAGAGTTGGATATTGTCCGAAGAAGCTACAGAAGTGTCCCTTGTCCATTTTCAGGAGTTTGGGAGAAGCTACAGTCAGAGAGGAACATGCCACATGCAATTTTCATCCATTGCATTCAGGAACTGTGTCATCTCCTCCATGAATGCGCAGTCACTGGAGTGAGGCATTTTGAGGTAACATCATCCAAGGGAGTTTGGAGCTGGGGTCTTGGGAAATCAATTAGAGGGCCATTGGAGGAATATTTTTGGATTTTGGAGAGTAGTGATTAACAACAACATCCACAGTGACAAAATTCGAAATTGGAAGAGGGCCAAGCTATGAGGGGCCCATTTTTGAAGGTTAGAATCAAGGGAAACATTTTCTGTGTTTTGGTTAACGATCACATTCCCAAATTCCTAGAATTTTATGAGTAGTATAGAGGAGGTAAATCAGAGGGAAATGTCTGGCAGCAGTGCATTTTTAGAGCAATAACGCATTTTTTTGGATTATATAGATTTTTCAACTGTTGGGTTTTCTTGTACTCGTTACCTCGTGCTTGTAGCTTGCCTTGTGAAAGCCCAGGATAAATTCTCTCCAAATTACTTCTACCTCAACATCAATATTAATAAAATTTTAGCCATTTTGTGGATTTGGAGAAGTTTTTGGTTAATATGTATGTGTTTCTAAAAAATTTTGTCTTTATATATTTGCATGCCTTTGTTATCATTGTAAAATTTCCATGAGGAATATTACAGTGGTATTAGAGCATGTTCTTGGCCAAGGTGGGGAATAGGAATAGGTGATTCCATCAATGTACCAAGGACTAGTTTTCCAGAGAGGTCATGGTAGAGGTAGAGGTAGAGGCAGTGGGAGAAAAGATAACCCAAACCCATTGTCATATACTGAGATAAAATCCCAAAGGGGAGGAATGGACCAACATGAGGAGGATAAAATACCAAGAACAAGGGGCCAAGACCAAATTTTATAGGATTTGGTGAGAAATAATCAGCAAATGGTGAGACAAGGGCAGGTCATGATGGACATGATGTAGCAAGTGATGGGGTTCCAAGTGGGTAGAAGGCTAGAAGGGGAAGCAGAGCCCCAAGGTGATGGGAGTTCTAGAGAAGATGGCAGTCGTACCTATCAACCCCCACACACTCCCGAGCGTGGGAAATTTGGTCGTCCCTTGATGCCATATTTTGTATATGAACCAAAACTGGAGAGGCGAGACAGACCCATTTGCAAATTTGGTTCATTCAGTTGCATCCGGTATCGATGAGTATGAGGGGTTGGATGCCTAGATGAAGCAGGTGATGTACTTTGGTGAGTACATTCATCTAAAGGAGAGGCATACTACAAGGACTAGGAACCATTACAGAGGAGGATCTTCTAACCAAGACGTGCAGAGGCTAGTGTTGAGTCCCAAACTTGCATCTTTCCTATACACATTTCTAGACTTTTTCCATTTACCTTGACCTCCTAAGTCATCAAAATCATTGCATATTAATCAAGGAAAATATTATACTTTAAAGTGGTTTTTAACTATGTTTTAGGTTCCGGGGCTTTGAATTAGATTTTTGCTCATCGAGTCAGTGTAATCTTGTCACTTTCCGCTACCGTCTACCCTTCTCAGCCCATTTTTTTAAATTCTATATTGCAGGTGTCTTCAGGCAAATCAAGTCACATGGGCAAGTTGGAAATAACGTGGATATCGACTGAGTCCTATTGGCTCAGTCGAATTCACCTAAGAAGGCCGTGGTCAAAGGTAGGCAAACGGTGGTCAACCTAAGAGTCCTATGGTGACATAACTCTGTTTTTCACCACGTGAAGACTTGCGTGGCCATTCCTAAAGCTCAGGGGACATATCAACACCTGCGAACGGCTCCATAAGCCGAATCCAACGGCCACTCTCCATAGATTTAATCTTCACGTCAGCCATAATGCTAGATTTCTGGACGTGGTTGTTCACGTGTCTTTTATCAGCGCAGATTGTAGGAAAGTAGTTATGTCATCCTCTGTTATAAATAATGTGTT
This sequence comes from Pinus albicaulis, assembly GCA_034641835.2. Taxonomy (NCBI): domain Eukaryota; kingdom Viridiplantae; phylum Streptophyta; class Pinopsida; order Pinales; family Pinaceae; genus Pinus; species Pinus albicaulis. The sequence goes on along the minus strand of CM076578.1, from coordinate 589,549,721 downwards.
CTCATACGCATAGTAGCTAGCTTTTGTAATGTAATTTTGCTAAAAAGAAAGCCCACTGTGCCGTGACATTATTTCCTTGTTATGACTGCATTTTGAATACATGAGAAGACTCTGTTCATAAGCATAATTCGTGGTTGATAGTCACAGCCCGAGGATTGTGTGTGGCCCCGCATTATTTATAAGTTTTGTTGTTTATCAAGGTATAGTGTCATGCTTTATTTTCTTACGTTTATTATGCCATAGTTATTCACGTGTATATATTACATTTCTTATGGTATTAACGTTTTGTTCCTGTTCATAATTTTTCATGCTTTATACTGCTGTTAACTGATCAGTGTCTTTGTTTCAGATTATAGTAGGCGGCCCAGGCATTTGCACATAGTTTTACAATGACTAATGACATGGAATCAATGTTGTCCTTCTGCTGATTTATTTTTCTTAGCTTTTAATTCTAGCACTGTTTTATTTATTTCAGTTTTGTACATTTTCTTTACTAGTTAGATATTAAATTACTCATAATAATATCGGGCCACTCCCAGTTACAAATAGACTAATGGTGAGGGGATCGAAGTATGAGTGCAATTTGATATTAGTTTATTTTTCTGCAAATTAGATATCAGATTGCTCAAGTTATTTATGATTACCTCCGAAAGCCATAGTGAGACTAATGGTGAGGGGTCATAATATGAGTTGATGTAATTTGGTTTTAGCTTTACTTTGCTTGCAATTATTGGATTTCTTTGAGTACAATTTCTTTTGTATTTAGATATCAACAAGGGTAATGGGTTTCATGATCAATGGTTCATTGTTTGTTTGACTAGTATAGTGGCACATTTTCATTCTCTTTTAGGAATTAATTTTGTTATTGCATGTTTTAAAACTCTCTTGAAGTTTGAAGTTTGGGAAATCATTATAAAGGATATCATTGCCTTGAACATTTATATCCATACTTTTCTTTTAGAATTTCCATCTCACATTAGGAAACCAACCAAGATAAAACCCCCAAGATTTAAAAAAAAAAAAAAAAACGACAAAAAGTAAGAAATATGTTTTCTTGCACATATAGTGCGCTACACTTCGTCAGCTTACGAATCCCGGATTGACAAATTAAATGTAGCAATTTAGGACACACTAAATTGACCAAACATTTTGGTGTCGTTGTCGGGGAAGTGTAACTAGGTAGCCAATTTCTTTATAAAAAAAAAACAATAAAAAGAAGGGAAAAATTGATAACTGCTTGAAGTATGCTCTCCTCTTGCACCTAGTGTGATCTGGAGAATCAGAAAAGAGAGTTATTGGTTCAATAATTTCTTAAGTATGCTCTCTTCTTGCACCTAGTGTGACCTAGAAGATCAGAAAGAGAATTATTAGCCCAACTTAAAAATAAAAAAAATGACATGCATAGAGCAAGATATTCTAGGGGAAGGTTTATAACTAGAGCCAAGAGTTCGATTTTCACAACTCCATCTTCTTCAAGGCATAGACAAGATTCACCACCATCTACACCTAGCCTTAAGATTCCTGGAATTCAAGGAGCAGCTGAATTAGAGGATTCTCCTACACCATCTACCAAATCTCATTTAGAGGAAGACCTTTTCTTTACTTCTACGGGAGAGCATATTGTAATTAAAGAAGTAGAATTACCTGAAGAAGAAAAGAAAGAAACTCCCTCTCATCCTCCCTTGATAAAAGAATTAGAGGAATCTGAGCACTCTGAAGAAACTATCATTACAGAGGAAGTATTAGATGGATTCGAAGGTAGAGGTCGAGGTAGAGGAGGAGGAAACAATGGAGGCAACAATGGTGGAGGTGGAGTGTACGAAATATAAAGAAGGAGACACCTTGCTTGATTCTAAGAGTTGATGAGGAAACTCACACAACGATGAAAAACATCACCATCGTCCTCCCCAACTTTTATGGATTGCGAAGTGAGGATCCCCGAAACATTTCTCGTTTGAGCCTGTCGTGTGCCGAACCTATGACTATATGGAAGACTCCTCAAAAACTCAAATTGTTTTCAACATTGAAGGAGTCGCTTTTGAAATGGTTCATGGGATTAGCCACCCAATCTATTAGGACTTGGAATGATATGAAACAAAAAATTTTGGATAGATACTCGGACTATTGTATGCCCACCAATCACAAGGATGATGTATTCAAAATGATGCAAAAAGAAGATGAAAACTTGGAAGATTTACTTGAAAGATTTCAATACAACTTAAAAAGAGCGAAGATGAGCAACTTAGATGATGAAACCTTGAAAGCCCTCATATTAAAAGCCATTAGAGATGAATGGATATATATTTTAAACATGATGGGAAAAGGAGACATTTCTCAACTTCTACTTCGTGACATAACGGACCTATGTGTCCATCTCTCAAGGGGAAAATCTAAAACGGGAAAAGGGCCTAGAGATCCTTCTCTTATCAGGGCAAACAAATCTGCAATTGGATCAGTAATTAGGGCAGAGATTGGCAATATGCTGACATCTGAAAACGTATATCTTAGGGAGCCTTAGTGGGTCAACCAGACACTCCCACCAAAACAGAAAGCAGTAACCGATGCTCTAGCCATCTTTGTCCCAATGGGGAAGAAACACGTATTTAAGGAATGTCCTTGACGCCAAAAGTTGTAGAAACATGTATGATTTTCTCGTAGAATCATGGAGACCAAGGATTAAAACTCACTCCCTAGACTAAAGCGGTCTTTCAAGAAGATCCACCAAGAGAATCTCTCTGTTTGTTGCAAGAAGATCTCCGTGTGGGCAACAAACTCATGGGCTTGGACAACCCTATGAATTTTCAACCCCCACCAAATTGGAATCCTTGGCAACAACCTTGGCCCCCACCTCAAAATTCATATCAGTCATGGGTACAAGGTATGCAAAATCCTTATGGGAGATTTGCTCAATTTTATCAATATCCTCCATCTTTTCAAAATCAACAAGCTCCACAACTTCCAAACCCAAATCTACAACTTCCATTGCCATTTCCACAACAACAACCTTCTCAACAAAATCAAAATCCTAAACTCATGCCTCCATTCCAACAAAAGACAAATCAACTTCCAGCTCAGCCATTGCCAAATCCTAACAATAAAAATCCTCAGAATACTTACATGATAGAAGGACAACAATTTCCTACCTATATTATGTACAACTCAGGTCTGGTAGAGTTTTAGAAAAACCTTCTATAGATGTCCAAGAGCAAGATACCTCTAAGGAGGACTCTATTAAAGTCAATAAGGGTTCTGAGGAAGCATCTCTTCAAAACTCAAACATTCAAAAAGAGAAAGAAAAGTTAACCCCCACAACTCCTATAGTTGAGCAACCTGCATCTTCATCCACACCTCCTTTCCCTGAAAGATTACAAATTGATAAAGGGGTGGAAAAAAAAATCTTGTTTCCTAACTATGATTTTCTAGATGAATTAAAGAATGTTTGTATCAATATTCCCTTGCTACAAGCCATTAGAGAGATTCCTATTCTAGAAAAAAAAATAAAGGAGTTGAGTCTCAAAAGACCAGGGAGGAAACCAAGAGATACAAGAAGAATCCACCTGGTAGGAAAAATTGCAGATATCATGATGGAAAAAATTACCATGTAGAAGTATGTAGATCCAGGTAATCCAATTGTCAAGACACATATAAATGGGATAGAAATTCCAAACACATTGATTGACTTAGGGGCTGCTATCAACATTATGAGTAGACAGACTATGGACCAACTAAAACTTCCTAACCTTCTTTTTACACCTACTTTACTGCAACTTGCAGATCGATCAATTATTAAACCAGATGGTGTATTAGAAGATATTTCAGTCTCCTTAGATTCTTGGGAATATCCGGTATATTTTATGATTTTGACTCCCAAGAGTAATCTAGGAGGGCACCCACTTATCTTAGGAAGACCTTGGCTAGCCACAGCTGATGCTTTCATTAGTTGTAGATCTGGGGATATGTACATTTCTAATGGTAATTCGACAAAGAAATTCCATTTGTATCCTCCAGCAAAAGCAATCACAGAAGTAGGAGACAATGAATGGGTCGATGATGAGGACACTATACAACCTGTCTTTACCATTTCTAAAATTAGTAAGGATAGTCAAATTCTGAACACATTAGAAAATTTTGAGACATCTTCAGAATATGACCCCACACAATTTCAGTTGGAATCTGACATTGAATATTTATCATCAAGACAAATGTCTCTTTACTCTATGGAAGAGTTCGGTAGTTCTACCATTGAGATTTTTCCAGGAAAAACATTGAATATCAACAAAAATTTGGAAAAGTCACAACAAGAAGAACTAACCAAAATCTTGCAAAAACATTCTACTGCATTTTCATGGGAGTATACTGACATGAAAGGTATTGATCCTAAGACTTGCATCCATCATATATATATTGAGGAAAACAGTAGACCAATCAGACAACCTCGAAGAAGGATGAATCCAAATCTTAGGGAGATAGTGAAAGAAGAGCTCCAAAAACTACTCAATGTAAACTTCATTTATCCAATTTCAGATAGCCGATGGGTTTCTCCTTTGGTTATAGTACCTAAAAAGAATGGTAAATGGAGGGTATGCATTGATTACAGGGAATTGAACAAAGAAACTTTGAAGGATCACTTTCCTTTGCCCTTTATCGATTAGGTATTAGATACATTAGCAGGCAAAAATTACTTTTCATTTTTGGATGGTTTTAGTGGCTATAATCAAATTCAGGTAGCACCTGAAGATCAAGATAAGACCACATTTACCTATCCATGGGGAACTTTTGCCTATCGAGTGCTTCCTTTTGGGTTATGTAATGCACCCGCAACATTCCAAAGAGCAGTACTAGGAATTTTTTTAGATCTAATCCATGATTGTGTAGAGGTTTATATGGATGATTTTACAGTTTATGGTAATTCATTTGAAGAGGCATTATAAAATTTGGAAAAAGTCCTTATAAGATGTAAAGAATCAAACCTTTCATTAAGCCATGAAAAATTCTTTATGATTTTTACTGAAGGTATTGTTTTGGGGCATCATATTTCAGGAGATGGGATTAAGGTTGATAGATCAAAAGTTGAAGTCATCTCCAAGTTGCCTATTCCAAATTGTCAAAGAGATGTTAGAATTTTTCTAGGATTTACTAGATACTATAGAAGAGCTATAGAAAACTTCACTAAAATAGCATCTCCACTCTTCAAACTGCTTACAAAAGACTGTGAATTCAAATGGGATCCTGATTGTCAATGAGCCTTTGAAACTTTGAAAACAAGAATATCTGAAGCACCTATCTTGAGAGGACCAAATTGGAAACTCCCTTTCCATATTTCTACATATGATTCAGATACAGCTCTAGGAGCTGTGTTGGGTCAAAAGGATTTAGTCCCTTATGCCATTTACTATACCAGTAAAAATTTGACTCCCACTGAGTTGAACTATATTGTAACTGAAAAAGAGTTTTTAGTTGTTGTTCATGCAATCAATAAGTTTAGACATTATATAACAGGCTATGAAACTTTTATTCATACTGATCATTCTACGATTAGATATCTAATGAACAAACCTGTTACTAATGGTAGAGTGACAAGAGGCTCCTACTTTTGCAGGAATTCAATATTACTGTGTTGGATAGACCAGGGAAGCAAAATACAGTAGCTGATTTCTTGTCTAGGATTCAGAATACTAAAGACGATTCTCCTGTAGAGGATAATTTTCCTGATGAATACTCGTTTGCAGTAACTACTAAGACCCCTTGGTATGCAGATATTGCTAACTATTTGGTTACAGGGAAATTGCGTCCACATTTATTTCGAAGTGAAAGAAGAAAGATTTTTCAGGAGAGTTCAAAATATTCATGGATTTCTAACGAATTGTTTAAAACAGGGCCAGATCTTGTGATCAGAAGATGTGTCAAGGAGGATGAAATGCCTGATATCCTCAAGGCATGTCATAATGAACCATGCGGTGGACACTTTGTTGACAAAAGGACAACCTATAAAATCCTCTCTTTAGGATATTGTTGGCCTTCCATCTTCAAAGATGCAAAAAAATATGTTAAAAGGTCTGACAGCTGCCAAAGAGTAGGGAAACCTACCCTTTCAAATGAAATGCCATTGCAACCACAGGTACTCATCGAACCCTTTGAAAAATGGGCTTTAGATTTCATTGGACCTATTAATCCACCATCTAAGCAAAAGAAGTATATATTGGTTTGTACTGATTATGTTACTACATGGGTGGAAGCCAAATCATTAGTGTCTGCTACTGAAAATTCAGTTGTTAATTTTCTTTATGAGGATATTTTTACTCGCTTTGGTGTTCCAAGAGAAATTGTGACAGATCAGGGAAGCCAATTCACATCCAACCTGGTGGAGAAGCTGATGGAAGAATAAAAAATCAAGCACAGAAGATCTACTCCTTACCATCCGCAAGAAAATGGTTAAGTGGAGTCTACAAACAAAGTTCTCGAAAGTATCATCACCAAAACTATTCATCTACACAGAAGAGATTGGGCAAACATGCTTCCTGAAGCCTTGTGGGCCTACAGAACTACATGGAGAAATACAACAGGACATTCTCCCTATGAACTTGTTTATGGGAAAGAAGTCCTGCTCCCCATTGAGTTCCAAGTCAAAACCTTCAAGATGGCAGTTCAGTTGGGGATGGATCTATCAGAAGCCCAAAAGCATAGAATGGAGCAGTTGAATGAGCTAGATGAGATCAGACAAGAGCCAATTCTAAGAACTGATCTAGTTCAATATCAAAGAGCTAAATGGCATGACAAATACATCAAAGAGAAGAAGTTTCAAGAAGGAGATTGGGCATTGCTATTTGATTCCAAGTTTAAAGATTTTAAAGGAAAAATTTAGACTCATTGGCTTGGGCCATATGAGATTGACAAGATCTTTAGCAATGGAGCGGTAAGAATCAAGACCATTGATGAATCTCAAACTCCTCTTATTGTGAATGGCCATAGATTAAAGATCTATCATAAGCCACTCTCAAAAGAGGAATTTGTCAAAATGTTTCAAGATAATTCTGCAATAAGGCTGGTGAAGAAGAATCCTTCTTCTCCACCAGCCTAACCTTTGTTCTTTTCAGTTTCAAAAAAAAATAAAATTGTATAAACCTGAAAACCAATCACTGATTGGCAGTCTTATATAGAAAATGTAGGGTGAAAATCAGGAACACCTGACACCCTATATTTTCCAAAAAAATTCCCTCTCTCTCTCATTTCACAAGTTTTATGACAACCCACTCCATTTCATTCCACTTCATTCCACTTCATTCCACTCCACTTCATTTCATTTCACTCCATTTCATCTATTTCATTTCATTTCACCAATAAAAATTTTCTTTCATGACCATTTTCATTCAGTCAGTTATCATCTATCCATCTCCATTCACCCAAATAATTGTTGTGTCAGTTTCCGCAGCTGACACCAGTTTCCGCAGCCAGAAGCAGTTTCTGCAGCCACCACTCTGTTTTTCAAAAATTTACAGTTAGATGTTAGTTCAACAATCATGAAATCAAATGCAGGTATGAGGACATATTATGAAGACATGAGGCATTCAAAAGCATCAACGAGGAGCAACTGATTGAAGACTAATGAAAAATGGCAAGAATTCCAAGGTATGAGTAGAAATTTATTTCAAATGGCATTCAAGCACATTTTTACATAGTTATAAACCATAGCTCCATTATATGCAATGATTGCGTTGATAACTCCATAACCGTTCCACGATCTCTATACGATTCCCCCACCTTGCATTCATTTTTAAACGACCTCATAATCAAGCCTCCGGTCTTCACTCGTGTTCGGCTATACTTTGATACTCCACCTGTAATTATGGAACGTGGTTGATTTGACTACGACTTCTCTCAGCTGCACAAAATCCGCAACCGTTTCATAAACGTGCTTGCGTCTACTCTGCAGCCACCCAATTTTAAATACTGCTGGATGCACTTTACTCCCCTTACTATTCTATTGACCTCACGGCTGCATTTCCACCGTGCTCACATAAGCCTTCACCCCATTTTGTTCTCTGTTCCGCTTCATTCCGTGTACCTATCCTCTGATATCCGCTTACAGTCACTAGTCTCCTTCATAAACCCTGTTCATTTCCGCTAATTCAGCTGTCTTACCTCTGCTAAACCCTCCTCACGCAGACGAGTTTTAAAGAACAGAAGGAAGGATGGGTCGGTTGTTGAGGGCAGAACCAGAGGGACCCAAATTTATGGAAGGATACCCGCAAGTCAAAGACATATTGAAAAAGGAAAAATGGCTTCGGTATATTCAAAAGTTTAAAGGCTAAAATAAGGAGGTAAAAAAAGCTTTTGCGAGGTCTTTCAACGGTCTGGAGGTGGAAATTAGGGACCTCAAATTTACAGTGACTGAGGCATCCATAGCAGCTGCTACAGAACTCCCTCAAGAAGGTGAACACTGGTTCAAGAACAAGAGCATTGGCGAGGAAGCCTGGAGAGTGATCCTACGTAACCTAGGTATGGATGTCACCATTTTCAAAAAGGGAATTCCTGTCCATGCTTTAAAAGAAGAGTGGGCCAGTTTACTGTTGGTTATTCAAAATTTTATCACTTGTGAGGGACGTTTTGGATCAATGTACATGTATCATACCCGACTGTTGATGAATTTCCTAGACAACCAGACCCTCAATCTACCATACTTTTTACTAAACAGTTTGAAAAAGATGTCTGTAACCGTCCAAAAGCATCTGGGGCACGTAGAACCACATTTGTATCACCATGGTCTCATGAAAATCTTGATAGAAAAACAATTAAAAGAGAAAAATGACACCTGGGAGCAGTTTTTAAATAGAAATTTACTTGAAGAACCCCAAGAAACCCCTGAAGGCAGTACATCAAAAAGAAGTAGAAGAAAGAGAACAGGTGATAAAACTCAAAGCACTCCTACTAACACAATTGACAGAACTAGTAGAAAAGAAAGACTGTCTAAAAGGAGGAAGGAAAAGACTGAGGGTAAAAAGCGAACAAAATCAAAAGAGAAAAGAAACATTGAGGCTATGCATCACCCCTTCCTCAGAAGAAGACCATCAAGTATTGTCTGAGAGACTAGTTCACCTTCAGGAACAGTCAGCTATGGCCAAAAAGAAAGGAAAAGAAAATCAGAAGGAAAAAGACAGTAGTCCACAACATGTAAGAAGAAGCAACAGGCTTAAAGGAAAGTGGAGGAAAGCACAAACAAAAGGACCCCATTTTATTGATTTCGAAGGAGGAACACCTGAAAAAACTCCAGCTGTCCGTAGTCCACCTCATTCTCAGCCAAACGTTGAAACTAGTCCTCAAGATGTTGACATGAGTCCTTTTCGGCCAGATTTTGAAGGCAATTCTCCTCCACAGCATTTTGGGGACAGCCCAAGGAAGACAACACCCGAGATAGATCCAAAGCAGCAAGAGGTGTATGATTACATAGAATCCTTAGAAAGAACAGCCACGGGTCCCAGCACTTCATCCACTCAGCCTCACACAGCACAAGAAGCTCTAGTCCAATCATTGAAACAAGAAGTCTTTGAGTTGGAGGTTTTAAATAGACATATTAAAAATGAAAATGAAGCATTAAAGGAGCAAAGAAGATTGGACAAGATCATTCATGACAACACTATGCTACATTTGGGACTGTGGCACAAAAAGAACAGGAAATTGAAGAAGAAATGCAAGAAGATAAGTAGAGCACTGATTAATCTCAAATTCAGATGCTTGATGAAGAAGCCCAGGATGTTAGCATCACCAAGAAAGAGGAGAAGAGGATTGGATGTACTGGCAAAAGTATCAGGGCATATGAATTGAAGGAGGATGATCAAAATTTTGGTTGCATGCGGACATGCAACACCTTCACAGTGGGGGTATGTTGAGTCCCAAACTTGCATCTTTCCTATACACCTTTCTAGACTTTTTCCATTTACCTGGACCTCCTAAGTTATCAACATCATTGCATATTAATCATAAAAGAGAATTTAAAGTGGTTTTTAACTATGTTTTGTGTCTGCTATTTGAATTAGATTTTTGCTCATTGAGCTGCGGAATCTTGTCACTTTCCGCAGCTGCTTCAACTTTCCGCAGCCATTTTGTTAAATTCTATATTGCAGGTGTCTTCAGGAAAATCAAGCCACATGGGCAAGTTGGAAATGACATGGATATGGACGAGTCCTATTGGCTCAGTCGAATTCACCAAAGAAGGTCGTGGTCAAAGGTAGTCAAGCGGTGGTCAACCTAAGAGTCCTACGGCGACAGAACTCCGTTTTTCACCACGTGAAGACTTGCGTGGTCGTTCCTAAATCTCAGGGGACATATCAACACCTGTGAATTGCTCCATAAGCCGAATCCAACGGCCACCCTCCATAGATTTAATCTTCACGGCAGCCATAATGCTAGATTTCTGGACGTGGTTGTTCACGTGTCTTTTATCAGCGCAGATTGTAGGAAAGTAGTTATGTCATCCTCTGTTATAAATAATGCATTCTCATACGCATAGTAGCTATCTTTTGTAATGTAATTTTGCTGTAAAGAAAGCCCACTGTGCCGTGACATTATTTCCTTGTTATGACTGCGTTTTGAATACATGAGAAGACTCTGTTCATAAGCATAATTTGTGGTTGATAGCTGTTGCCCAAGGATTGTGCAGAGGGCCCCTGCACATGCCGAGGTTTTGTTTATTGCTGTATAGTTTCATGCTTTATTTCCTTACATTTATTATGCCATAGTTATTCACGTGTATATATTACATCTCTTATGGTATTAACGTTTTATTTCTGTCCATAATTTTTCATGCTTTATAGTGCTATTCACTGATCAGTGTCTTTGTTCTAGATTACAATAGGCAGCCCGGGCATTTGCAAATAGTTTTGTAATGACTAATGACATGGAATCAGTCTTGTCCTTCTGCTGATTTATTTTTCTTAGCTTTTAATTCCAGCACTGTTTTATTTATTTCAGTTTTGTACATTTGATTTATTAGTTAGATATTAAATTACTCATGTCATTCTCAGTTACCTCCGAAAGCCATAGCGAGACTAATGGTGAGGGATTGAAGTATGAGTGTGTAATTTGATATTAGTTTATTTTTCTGCAAATTAGATATCAGATTGCTCAAGTTGTTTATGATTACCTCCGAAAGCCATAGCGAGACTAATGGTGAGGGGTCAGAATATGAGTTGATGTAATTTGATTTTAGCTTTACTTTGCTTGCAATTCTTGGATTTCTTTTAGCACAGTTTCTTTTGTATTTAGACAACAGCAAGGGTAATGGGTTTCATGATCAATAGTTCACTGTTTGTTTGACTAGTATAGTGGCACATTTTCATTTTCTTTTAGGAATTAATTTTGTCATTGCATGTTTTAAAATCCTTTTGAAGTTTGAAGTTTAGGAAATCATTATAAAGGACATCATTTCCTTGAACATTTATATCCATACTTGTCTTTTAGAATTTCCATCTCACATTAGGAAACCAACCAAGATAAAAACCCCCAAGATAAATAAAAAAACCAAAAAACGACAAAAAAATAAGAGATAGGTTATCTTGCACATATAGTGCGCCACACTTCGTCAGCTTACGAATCCTGGATTGACAAATTAATGTAGCAATTTAGGACACACTAAATTGACCAAACAGCTAGCAGGGAAGGTTACACTTCCAAACTTTGATAGGGCAAGAAAGAGTTCAGCCAGAGCATGGATACAAAAGTTGGACTCCTATTTTTATATGAACCCCATGTAGGAAGTAGATTCCATATGATTCACCACCCTTCACTTGGAAGGGGATGCCCAAGAGTGGTGGTACCATGGGTTGATCACATTGGGGCACATCAACATCACCTCTTACACAGAGTTCACTTGGAGGCTATTGGAGAAGTTTGAGAGCAAGCGCCTAGAGTTGCATTTCAAGGAGCTAGCCCACTCGAGACAAAAAGGCAGTGAAAAGGAATTTATCACCGAGTTTCAGAGGCTCGGAGTGATGGTGACAGATATTTCAGAGAGTCGGTTGATTATGTTGTTCATGGAGGAACTTGTTGAACCCTTACATGGCTGCGTGAGGACCTACAAGCCCACATCACTTCACGATTCCATCTCGAGGGCCCGAGACATGATTGATGCAGTGCCCAAGAATCGGGCCATTTTTCCTATGAGACCCACAACCCCACAAGGGAATAGAGATGTGAGGCCACCAAAAATATATGGAGGACGCGGTCAGTTGGATGATGACACACAGAGGGACCTCATGAGGAGGAGGCTTTGTTTCATGTGCCAGGAGCCTTGGGCACCTAGGCACAAATTCACCAAGGGAAAAGCCCATTTCGTCAAGGTATTTTCAGATAGTGAGCCTAAGGAGGAGGAGGTCAAGGCAGCAGAATATCCATGAGATGAGGAGGTACCATCGTCAAGACGACCACCACCACCACCTAGAGGAGGACCATTTTCCCCAGCAGGGGGAGTTTTTGCTTCACTTCGGGGTGTGTCAAAGTATCTGACACTCAAGATCAAAGGGACCATATAGGGGCAGTGTGAGTCAATTTTGCTTGAAAGTGGGGCCACCCAAAATTTCATTGATGCCCAAATGGTGGAGTGTAGGGGTATCTAGACAACAACATTTGAGGGGTTTTTATTTTTGGTGCCAGGAGACTAGACCATGCAATGTATGAAGTATGTTCCCGTGTTGACTTTGAAGATGGGGAACTACTCACTTACTATTCATTTCATTGTGGTCAATGTCCCGAATACCATTGTGGTGCTGAGATTTTAGTGGTTGTATGCATTGGGGAAGGTCCCCACTTATTGATAGCAACTGGAGATAGATTTCAAGGGGCCAGATGGGAAGCCAATATTGTTGAGGGGAATGCACTCTTATCCACCTCAAATAGTTTCAGCCCACAAGGTGGAGGTCGATCTACGACATGGAGATGTGGAGTGGGCAGTTGAGTTGAGGAATTCTAATACTGGGGCATGAGCATAGGCTACGCATCCGGATAATTAGCCTTGTTGGAGAAGCACGAGGGGGTTTTTGGGGATGTTCCTCCATGTAGACCACCAGACCATGGATTTGAGCACACTATTGAGCTGGAGGATGGGGTGAACGCAATCATAACTACCCTTTATGGGCACCCAAAGGCCTATAAGGATGAGATAAAGCAAGCCATTTAGGATTTGTTGAGATTGGGACACATCTGGCCTAGCTCGAGTCCATTTTCTTATTCCATGGTGTTGGTGAAGAATAAAGATGGTACGTTGTGTATGTGCATAGATTACCAGGCTCTCAATAAGAATACCTTGAAGAATAGATATCCCATTCCATGCATAGACGAGTTTATGGATGAACTTATAGGGGCTAAATACTTCTCTAAGATAGATCTGTTCGGGGCATCAGGATGTCACAAAGACCTCTTTTCTCTTCCATTATGGTCATTTTGAGTTTTTGGTGATGCCCTTCAGGATAACCAATGCTCCTGCTACATTTCAGTCATGTATGAACCATGTGTTTCATGGGCAGCTGAGACACTTTGTCCTAGTTTTCTTCAATGACATTCTCATTTACAACAGGACATGGGAGGAGCACCTTCAACATCTGGAGGTAGTACTTCACATACTTGAGGAGAAACACCTATATGCAAATATGTCCAAATGTGAGTTTGGACTAACAAATATGTTGTACCTGGGGGCATGTGATTGGGGAATATGGAGTGAAGGTACATCAGGAGAAGATTCGGGCTATATTGGATTGGCGCATGCATAGGAATGTGATTGAGCTGAGGGGCTTCCAGGGCATTTGTACATATTACAGGAGATTTTTGAGAGGGTTCTCACAGCTGGAAGCACCTCTTACAGATTTGACAAAGAGGGGAGCGTTTGAGTGGACGCAAGACATAAAGGAGGCTTTTGAGTTCCTTAAGAGGGTCATGAGTAGCTGCCCGGTCTTAGCCTTGCGATATTTCATGTGGCCCTTTGTGCTAGAGTGTGAGGCATCCAATGAAGGGGTGGGGGTCATTTTGACACAGGGAGTCAATCCTATTTCATTTGAGAGTAGGAAGATGCTGCCTCATGAGCGATTGTACTCAGTGTACGATAAGGAGATGCTGGCAGCAATGGATGCACTAGCCAAATTCAGGCAATATCTAGTGGGAATCTGATTCAAAGTGAAGACTAATCACACCAATCTTGGCTTCTTTCTTGAGAAGAAGTCACCAGAGGAGAGGCAAAAAAAATGGGTGAGTAAGCTCCATGCTTACGGTTTCAAGATTGAGTATGTAAAGGGAAAACACAATGTGGTAGAAAATGCTCCAGGCTTACATGACTTTATTTGACAATTATTACATCATAGGTCTCCACATGACCTTTACATCAATTTACAGATACGAATTTTATAACCAAGGACAACAAAACTCGATAGAGAGAGTTAATAGAACATAATTCAACAATAATTACAAACATAATGCCAACAATGCATTATAGTCAACAAGGCTAATGCTCCCGTTGAACCCGTGCTACCTATTCACTATCAAGTCTGACCACATCAACTCATTCATAAAAGCATATTCATAAATAAGACAATCATCAATGTAAAAATCATAACTCAATACCACATCAACAGATTGTACCCATCAACATCATACCAAGAAAATTAAATCATAACTATTAGAAGCATATCACGGACTATTCTTGAGTCTGTCCCACTATTTTTCTGTCAGAGAAAAACATACGCGATTGTCTATAAAGGAACTCGTGTATATACACGACTATATTTCATGCAACCCACATACATAAAGTGAAATATCGAAAATTTCATAGCTTCAGCTCCCCCTGAGCTTGTACAGTTTGTACTTGTCTTCTTTGAACCTTCTAGTTCCTGGTTGGAGTTTCCTCACAAAATTAGCCTCATCTTCTTCAGATGTATAACTTGATTCCTTGAGAACATCCTTTTCTTTTCCTTTTGTAGATAATTTAAATGCAGATTCTTTGATCTATGAAGGACCCCCTTTTCTCATTTCAAGGCTGTTAGAATCTTGTGGAGTTGTAGAACAATAAGGGTCTGTACATATTGCTTTTCTTCAATTGAAGACACTTTTGAATCAATTTTTGGAGTTAGAGATCTCAAGGTTTTCTCTACTAAGGTTGAATCTTTTATATCTTCACCCATATTTCTCATAAAATTCACAATCTCATCTATTCTTAGGAAGAAAATTGTAATACATTCATCATTTTTAATTTTGAGAGTTTCATATTGAATTCTAAGAGATTGAAGTTTAGCATGTTTTACCTTGGTATCACCTTCATATCTCTGGATGATCTTGTTCCATATTTCCTTTGTTGAATTTAGCTGCATGACTTTGACAAATTATGATTTTGTCATGCTTCCCAATAAGGCATTGACATCTTTTGCATTAGTTTCATATCTCTTCTTTCATGTTGCATCTGTAGGGATGGTTGCTGGATATTGATAACCTCCTTCCATGATTCCCAATACATTTTCTCCAAGAATTTGCAAATAAGCTCATGTTCATATCTTACAGAATATTAGATTACTTCCATTGAACAGTGGTGGCTTGATAGAAAATACTCTTTTCTGACTTCCCATTGCGACATTTCTCCTTCAAGCGATCAAACTTCTTCAGAAGGACTATCTCTGCTACCAATTGTTGGGAAAAATACTAAGAGGGGGGGGGGGGGGGGGGCGGGTTGAATTAGTATTTAAGAACTCACACAAATTATTCTTTTTCTTTTCTGAATTTTGTATGCGACTTGAATTAATCCAACTAGCGTATGTATGCGACTGTCATTAAAGAAACTAGCGCATGCCAAGTAAACTTATAATTCAGATAAATCTTCAGTAACTTTACTTAGACCAGTGCATCATTGATTCATAAGATATTTAGTACGAAGTAAACATGTGCAGTATTAACAAATTCAACCATCACACATAAGAAACACATATGAACACCATGATTTAAAGTGGAAACCCAGTATGGGACAAAACCACCGTTACTATCATCTTTGTCTTCACACTACAAGGAAAATACCCTCTAGCAGAGGTTATAAAGGAGGTTTTTGGTGTTATAAAATTGGCCAAAATTTTCAAAAAAACATTTTCTACAATATACGTTTTCGGTAATGGAGGTTTTGGCGTAGCTTCTAACAGAATTTCAGCACAACAAAAAAAACCTAGGCGGCCGGAGCTTGTTACGGATGTTTTTATCATCGGTGCGCGAATCAAGTGTCAACGCACTAGTTCATTGTACCGTGAATGCACTGGTACTGTAAAACTACCAAGCTTCGGAACAGAAAAAAGTTCGAATGCCCCGGGGCGTTTAGCAATGACCCAGTGCATGTCAGCCAGACAGACACACCGGGCCAGTGGAAGGTGCATGCACCAGGCCGTTAAGGTGTAAAACCACACCAGGATTTGTAGGTGATACAACTCACTGGGCCATCAAGTTATAAAAATGCACCGGCGCGTTAAGGGAAAATCACACCAGTGCATGCAACAGCTATCAGATTGCCTGGGTGGTAGTCGTCGATAAAGCGCACCACGTGTTCTAATTGGTATTAGTATTTGTGCGGTGCCAATAGGTCATAGAAACGCACATGTGCACATTATTATACAAACACACCGATGCACAGTAACTAACACGCACCGGTGTTCATTTTGTAGTTTTTAGAAACATCGACCTGTGACAGTGCAATTATTGTGATTTTTTAAAATTCAATATTCATTAAAAGTCGACACATATCTTATAACAATATTCATATCAATTAAATTTTTATTAGTGAATTTGAATGTGATGTTTGGATTAATTTGTTATATCAGATCATCAGATTTCACATCTCTTCATTATAATATCTAGTCATCTATATATTTAATCAGTGGTCTAACATTTCACAACGAAAATGGAGAATGCAATAGAATAAATTAAAACATATTATATATATATATATATATATATATATATATATATATATATATATATATATATATATATATATGAATAAGACACTCTTTTTCATACAAAATGGGACAGTTATTGGTATCCCTTTGTATTTCAATTAGGACACTATGTCCATTACATTAAACAAAATGTCTGATTTCACAGACAAATATTTCAAAAAATACAACTCCTTTCTTTGATATCCAAACATATTGATCATCATTCTTCACTGGAGCTACTGTCACTGCTCGAGCTACTTCCATGACTTGGGTTATTTTGAGGAATGTTTTATTTATGGTGTTGATTGTTTTCTTCTTCTTCAACTTCCATCTACAAACATAAAAATAAATTGTAACGAATGTATATATATTGGTGAGAATAATGAAAATTGCAATATTAAATAATATACATCAATGTAAATCGAAAAGAAATGTACCATAGAAATAATTGACTCGTGAACTATACCCATTCTTTCAAAACCAAATTTCATGCCATCTTTCAACAGTTCATTTGTTGGCGCAATTCCATAATTTGTTTCCTGCAAGTTTTATACCCCATAACAAATCATATATTTAATATAAAATATTTTTTTATTTTATTAATTATAGACGGAACTAAGTAAAACAAGATAGATGCTTACAAATTCAACAATTAATTTCTGATATTCCAACATATACTGACAACCCATATTTAACCCAATGTCAATCAATTCATTTGATGGTTCTTCTTTGTATGTTAGCACCTGTTTGAAGACATTCAATGATGATTGTTGCAAAACAACTTAAAATATACCTAATTGAAATCTAGTTAAGTTGTTATAAGGAAGTAACAATTACTCGCAAACATAGATATCAACCCTTTTCTTCCTTGTCATCCTGTTTTATGTGCCGGATGGGTTCCATTTTCTTTTCTTTTCTGCAAGAAAATACTTGAAAATTAATATTTAATGTTAAATTGCTTATTTATTTTACCTAATAAAAAATTCAATGATTACATATTACATTTGAAGCACGTTGTTGTTGAGATGGCTCCTCGTGTGATGCAAATATGTCCATTTCTTTGACCATCTCATTGTACACCTTTTTGGACATTCCTACTCGCATATTTTTTATATCAGCTCGTTCATCCTTGGAGATTTTCATAATCTTCCTGAGAATGTAACATGACAATAAACTATTTAATTTTTATATTGATATATGAAAATTAAATATAACAAAATTGATATTTATAAATGATTTCTTTCTAGCAATATATACATATAATTCTAGAAAAACATTTAAAGGAATATTATTTTTTCATTCCTTCTTTTTTGTTGTTGTACATTTTTGCTATTAAAAGTCTACCATGTCTCATTGACCAATTCTCTGGAAACTCATCCTATAGTTTAGATAAAATTTGGTTCTTGGAATCATTGGATTTATTTTTGTATTGTAAGTGGAAAAAACGTCTATATATTCGTTCCACTAGATCCCTCAAATTTTTGTAAAATTTTTTCCCCATTTCGTTAACCTCCAGCACCACTCCAGATGAGCTAAGGAGCAATTCATTTTCATTTGCATGTTCTATTTTTTTTCTTTTCTTAGAACAACATTCCTTTTCTTCATTGTTGGTCCTATAGAACATTAAAAATATGTGAATTAATAGATTATTCGAAACATGCTATCTAATATTTTTAAGTATATTATTAATGAAAATTAAAAAAAAAACTCTTATTGGATCGATAGTATTTTTTCATTCACCTCATTCATCATTTTGCAATTTTTCCATCAAGCTATTACGCTCTTCTAGTCTTAGAAGATAAATAATCTTATTGAGCTTCGTCATTTTGTAGCTCTGCATGATACTCAATAAACAATACATATTAGTTAAACTTACATATAGTTCAAAATTAATAATTTTTGTAAAGAATTTACAAAGAACTTGCCTTTTTTTCTTTTCTCGATGTGTTATCACTATTTTTGTTACTTGATCTCTTGTTAGCCATTTCTTTATCAATATGAAACATGTACCATACCATTCATTAATATATTTTATAAATAAATCACAAACCTTTCAAGTAAAAAAAGAAAAATAAAAAAATGGTGCGCCTTTCAAGCAGTACGCACTGAAAGTGGTGTGACATGTTCTTATAAATGCACCGCCAAAATAATAGAAACACCGTACGGTGATCTCTATCAACAAGGAGACATGTTGCGTTATATTTTAACTAGTGCACTGATTAACACAGACTAATTAATAAAAAACCTTTGGTGTCAGTTTCTATAGCATAAGATGTTGTAGAGGATGCGGTGTGGCATGTTCTTATAAACGCATCGAGAAAGCAGTAGAAACACCATACGATGCTCTCTATCAACAAGAATACCTGGTGCGTTATATGTTAACTAGTGCACCAATTAACATAGACATAAATTAATAAAAATTGTTTTTATCAAATAGTACGTGCGCAGTGCACTATAATAAAATAGTGCACCGATGCGCTATTTTACACAGGGCGCACTGATTAAAAAAATATGTTTTTAAAAAAATCATGAAGGGCAAAAATGGATTGGGATCCAACTCTGTAAGTCATCCCACGGGTTAGCTGTCATATGCCTATATATATAGCAATACAAACCCTATAAATCTAAACTGAAAAGCCCTAATTTTGAATTCATAGAAACAAAAATAAGTAAGGGCAAACAAGAAGAAGCAAGGGCAGAAACAAGAAGAAGAAAGGGTTTAACATAAGAATGGATTTTTTTTTTAATTTTTTTTTTGAAAATGCACAGTAAAATTTAAAATTTTTACTATGCATGTATTAAATCCAACAGAAACTATAAAAAAAAACAATTATTATAGTAAAATTTAACATTTTTACTATACTATAGTGTTTGAATCACCAGATGTTTCAAATTTTGATTCTCTGAATAGTGTTGTTGTCCGAAAGTATTTCGCTGCTCCACAGTGCTCTCGTGCTCTCTTGCTCCAGGTATGTCTCTCTTGCAAATCCCTCCCTGAAAAGTTTTGCAAAAATAATCAAACAATGAATAGATTTTACTATTTAAAGAATTTTTTTATGAAAATAGATTTTCAAAAATAATTTGTCACCCGTTTTTCAATTTACCACTTTTTTTCACTTAAAAAAAATAAAGTTGCACTTTTTTTATTTATGTATATTCAATGCGTTTTTTATCTAACTGCATCGGTGCGTCAATTAATAACACAACACCGGTGTGCAGTAACTAAAACGCACCGGTGCGGTTAAGGGTATAGTAGCACTCATAACAATAAGTCCATTTTTAAGGCACTAAAATTACTTTTAGGTATGTACACCAAAATTTATTGTTGATTTTGCTCAAATGCAGGGAGAAAATCTCATAATTATATCGAATGGACAATTCTTTGAAATCCATCTCATTGTGTTAATTTTAAAATCATTTCACTTGATAATTTTCAATTATATTGATCTCGAAAACAATGTCATATTGTATAATTTTTTATTTTTTTTATAATGTCAATTCCTAAAATAATACAACTACTTGATTGCTTTAAATTTGTGTAAATGACATCTTCAAAATGTATACTGTTATTTTTGGTATGTAAGATCATAATAAAATAATGGTAATTCTAAACATGAATTTATTTTCATTATTTTCTAAACTTTATTATGTTACAAAAATTCATATTATTCTAGATTTATTATTTACTTATGGTAGTAATTATGGTTCAAAATTGAGAATTAATTTACAATTTTACAAATTTTAAAATTTTAATAAAATTGAATGATGACAATACATACAATTACAATTACAATTACAAATTTACAATTTCACAATACAATTACAATTACAATTACAATTTTGCATACAATTACAATTACAATTTTACATACAATTACAGTTAAAATTAGAATTAGAATTACAATTACAATTTTACATAAAATTACAATTAAAACTACAATTACAATTACATTTTTAGAATTTTACAAATTTAAAAAATTTACAATTTTAATAAAATTGAATCATGACATGAATACATACAATTAAAATTACAATTTTACAATTTTACATACAATTAAAATTAAAATTACAATTAGAATTTATAGAATTACAATTACAATTACAATTTCACAATTTTACAATTGTACATACAATTACAGTTAAAATTACAATTACAATCACGATGCATATAATTACAGTTACATTTTAATAAAATTGAATCGTGACATGAATACATACAATTACAATTACAATTTACAATTTCATAATACAATTACGTACAATTACAATTACAATTTTACAAATATTTTACATACAATTACAATTACAATTTTAAAATTTTACATACAATTAAAATTTCAATTTCAATTACAATCATAACATAGTATTTAATAAATATCATTATTTAATATTAAAAATAAACATCACGATCATGATAACCATCGTACAAACATCATATTCGACTAAAAAACATTCAAATTCGCTAACATCATCTAATGATCGTGATCATGATCATCTAACAAAACACAAGCATTGTATAACATCATCACAACACAAACATATAATATACATCTTACGTCAAAAAACTGCTATCACATACATATCTATCTGCAAGTACATTAAATGAACATATCTAACATGACCTAAGAATATACACATCATGATGAACACCAACATCTAAATAAAGTACATCAACATGAACATAAAATACGTGGACTATATATATATATATATATATATATATATATATATATATATATATATAATGTCAAAAATATCCAACTGTAATATAACTTCATATAAATGTCAAATATCTACTGGTACATCAATATTATTACTAGTCGAGGCCTACTCGGTCGATGGTGTAGTCTGCTCAGGAACTGCCTATTGTTTACTCGTTGATGGAGGAGCCTGCTCAGACATGGATGGTGCAGCCTATGATGATCGACCTACCTCCTTAGATGGACCCGCCTGCTCAGTATCAGGTACTTGCTCAGGACTAGGTGTCTGCTGAGATGGTGCAGACTGCTCAGATGATGCCCTTTTCTCATCATGATCTCTGTCATGAGGTGAAGGAGGAGGAGGTGGAGTACTAGAATGATGATCACTACCCTCATGATCATGATCATCAGATGAGGTGCCGCTCTTTCGTGCATCTCCATGATGCCTACCCCTCCTAGCCCGCGCCAGTGCTCTGGAAGCTCCAACGATATGATACATGAGGGTCAACATATCGCGGGGCATGCCACTCCAAAGACATGCGAGCCTATGATCAACCTTAATCTCTCTGGTCGTAAATGGGCAGACTCCCTCATCAACTAGTAGTCGACAGAGTTGGTCGCCCAAATCCATCCTAAATCTGGTGTCCGACCTACACCTCAACCCCCCAGGTATCTACACCCAATCAGGATCAGGTCTATCAACTTGACCCTCTGCCTCTTCCATCTCCTCATCATCAACATCTACACCTGGATCAGTCGGAGGGGGTGGAATCTCATCCCCAATGAATGTCCCAATATCTAAAAAATATATAGTACACAACAACATTAATTAGACATTTTCATTAAACAATTTAATAAAACAAGTTAAAGAACATGTTAGAATAAATTTGATAATTCTAATTAATTAATTAAGACAATAAAATGAAACTATATTAATTAAAATAAAATAATAATATTACCTCTCACGTCTGGTGGCTCATCCTATGTGAAGAGGATGTTATTACACCCTCGCCAATCTGAATCGGCATACAGACATGGCACCAGAACAAAGGAGTGGTCATCAACATTGGATAGAAACGCTAGTGCATCAGGAGATATCCTGGCAAGAAAGTCACACTGGCCCCTCTTGGGCATCATCTGGCCCCACATCTGCATCCGTACATGCAACATCGGCCTACGAGGCTACCGAAAAAAATTAGGCCTCGTCTCTTGAAACCTCTCAAAAAATAAACAAAATAACTCTAAAGAAAAAGTGAAGGTCAACCTCCCACGTGCCTGAGAACGACATCTATCTAATGCTGTACAAAATTGCCGCAAAAAAATCACATACCATCTCACAAGTTGTGGTGCATGGAATAAAGAAACAACATAAAATAAAAGTGGGCAACTGATGTGTTTCCCATCACTGGTATACTATGCAATGGTCGTCAACATTATTGAGAGGCACCTCACCTCCTCTGCACCAAACGAAGAAATACGTAACTGACCACTGGACACCTGAAAATATACAAGAGAAACTATATCATCCCTAATGTATCTTTGGGAGTATGCCAAGTGACTCCCTATTGCATAACCGATGGGGACATCTGGGAAATGGGGCAAATCTTGCCCTCTCCTAGATAGTCCAGTAATAAAATATATGTCCTCCTCAGTGGGCGCGTACCACTGGTCAGAACCGACCCAAAAAGCCTGTCGGTGGGCATTCCACCAAAAGATGAGTTGTCCCAATAACCCACTATGGCCCTTCAGGGATGTAGCCTCCTCATAGAATTTGAGGAGGCCTACCTCCCTTAGGAGCAATTAGGGGGATGCCGTAATAGGGTGAGGGTACATAAGTCTCTCCCTCTCTCATGCCTCCCACAGGTGAATCACATTACAGTGGTCCTCCATATGTTCTTGTTGTTCCCTTTGTTCTCTCCGTTGAGGTCGCTGAATTATTCACATATTAAATACATTTTTTTTTATTAAATGAGACACGCATTTCAATATATATATATATATATATATATATAGATATATATATGGGTGAAAATGCGAAGATGGGTAACACTTTTGTGACAATTTGGGGTGGAAATTTTTTTTCCTCCATAGTTTGGCCGAACTTCATTTTCCATTTACATTGATGACGTACTAACGGCAATGTTGAATAGATTTTTCGCCTAAGTTTGGAAAACCGGCAAACAAAGTTCGGCCGAACTATTATTTTATAAATATATTGCCCGCAACCTTATCTAGGTTTCTGTTCACATTTTTGTGCACTCTCTTTTCTGTCCAGCATGCTCGCTCTCGCACTCTCTGTTCTGTCCAGCGTTCTCGTACTCACACTCTCTGTTCTTTCCAGCATTCTTGCGTGCTCTATTCTGTCACATGCGAATTAAGCTCAAGGAGGTAAGATTCCAAATTTTAAATTTCTGTAATTTTTTGTTGTTGTTGTTGTTTTTAATTTGATTTTAATTTCTGTTGATTTTTTAATTTGGTTTTAATTTCTGTTGATTTTTTTGTTGCAGAGGTCTTCCGTGACGTCTTTAGGGGTCGTTGTCTTCAGCGTCTTCAGCGTTCTCTGCTGCGACTTCATCGTCTTTAGTGTCTTCAGCGTCTATGTACGTTTAAAATCATCACTGTTTTTCTGTAGGGAATTCATGCAGAAGAGAAATCAGTTATGAATGAGAGAGGCCTTTTCTCTGCTTTTTTTGGCTGTCTCTATTAATTAGATATGAAAATTTATAATACTACTGTGTACATTTGAGAATATTTTGGAACACGTTTATATAAATTATATATACATATGTACTTTTTTTGGCTCTGTCTCTGCTTTTTTTGGCTCTGTCTCCGCTATTTTTGACTGTGTCTGCTTTTTTTGGCTCTGTCTCTATTAATTAGATATAAAAATTTATAATACTACTGTGTACATTTGAGAATATTTTGGAACATGTTTATATAAATTATATATACATATGTACTTTTTTTTGGCTTTGTCTCTACTATTTTTGGCTCTGTCTGCTTTTTTTGGCTCTGTCTCTATTAATTAGATATGAAAATTTATAATAATACTATGTACATTTGAGAATATTTTGGAACATGTTTATATAAATTATATATACATAATACTTTTTTTTGGCTCCGTCCTTGCTTTTTTTGGCTCTGTCTCTATTAATTAGATATGAAAATTTATAATACTACTATGTACATTTGAGAATATTTTGGAACATGTTTATATAAATTATATATACATCTCTTATTTTTTTGGCTCTTTCTCTATTAATTAGATATGAAAATTTATAATACTACTGTGTACATTTGAGAATATTTTGAAACATGTTTATATAGATTATATATACATATGTGCTTTTTTTGGTGCTGTCTTTGCTTTTTTTGGCGATGTCTCTGCTTTTTTAGCGTTGTCTCTATTAATTAGATATGAAAATTTATAATACAACTGTGTACATTTGAGAATATTTTGGAACATGTTTATATAAATTATATATACATATGTACTTTATATATACATATGTACTTTATAAATATTTTGGAACATGTTTGTTGTGTGAGGAAGTGGTACTTTATGATGATATGTTTAGTGATTGAAGGAAGTAGAATATTTATTTTTGAAATTATTATTACACTTGTATTGAAACACTTAATAGATATATAGATTCACTGAAATTTACCTTAATATCTTGTAGAGCCCATTTCATCCAAAACACTCAAAAAGAAGTAACTACTATGTATTCCACTTCTACTCTAGATAGAGAAAGTAATGACTCTTTCTTGCTTAACCATTAAACCAAAGACTCTTCCTAAGTAGAATTATACATTGTCCACTTTTACTTTTCATGTCATCCACACAAGCCTCTAATTGAATCTCTATATGTTTTCAATGTAAATTTCTCACCTTTTGGGTACTATAGTCCATTGTTTGTAGTCTCTTTCAAGTATCTTAATATCTGTTTGTTGGTAATAGATGACTTTCTCACCTTTTGGGTACTATAGTCCATTGTTTGTATTCTCTTTCAAGTATCTTCATATCTGTTTTTTGGTGTTTTTTGGTAATAGATGACTCTGTTTAGTTGTTGATTGAAATATTCCAACTAATATAAATTCCAAAATTATATCTAGTATTTAAACCTTGTTATGCATATCAAGCTTCTTATCATATATATGTAAAGGTTATGATCAAAAAATCACCTCATTCATCATCCATCATCTGCACATAACTTGCATCCAATTGATATGGAGATTCACTTAGGTCATTCATCATCAATCATCTGCACATAACTTGAATTCCAAAATTATATCTAGTCTAAACCTTGTTATGTATATCAAGCTTCCTATCATATAGATGTAAAGGTTATGATCAACATCACCTCATTCATCATCCATCATCTGCACATAACTTGCATCCAATTGATATGGAGATTCACTCAGGTCATTCATCATCCATCATTTGCACATAACTTGAATTCCAAAATTATATCTAGTCTAAACCTTGTTATGTATATCAAGCTTCCTATCATATAGATGTAAAGGTTATGATCAACATCACCTCATTCATCATCCATCATCTGCACATAACTTGCATCCAATTGATATGGAGATTCACTTAAGTCATTCATCATCCATCATTTGCACATAACTTGCATGTTATGTGCATCCAATTGATATTCAACATGTATATAGTATTTAGAAGCAAAAAGTAATTTTATACAAAACATACGTTTTAACCAATTATATATTTTTTCAGTTTCATATCCATGGTCTCAAAAAATGAGAGAGAAAAAACCTTTTATATTCAACATGTAAAACACAAATTAGCCATAAAAGTTTCCCATTGAAACCAAAAGTGATTTGATACAAAACATAGGTTTTCACCTAATCTAGTAAATGCCCCTACATTAAATTTCTAGAATAGATCTAATTAGAATTTTTTCATTTTCATATCCATGGTAGTTCTATAGGCAGAGTCTGTAAAGGGCCAGGTCACCTTTGGATCTCATCTTTTATGAAAGGTGACATATCTAGTAAATGCCCCTACAGTCAATCTCTGGAATAGATCTAAATTCCCCTACATTAAATGACCCTACAGTCACATGTAGCTAGTATTTAGAAACAAAAAGTAATTTGATACAAAAAATAGGTTTTAACCAAGTATATAGTTTTTCATTTTCATATCCATGGTCTCAAAAAATGAGAGAGAGAAAACCTTTTATATTCAATGTATGTATGTAACACAAATTAGCCATATCTCTAGAATAGATCTAAATAAAAGTTTTTCATTTTCATATCCATGGTCTCAAACAATGAGAGAGAAAAAAACATTTTATATTCAACATGTAAAACACAAATTAGCCATAAAAGTTTCCCATTGAAACCATAAGTGATTTGATACAAAAAATAGGTTTTAACCTAAGAGTAAATGCCCCTACAAGTCAATCAATCTCTCGAATAGTTTTAAATATAGAAATTTTTCATTTTCATATCCATGGTCTCAAACAATGAGAGAAAAAACATTTTATATTCAATGTAGGTAAAACAAAAATTAGCCATATCTCTAGAATATATCTAAATAGAAGTTTTTCATTTTCATATCCATGGTCTCAAACAATGAGAGAGAAAAAAACCTTTTATATTCAACATGTAAAACACAAATTAGCCATAAAATTTTCTCATTGAAACCATAAGTGATTTGATACAAAACATAGGTTTTAACCTAAGAGTAAATGCCCCTACATATTGAATTTTTTCATTTTCATATCCATGGTCTCAAACAATGAGAGAAAAAACACTTTATATTCAATATATGTAAAACACAAATTAGCCATATCTCTAGAATACATCTAAATAGAAGTTTTTCATTTTGATATCCATGGTCTCAACAATGAGAGAGAAAAAAACCTAAATTATATTCAACATGTAAAACACAAATTAGCCATAAATGTTTCCCTTTGAAACCATAAGTGATTTGATACAAAATATAGGTTTTAACCTAAGAGTAAATGTCCCTACAATCAATCTCTAGAATATTTTTAAATAGAAGTTTTTCAATTTCATATCCATGGTCTCAAATAATGAGAGAAAAACCCTTTTATATTCAATGTACGTAAAACAAAATTTATCCATGTCTCTAGAATAGATCTAAATAGAATTTTTTCATTTTCATATCCACGGTCTCAAACAATGAGAGAGAAAAAAACCTAAATTATATTCAACATGTAAAACACAAATTAGCCATAAAAGTTTCCCATTGAAACCATAAGTGATTAGATACAAACATAGGTTTTAACCTAAGATTAAATGCCCCTATGGTCAATCTCTGGAATAGTTTTAAATAGAAGTTTTTCATTTTCATATCCATGCACTCAAACAATGAGAGAAAAAACCTTTTATATTCAATGTACATGTAAAACAAAAATTAGCCATATCTCTAGAATAGATCTAAATAGAAGTTTTTCATTCTCATATCCATGGTCTCAAACAATGAGAGAGAAAAAACCCTTTTATATTCAACATGTAAAACACTTCAACTAGCCATAGAAGTTTCCCATTGAAACCATAAGTGATTTGATACAAAATATAGGTTTTAACCTAAGAGTCAATGTATGTAAAACACAAATTAGGCATAACTCTAGAGAATGATCTAAATAGAATTTTTTCATTTTCATATCCATGGTCTCAAACAACGAGAGAGAAAAAAACATTTTATATTCAACATGTATATAACTTATTTAGAAACAAAAAGTATTTTAATACAAAACATAGGTTTTAACCAATTATATAGTTTTTCATTTTCATATCCATCGTCTTAAATAATGAGAGAGAAAAAACCTTTTATATTCAACATGTAAAAAAAAAATTAGCCATAAAAGTTTCCCATTAAAACCAAAAATGGTTTGATACAAAACATATATGTTTTAAAACCTAATCTAGTAAATGCCCCTACATTCAATCTTTAGAATAGATATAATTAGAAGTTTTTCATTTTCATATCCATGGTAGTTCTATAGGCAGAGTCTGTAAAGGGCCAGGTAGCCTCTGGATCTCATCTTTTATGAAAGGTGACATATCTAGTAAATGCCCCTACAGTCAATCTCTGGAATAGATCTAAATGCCCCTACAATCAACATGTATATAGTATTTAGAAACAAAAAGTAATTTGATACAAAACATAGTTTTTAACCAAGTATATAGTTTTTCATTTTCATATCCATGGTCTCAAACAATGAGAGAGAAAAAACCTTTTATATTCAACATGTAAAACACAAATTAGCCATAAAAGTTTCCCATTGAAACCATAAGTGATTTGATACAAAACATAGGTTTTAACCTAAGAGTAAATGCCCCTACATATAGAAGTTTTTCATTTTCATATCAATGGTCTCAAACAATGAGAGAAAAAACATTTTATATTCAATATATGTAAAACACAAATTAGCCATATCTCTAGAATAGATCTAAATAGAAGTTTTTCATTTTCATATGCATTGTCTCAAACAATGAGAGAGAAAATAACCTTTTACATTCAACATGTAAAACACAAATTAGCCATAAAAGTTTCCCATTGAAACCATAAGTGATTTGATACAAAAAATAGGTTTAAATAACCTAAGAGTAAATGCCCCTACAAGTCAATCAATCTCTTGAATAGTTTTAAATAGAAGTTTTTCATTTTCACACCCATGGACTCAAACAATGAGAGAGAAAACCTTTTATATTCAACGTACATGTAAAACAAAAATGAGCCATATCTATAGAATAGATCTAAATAGAAGTTTTTCATTTTTATATCCATGGTCTCAAACAATGAGAGAGAAAAAAACCTTTTATGTTCAACACGTAAAACACAAATTAGCCATAAAGTTTTCCCATTTGAAACCATAAGTGATTTGATACAAGCTATAGGTTTTAACCTAAGATTAAATGCCCCTACGATTGATATTTGGAATAGTTTTAAATAGAATTTTTTCATTTTCATATCCATGAATAAAAGCAAATGAGAGAAAAAACATTTTATATTTAATTTACATGTAAAACCTAGAATTAGCCATATCTCTAGAATAGATATAAATAGAATTTTTCATTCTCAAATCCATGATCAAAGCAGTGAGAGAAAAAAAGCCTTTTATATTCAACATGCAAAACACTTTAATTAGCCATGAGGTTTCCCATTGAAACCATAAGTGATTTGATACAAAACATAGGTTTTAACCTAGAGTCAATGTATGTAAACACAAAATTGGCTTTAGCTCTAAAGGGAATAGATCCAAATAGAAGTTTTTCATTTTCATATCCATGGACTAAAACAATGAGAGAAAAAACATTTTATATTCAATGTGCATATAACTTATTTAGAAACAAAATGTAATTTAATACAAAACATAGGTTTTAACCAATTATATAGTTTTTCATTTTCATATCCATGGTCTCAAACAATGAGAGAGAAAAAACCTTTTATATTCAACATGTAAAAAAAAATTAGCCATAAAAGTTTCCCATTGAAACCAAAAGTGATTTGATACAAAACATATAGGTTTTAAAACCTAATCTAGTAAATGCCCCTACATTCAATCTTTAGAATAGATCTAATTAGAAGTTTTTCATTTTCATATCCATGGTAGTTCTATAAGCAGAGTCTGTAAAGGGCCAGGTAGCCTCTGGATCTCATCTTTTATGAAAGGTGACATATCTAGTAAATGCCCCTACAATAAATCTCTAGAATAGATCTAAATGCCCCTACAGTCAACATGTATAGTATTTAGAAACAAAAATTAATTTGATACAAAACATAGTTTTTAACCAGTATATAGTTTTTCATTTTCATATCCATGGTCAAATTAAATATCACATGCCAAAGTTGTTTCAAGTTTCCGGTAAAAGTTGTCATCGAATGACCTACTAGGATATTATAAATACTAACTTTGTAAGATCATTTGGCATTCGGAAAAATTCGAAAGTCTTAGACTGTCAATCAATTTAAAGTATCATTCACCCTAGGGAGTGTAAAATATTCAATGTAGGTTGGTGATGATGCTCACTCCTAGCTTGAAGCAGCACCAATGACCAATTCTTTAATAAATTCCAATGCACTAGACCAAAGTTGGTTCAACCTACTTGGTTTTTCACCCAAGAAATTCCAAGGATGGACTATCTGGACAAACTGCTGAAATTGAAAAGCTTGACATGGAGATACGACAAGGTGAACAAAGACTTCAAGAACTCTTTATGGAAAGGGCTCACATGAAGGAAAGAAGCACCAAATTGCAGGCTAAAGTCAAGAACATGGAAGATAAGATCAAGAGGGACTTTCTTGATCCGAAACCTATTGGTTTGAAGAAAGAAAATACATGTGTTGGCACACTTGGAAAAGAAGACGACCACACTATGAGGATTGGTGCACTTCGTTTGGAAGGAGTCAATATATGTCGTATTGGAGAAATTAGACAGAATTCGAAAAGGAAAGAGCTTGAGCCAATTCAAGCAGACCCAGGATCAGATTGTTCTATGGAGCTTCATGAGAAGAGATATGTGAAAAGGACTGTTAAGCCAAGGGCTAGTCTGAAAGACATATTGGAAGAGGAAATGTTGAAGAATATTGCGGAAGTAAGGCGCAAGACAAGGAGAAGGATGATGATGAAAGTTCCTTGGACTTGAGATTCGTGTCTACAACCGTACATGGGAAAAAGTTCTCTGCTTTGATAGACACGGGGGCTACCCATAGCTTCCTAAGTCGAAAGGCAACTTCATCTCTTAGAAAGAGGAAGGCTAGCATCGAGAAAGAGTTGAGTGCTTTCAAGGCAGTCAATTCGAGGATGAAAGCAGTGACTGGTGTCATGAAAGGCACACATGTGAGAGTAGGGTCATGGTTTGGAAAGATAGACTTAAGAGTCATTGACATGGATGATCATTCTATGGTGTTGGGACGAGACTTCATGGTTGTAGCACAAGCCATACCAATGATGGACCGAGACATTCTCTTAATTCTTGTGATCAATCTTAAACTATTTTCTGAACTTCTATTCTTATTTTCACCCTTATTAGTTTTTTCATCTTTCCGTATTGATTATATTAAAAATAAATTATAAATCATAAATCATAAACCATTTAAATATTTAGCTCGAACTGTTGTAGTAAACACCATACCTCAAGTCTCTCTTGCTCTCCAATATTATTAGGTTTAATTATTATAACACAAAAATCGTTCTACATTGTCAATAATTTTTTGCGCTTACACTGAAATCAATGAACGCTATTAATCAATGACTTTACAAGTAATGTACCATCATACATGCAATTATATCAAATCAAAAATCAACACATGGAAATTTAAACCATTTAAATATTTAACTCGAACTCTTGTAGTAAACACCATACCTCAAGTCTCTCTTGCTCTCCAATATTATTAGGTTTAATTATTATAACACAAAAATCGTTCTACATTGTCAATAATTTTTTGCGCTTACACTGAAATCAATTAACACTATTAATCCAATGACTTTACAAGTAATGTACCATCATACATGCAATTATATCAAATCAGAAATCAACACATAGGTACAAACCATTTAAATATTTAGCTCGAACTGTTGTAGTAAACACCATACCTCAAGTCTCTCTTGCTCTCCAATATTATTAGGTTTAATTATTATAACACAAAATAGTTCTTTCATTATCGATAATTTTTCAGCTTGCGAAATCAATGAACACTATTAATCCAATGACTTTACAAGTAATGTACCATCATACATGCAATTATATCAAATCGAGAAATCAACACGCAAGTGCAACCATTTAAATATTTAGCTAGGCCATTGTAGTAAACACCATACCTCAAGTCTCTCTTGCTCTCCAATATTATTAGGTTTAATTATTATAACGCAAAAAATCGTTCTACATTGTCAATAATTTTTTAGCTTACTGCCGAAATCAATGAACACTATTAATCCAATGACTTTACAAGTAATGTACCATCACTTGTAATTATATCAATCAAATCAACATGGGGTACAAACCATTTAAATATTTATCTCGAACTCTTGTGGTAAACACCATACCTCAAGTCTCTCTTGCTCACCAATATTATTAGGTTTAATTATTATAACACAAAAATCGTTCTACATTGTCAATAATTTTTTGCGCTTACACTGAAATCAATAAAAATTATTAATCCAATGAATTTACAAGTAATGTACCATCATACATGTAATTATATCAAATCAATCAAATCAGAAATCAACACATGAAGTGCAGGCCATTTAAATATTTAGCTCGAACTCTTGTAGTAAACACCATACCTCAAGTCTCTCTTGCTCTCCAATATTATTAGGTTTAATTATTATAACACAAAAATCGTTCTACATTGTCAATAATTTTTTGCGCTTACACTGAAATCAATGAACACTAATAATCCAATGACTTTACAAGTAATGTACCATCATACATGCAATTATATCAAATCAGAAATCAACACATAGGTAAACCATTTAAATATTTAGCTCGAACTCTTGTGGTTAACACCATACCTCAAGTCTCTCTTGCTCTCCAATATTATTAGGTTTAATTATTATAACACAAAAATCGTTCTACATTGTCAATAATTTTTTGTGCTTACACTGAAATCAATGAACACTATTAATCCAATGACTTTACAAGTAATGTACCATCATACATGCAATTATATCAAATCGAAAATCAACATATATTGTAATGAAATCAATGGGGATTGTCTTGTTACAAGTAACATTTCAATTTACCACATGTGCAAATGTAGGTTCACATTCTATCATTCATGTAGTTTTAAAAACTTCAGATACCATGCCAATTATAATTCAACTATCCAACAAAAACATTTAACATTAAATATCACATGTCAAATGTAATTCAGATGACAACATTACTTCACATTCACATACCAAAAGTACTAAAACCATCCAAAAATTAAATAAAACAAATTATATAATAGTTCATTGTAATAAAATATGTCCAAAAATTGTAAATCTCACTTGAGTATCAAACTGTATCAAGTTTAACAAATTTTAAAACCATCTAAATTTTGAAATCAAATCTGTAAATCTTGTCCATCAAATGGAGGATCTAGCGTCTGGGTCTCGAGTAGCGCCCTATCCTGTGAATAGGAAACCATCATACACAATGCACATGTACTTGAACATTAAAATTTGAAGTTTTAAAAATGAATGAGAATATATATATCTAGAACTAAATGTAAAAAACAAAATATAACAAAAAAATCATGCAATACCTCATAAGGTTCCCTCTCCATTTGATGAAGAGGTTCTGCCATAGAAACATCTGCAGTGGTAACCTGTACAATATACATGTACAGTTAAATATAAATATAAATATATATATATAAATAAATAAATATATATATATATATATATATATATACACATAAATAATTTATATAAATTAAAAACTTTCAAATGAAAATGCACGTGTACATATATAAACTTATTTGAACAATAATATTAAAAAAAAGAACTAAAGACAACTTGTTCAAATGCTGTGGATGTTCCTATCTCCGTCGCTAGAGTCCTCGGATTAAAAAAATCTTCTATACGAACCTAAATTCAAAAAAATTTAAATAACTCAAAATATAGATCTCTCTCTCTATATATCTCAATTTTTAATGGAAATTTTTGAGGTAACATAAATTTTGAACTTGTGAAAAATTGTCCATACTTGTACATCTCCCAATGAAGTAGAAGGTATATCTCCTAAGGAAGAAGAAGGTACCGCCATCCCAAAAACATCAGACGGAATCGGTACCTGTTAAAACATTTTATCGAATTATATATATATACATACATGTACATGTGTGGCAACAATTATTTATTTTAGAGTCACTTAAAAAACACTAACATACATGTGCCAACATATCATGATGGTCAGACCCATCTGCATCGTTTGAGCCAGAGGTCCCTAACGTAATATTAACATTTTCATCACGCATCATGCCTGAGAACTGCAAATGGTGTTTTAACATATAATCATACATTTTTGTTAGATTAATGTACACATACAAATAAATATATACATGTACATACACATATATTTATTACAAATTGTACACATGTATATGTAAATATAATTTCAAACCCTAAGGTCACTAACACATACCGTTCTGGTGCCCTCTTCCTCACGAAAAATTAGGTCTTGCAGACCATTGCGACAATTTATTGCGTATATTCGGAGATCTTCAACATTCATGTTGTAAATCTCTTCATCTGTATGATAAACAAAATTGGCACGTGCATTTTCACGTGCTCTTTGTCGATTTAAGCCAATATCGACTCCACTCAATCCGCTATGAACATTTTCGATCATAACATCTCTTGCTTCACGACTTATTTGAGAAGTCGCATCCATCTCTGATCGCAGGGTTTCAACTTGAGACGGTAGACTCACCAATGGCGGCTCAGGGCGAGGCAACTCCACATCTTGCTTAGCGCCCTTACGTTGATATAATCGACCTCTCCCCGGGCCAAAAAATTCTGAAGGAAGGTCATTGTAGTCGGGTTTCATACCCAAAAAAAATTCTGCATAAAACATTTGTGCAAAATAAACAGGAACCTCATAGTTCCATGGAAGCCTTCCAAAGGCCGCGAGATGTCGATCATACAAATATTTTTCTTTGTCTGGGTGCTTGAAATACTGCACCTTCAACATTTTTCTTTTTGGCCCTTCCTTATAATTAAACATTGACTTAGCATCATCTCTTGAAACTTTTTGTTTTATGTCCTGCCATTTATTGGGACCTATCACTGTTTCTTTTCTCTTTCTCATCAGTTCTACAAACGAATCAGTCGTTGGCCCCAAATTTTTGTACACTTTTACCATTTCACTCAATGAATTTGTAACTATTTCGAGGCTTTGTCTACTCTCAGCAGGTAGAGACAAAGCCTCGAGATCTCTTTGCAATTTTGCATGAAGGCTTTGACACCTTTGTAAGGTGCATTCCGCCATGTTCGTTTCCCATAGTATATCAGTAATCTCAGCCTGATAACTTGTGCTGGGTTGACAGCCTTCTTCTTCAATGTAGCGCGCTGCCCTGCGTCTTTTTTGACCACTGGCTCGAACATTTTCAGCCTCTGCATCAATATATATAAAATTTCATATATTAGAAAAAACACGTGTAAAAAAAGTTGTACAAATTTAATGAAAAAATATTGAAATTGATAGCAACCTTGATGTTGTTGGTTAACATCATCTCCAACATGACCCTGCTGAGAACCAACCCCAGAATGACGCTGCTGAGAACCAGACCCACAGTGACCCTGTTGAGAACCAGCAGCCGTTGATTGTCCTTCGGGGGAATAAATATCACCCCCTTCCCGCAACCTGCTACCACTCATACATCGACCGGTTGAACCTTGGCCACGCTCCATGGATGGAGTAGAAACCCTTCTCCTCTTGCCTCCTAAAAATTAAAATATGAAACTTATTAACAACTAATTTCACTCACAAAGTTAATAAAAAAATCAATTCCATATGTACACACATGTATGGAGATTTAAGATTATATTTAAATATCGTGAACATCCTCTGATCCCTGAACCTCCATATGGGATTCGGCTGATCTTCATCTTTCATCCTCCATGATATATATCTATTGGTCGACATTCACAAAATAGATTTCAAAAAATCAATTTGTAATTTAGTGTACACAAATTATGTAGAACACAACTTTCAAAGCAATAATTGATCATGTGTGAAACAAAATTTAATCGAAAAATATATTATAAAAATGATAAATTCACCAAATTGCGCTTTACATGGTGGGAGCACACTTGGTATAAAATTTACTACTTATACACTTTAGTTTGTGGGATAAATGACACATGTACATAGTTTACCTTAAAGTTGTTGTGTTTTACGGATATTAAAATGAAGAACTTCTATTTAGATCCATTCCAGAGATTGATTGTAGGGGCATTAGATGAGGAGGCTATGTATTACATATGGTCTTGAATGAGCTTTTGGACTCTTTAGATATATATCTAAAGAGTCCAAATGCTCATTCAAGACCATATGTAATCCTCATCTAACTTAGCAAGGGATTTACAATACTATATTTGAATTGGGTAGCTCCATTTCAAGATATTATGGTTATCCAAGAGGGGATATAAAAAATGAAAAGAAGGATATTGAACTGTAGGTTATCCAAGTTGGACATAGAACCAGTGGAGAAACCTAAGGAAAAACTATGTTTCCAGGTCGAACCTTTGTAGAGGTTCCAGTACCTGAGAGTAAAATCCAGTTTGGGGCTGTTAAATCCAATATGTTCTATATTTCTTACATTTCTGCCCTCCTATTTTTCTTTCCAATCAAGGTTTATAAAATAACATGAGACTTGGAACAATCATTTTCATTATCTATATGAAGGCAAGAAGGATTATATCCCCTTAAGCTTAAGCTTATGTAGTTTGTCAATTTTTATCATATATTTTTTGGTAAGGGTAAATGTTTTTTTATCTATAGTACAAGTCATGAGTTCCCCAATTTTACCTTATGTAAAGCATGATTCTAGGATTACTACAATTTGTACTCGGTTTTTTAAGAATATATCAAATAAAGTTTTTGAGAAGCAAATATGGCTTGTTCCTTAGAATTTGGCACTTAGAATTTCCATAACGCTTATAACCCCATCCTTACAATTTTTATAATTTCCATGATGAGACATTTGAATTTCCTTCCCCATATTTCTTGTTAATGATTATAACCTTAAAATGGCTAGTATTGGTTTGTCATCATCATCTCAAAATGACATGGCAGATGAAAATTTACCATGTCAATCATCATCACTTCACACCATCTCATACATGACCCCTTCTACATATTATATGCATGAATTTTTGGCATGTCATCCTCTCTACCTAGCCCATGAATGATTGTGACAACAGGTGAATAAAATACAATTTATAAGCAGAGGATAGTTTCTAGTTTGTCCTCCTCCATCCGCCCCATAGCTAGTGATTTCTCAATTTTCCACTTCCAACTTTTTATTCTCGAAATTCATTAGCAGCTAATTTTATCGATAGCCACACCACACCTAGAAGTTAAAGAAATTATCATATACAATACTACATTAATGAACTCTACATTGTTTGTTATTGTAAAGTCCAATAACAAACAATGTTAATTGAGTTTAGTAGTGTATATAACAATTTCTTTGACTTCCAGGTGTGTTATGAATATTAGTAGAATTAACTACCAAAATGAATTTCCAAAATAAAATGTTGGAAGAGAAAAAATAGGCAATCACTGGATATGGAGTGGGTGGAGGAGGAAAAACTTATAGTGATCCCTTCCTTATCAAATTTCCTTTATTCACCTAATGTCACAATCAATCATGGTCTAGGTAGAGGGGATGACCTACCATAAATTCAATCATATAATGTGTAGAAGGGTCATCTGTAGATGGTGTGAAACGATGATTTCAAACATGGTAATTTTTCATCTACTAGGTCATTTTGAGATGATGATTACAAACCAGTGCTAGCCCATTAAAGGTTATAATCATTGGTGCCTAATGTGGGGTGGACAATTTAAATCAAGTTCGTATCAAAGTACAATTTAGCTCATTTTAGTCAAGGTTAGTTAGAAGAATTAGCTATTGGTTTCTGCCTTCAATTTCCTGTGAAAATGAATGTGTACGTGCTTTTGAGAGACATTAGAGGAATAAGGTCCAAATTTTTGATGAAAATGTGCTATGAAAGTAGAGGGTTTTAAAGGTAAGCATGTACAAGGCATAGTTGAGCCAAATGTTCTTCAAGAAGGGCCTAATTATTTGGGTCTTGGTTATGGAAAACATGGAAAATGCTCCATAGCCAAGGAGGCACATGAAGCTGTTCCAAGAAGGAATTTTATTTCGTGTTCATTACCTCAAGCTTGTGAAGTTTATGTTCATGATGAATGGAACATGTACATAGTTTACCTTATAGTTGTTGTGTTTTACGGATATTAAAATGAAGAACTTCTATTTAGATCCATTCCAGAGATTGACTGCAGGGGCATTTACTAGATATGTCACCTTTCATAAAAGATGAGATCCAGAGGCTACCTGGCCCTTCACAGACTCTGCCTATAGAACTTTTAGAAGTAAACACTAGAGGCATTAACAATATCAAATAACATTTTCATGCTCAGACATGGGAATGTTTCTCTTTCCCTACGCAAAAAAATAGTTCTTGAGGTAGTTAATCTTCATAGAAATGTCATCAAGCAAGTCAATGTGATCATCCCTCCTTCCCTCCCTTGTAAAATAATTATGTTTTGCGGGTCAGAAAGCCAAAATATGGAGACAATTATCACCAAATCCAACATACGATTATGCATGATGGAGAATCTCTAGCGCTTTCCCTTGTTAATATATTTAATAATCTCAATATTTATTTAAAAGTATCAATAGTATTTCGATGACATCACATTGTTCAAATCTCATGGTCGAAATACTATTGATACTTTTAAATAAATATTGAGATTATTAAATATATTAACAAGGGGAAGCGCTAGAGATTCTCCATCATGCATAATCGTACGTTGATGCTTATAGAGTGAAAAAACTGAAAGAATCAACTTGTAGGGTCATTTTAATGGGGGGTGGAGAATTCGGGTCTAAAACCTTTTGGAGTCATTTTGAGGTATTAAATGACATTTATGGGGGTCAAACGATTATATAATTTAAGTTGAAGGCCCATGAGATAAATATTACTTCTATGTGACATTTGTAAATTAAATCATCTATTTGTTGTGTTATATGAACATAATTGGTACGCATATCTAAAGAGTCCAAATGCTCATTCAAGACCATATGTAATCCTCATCTAACTTAGCCAGGGATTTGCAATACTATATTTGAGTTAGCTAGCTCCATTTCAAGATATTATGGTTATCCAAGAGGGGATATAAAAAATGAAAAGAAGAATGGAAAAGAGGATTTCATAATCGATGAAGGTCAAGATGATTCACATGATGAAGTGCAACTAAAAGAAGCGCCATTGAAATGGTTTGCTGACAGATGGTTAGATTTCTTATCCAATTAAGGCCTAGCATGTATTTTGATGTTTCATGAATTTCTTTTCAAATTCAAAGTATGGTGCATGTTGCATGAAGCAAGATGTTGAAAGTAGAGTTATGTTAGACACACTTAAATGCAACAAATATGGAAATTTGTACATGAGCTCTATTATTTGACTTAAGAGTCAGTTTTTTGAAGAGGCATGTTTTGTCAACTTGTGTTTGGTTGGTGGTTTTGTACACCAATATGTAAGAGTACATGGACATATTCACATGATGTGAATTTTTTTTTCTTTGAAGGAGAAAAATGATATGTCAGCGAGCTATGTTTCTTGCATGATGTGTTTTCAATTTGATGGTTTTGTTTGTGACAAGACGTCACAAGATTTTGCGAAGGTCCACTCTTGAGTGAGAGCCTCATGATTACAACCTATCCGTGAGAATCAAATGGGAGTGCATCCTTATTTTGAAAACAAGTAGGATTCTAAGCTACCTAGGACTCAAACCATCATTTTTAAATTTGAAATATAATGGTATTGTTTCAATGCCTGAATCCACAACCCTAACACATGAAATCACTAATCTAATTACACATGAAATAAATAGTTATTTTCTCCAACATTAAAAATATAACTAAAAACTAAATTCAACATAGTTGAAAGAAAAAGAAACGCCATTGAAATGGTTTGCTGACAAATGGTTAAAGATTTCTTATCCAATTAAGGCCTAGCATGTATTTTGATGTTTCATGAATTTCTTTGCAAATTCAAAGTATGGTGCATGTTGCATGAAGCAAGATGTTGAAAGTAGAGTTATGTTAGACACACTTAAATGCAAAAAATATGGAAATTTGTACACGGGCTCTATTATTTGACTTAAAAGTCAGTTGTTTGAAGAGGCATGTTTTTTCAACTTGTGTTTGGTTGATGGTTTTGTACACCAATATGTAAGAGTACATGGACATATTCACATGATGTGAATTTTTTTTTCTTTGAAGGAGAAAAATGATGTGTTTTCGGTTTGATGGTTTTGTTTGTGACAAGACGTCACAAGATTTTGCGAAGGTCCACTCTTGAGCGAGAGCCTCATGATTACAACCTATCCGTGAGAATCAAATGGGAGTGCATCCTTATTTTGAAAACAAGTATGATTCTAAGCTACCTAGGACTCAAACCATCATTTTTAAATTTGAAATATAATGGTGTTGTTTCAATGCCTGAATCCACAACCCTAACACATGAAATAAATAGTTATTTTCTCCAAAATTAAAAATATAACTAAAAACTAAATTCAACATAGTTGAAAGAAAAAGAAGCGCCATTGAAATGGTTTGCTGACAAATGGTTAAAGATTTCTTATCCAATTAAGGCCTAGCATGTATTTTGATGTTTCACGAATTTCTTTGCAAATTCAAAGTATGGTGCATGTTGCATGAAGCAAGATGTTGAAAGTAG
Organism: Pinus albicaulis; assembly: GCA_034641835.2. Lineage (NCBI taxonomy): Eukaryota > Viridiplantae > Streptophyta > Pinopsida > Pinales > Pinaceae > Pinus > Pinus albicaulis. The sequence continues at coordinate 589,508,594 of CM076578.1, read as the reverse complement.
AGTTATGTTGACACACTTAAATGCAACAAATATGGAAATTTGTACATGAGCTCTATTATTTGACTTAAGAGTCAGTTGTTTGAAGAGACATGTTTTGTCAACTTGTGTTTGGTTGATGGTTTTGTACACCAATATGTAAGAGTACATGGACATATTCACATGATGTGAATTTTTTTTTTCTTTGAAGGAGAAAAATGATGTGTTTTCAGTTTGATGGTTTTGTTTGTGACAAGACGTCACGAGATTTTGCGAAGGTCCACTCTTGAGCGAGAGCCTCATGATTACAACCTATCCGTGAGAATCAAATGGGAGTGCATCCTTATTTTGAAAACAAGTAGGATTCTGAGCTACCTAGGACTCAAACCATCATTTTTAAATTTGAAATATAATGGTGTATTGTTTATTTGAATCTAACCAAACACACTTCAGAATAATGATTATTTTCTCCAACAATAAAAAATATAACTAAAAACTAATTCAACATAGTTGAAGAAAAATAACTTCATTGAAATGGTTTGTGGATAATTCATTCTTATCAATTAAGGCCTATAGCGTATATTTTGATGTTTCATGAATTTATTTTGCAAATTCAAGTACATGCATGTATGCATGAAGCAAGATGTTGAAAGTAGAAGTTATGTTATACACTTAAATGCAACAAATGTCAAATTTGTACATGAGCTCTATTATTTGACTTAAGAGTCAATTGTTTGAAGAGAGAGCATGTTTTGCTGAGCTTGTGTTTGGTTGATGGTTTTGTACACCAATGTATGAAATGCCCTTGGACATATTCATGATAGATTTTTTCTTTGAAGGAGAAAAATGATATGTCCAGTATTGACTATGTTTCTTGCATGATGTGTTTTCAGTTTGATGGTTTTGTTTGTGACAAGACGTCACAAGATTTTACGAAGGTCCACTCTTGAGCGAGAGCCTCATGATTACAACCTATTCGTGAGAATCAAATGGGAGTGCATCCTTATTTTGAAAACAAGTAGGATTCTAAGCTACCTACGACTCAAACCATCATTTTTAAATTTGAAATATAATGGTGTTGTTTCAATGCCTGAATCCACAACCCTAACACATGAAATCACTAATCTAAATACACATGAAATAAATAGTTATTTTCTCCAAAATTAAAAATATAACTAAAAACTAAATTCAACATAGTTGAAAGAAAAAGAAGCGCCATTGAAATGGTTTGCTGACAAATGGTTAGATTTCTTATCCAATTAAGACCTAGCATGTATTTTGATGTTTCATGAATTTCTTTGCAAATTCAAAGTATGGTGCATGTTGCATGAAGCAAGATGTTGAAAGTAGAGTTATGTTGACACACTTAAATGCAACAAATATGGAAATTTGTACATGAGCTCTATTATTTGACTTAAGAGTCGGTTGTTTGAAGAGGCATGTTTTGTCAACTTGTGTTTGGTTGATGGTTTTGTACACCAATATGTAAGAGTACATGGACATATTCACATGATGTGAATTTTTTTTTTCTTTGAAGGAGAAAAACGATGTGTTTTCAGTTTGATGGTTTTGTTTGTGACAAGACGTCACAAGATTTTGCGAAGGTCCACTCTTGAGCGAGAGCCTCATGATTACAACCTATTCATGAGAATCAAATGGGAGTGCATCCTTATTTTGAAAACAAGTAGGATTCTAAGCTACCTAGGACTCAAACCATCATTTTTAAATTTGAAATATAATGGTGTTGTTTCAATGCCTAAATCCACAACCCTAACACATGAAATCACTAATCTAATTACACATGAAATAAATAGTTATTTTCTCCAACATTAAAATATAACTAAAAACTAAATTCAACATAGTTGAAAGAAAAAGAAGCGCCATTGAAATGGTTTGCTGACAGATGGTTAGATTTCTTATCCAATTAAGGCCTAGCATGTATTTTGATGTTTCATGAATTTATTTGCAAATTCAAAGTATGGTGCATGTTGCATGAAACAAGATGTTGAAAGTAGAGTTATGTTAGACACTTAAATCTTGATGTCTGGACATTGTGTAGGCTCTATTGTTGACAAGAGTCGGTTGTTTGAAGAAACATGTTTTGTCGACTTGTGTTTTGATAACTGATAGTTTTTAATACTGAAATGCTGAGCCATGGGCATATTCACATGATGTAATTTTTTCTTTAGGAAAAATGATGTATCGTGTTATGTTCTTCGCGATGTGTTTTCAGTTTGATGGTTTTGTTTGTGACAAGACGTCACAAGATTTTGCGAAGGTCCACTCTTGAAGCGGAGAGCCTCATCGAGATTACAACCTATTCATGAGAATCAAATCAGATGCATCCTTATTTTGAAAACAAATGAGATTCTAAGCCACAGGACTCAAACCATCATTTTTAAATTTGGGAAATATCATGGTGTGTTGTTTCAATGCTGAATTCTCACAGCTAACACATGAAATCTCCAATCTAATTACATGAAATAAATAGTTATTTCTCCATTAAAATATAACTAAAAACTAAATTCAACATAGTTGAAAAGAAAAGTAAACATTAAATGATTTTAACGACAGATGGTTAGATTTCTTATCCAATTAAGGCCTGCGTAGCACTTTGATGTTTCATGATTTCTTTGCAAATTCAAAGTATGAGTGCATGTTGCATAAAGCAGATGTTGAAAGTAAGGATATGTTAGACACTTAAATGCAACAAATGGAAATTTGTACATGAGCTCTATTGCTGACAAAGTTAGTTGTTTGAAGAGGCATGTTTTTGTCGACTTGCTCACGATTGATGGTTTTTACCAATATGTAAGTACATGGAGATATTCATGATGTGATTTTTTTTTCTTTGAAGGAAGAGGAAAATGATGTATTTCAGGTTTATGGTTTTGTTTGTGACAAGGCGTCACAAGACACACATACTACCTTTCTTGAGCGAAGACCTCTAAGACCTCATGATTACAACCTATCCGTGAGAATCAAATGGGAGTGCATCCTTATTTTGAAAACAAGTAGGATTCTAAGCTACCTAGGACTCAAACCATCATTTTTAAATTTGAAATATCATGCTGTGTTGTTTCAATGCCTGAATCCACAACCCTAACACATGAAATCACTAATCTAGTTACACATGAAATAAATAGTTATTTTCTCCAACATTAAAAATATAACTAAAAACTAAATTCAACATAGTTGAAAGAAAAAGAAAATGGAACTTTAAACATTCAATGAAAATTTCTAAATAAGAACATTGAAATTATAAGTTTCTTTCTTACACAGTTTAAGATTTGGGGTGTAAAGTTTTTTTCAAAAATTCTATTAAACTTTTTGATGCTTATAACATTGAATATATGTATATAATTCTTCTATAAATACTTAAATGTTTAGTTTTTTTATTTTTAATAGAATTTGCAAATTTAACTAAGCTTAGGAACAAAAGTGACTCCAACTTCAACCTCTCCCATAATATTTGAAAATGTATACACCTCATAAATATTTTTTTCTATACATATATAAATGGGCATTAACTATAATAAAGAAAATTATCTATCAATTTCATAATTTAAATATATTAAATATTAAAGTGACATTTTTCTCTCTAAAATTTTAAATAAAAAATAAACATATTATTCATTCTTATTAAATCATCTTGAGGTTAAATCATCTTAGGTTAAATTTTTGCAAATAAGTCAGTATTAAAAGAGATACAAGTTTGCAAATTCCATGGTCTTACAAAATACTTTTAATTTTCTCAACAAGAAGGGAGGATTGAGCAATCAATTATGGGTGAAGTTCATACAAATGTTATATTGTATAGTTTTTTAATATTTGAAAATGTGTAGACTTCATGAATAATTTTTTCTATGTATATATTTAAAATAAATAAAATTATCTACAAATTTCACAATTTAAATATATTAAATATAATCATATTAATTATAAATGGAACCATACAAGTCATGCACATATAAATGCAATACAATTGTACTTCAATGGATCTAGTTTGAGACTATGTTCCTCCTCGCTGGTTCACACAACTATTCTGGTTAGCTACCTGCCATTAACGAATGGAAGCTCCACTGCTATAATAGACTCTCTCTCAGTATTATCAGGTTGGATATAGCAATATGGGAGAGGGTCCTTCTGAAGAACTAAAAACTACTTTGGAGCAATAGCTGAAGTTTGCTTTGCTGCAACTAAGACATCTTGTTCTTGTGCAAAGCCACAGGGTAGGAAGACCATTGATTGGTACTGTATTCTGAAGGTAGAAGAGAATGCTGAAATTGATGTGGTACGAAGAAGATACCGTCAACTTGCATTGTTACTTCACCCAGACAAAAACAAACATCCAAAAGAAGAGACTGCATTTAAAGTGAATACTTAGCCTTATTTGGTCTGAATCTACTAGACTAGTTTGGCCTAAATCTGCCATAAAGAGGAACAACTCTGAGGTTGTGTCTAATGATCAAATCTAAAATGCATGAATAAGCAACATAGTAATTCTCTGAAGGATGTATCTGTCAAAAGTTAAAGCAGAACCAGAATCAACTTCTATAGGAACAATTTATTTTCTTAAAAAAACCTTAAAAGGAATTGAATTAAATCAACAAATCTCTGTAATGACCTAGGCTGAGTAAACCAAATTTATCAATAGTGACCGTATGAAATGCACTACCAAAAAATTACTAAGCATGTCATTAAGGGTGAAGGAAATCAGCGAAATCACCGCCTTGGCTCACCCACAAACCTGTGCTGGAATGGACGACTACACTTTATGGATGGGTGGACGTGGACGAACACTCTTTACGCCTATGCATGTCTTTCAGACAAGAGAAAACGGGAAATATATAATGTTGAAAGAAAAAAACTTTATGTAAGAAATTCCCACATATGGTGCAAAGAACATCATCTATTTCTGATGAAGTTCAGCTTGGATAGAGTCATTAAAAAACATCAAGACTTTTTGAGAAAAAAGGCTGCAATATTTCAAGCACCCCGATATAGCTCACTATTTGTATGATAGGCACCTTGTGGCCTATGGAAGGCTCCCATGGAACGATGAGGTTCCTGTTTATTTTTCAAAATTTCTTTACACAATTTTTTTCTGAAAATGAAACCCAATTACAATGACCTTCCATCAGAATTTTTTGGTCTGGGGAAAGCTCGATTGTTGGACCGTAAGGGGCACTAGGCGAGATGTGGAGTTGCCTCACCCTGAGCTGCCATTGGTGAGTCGACCTTTTTGGGTCGAAACTCTACGGTTAGAGATGGATGCAACTTATCAAACAATTCAAGAAGCAAGGGATGTCATCATCGACAATGTTCATAGTGGAATGAGTAGACTCAATGTTTGTCTAAATCGAAAAAGAGAACATGAGAATGCACATGCCAATTTTTCATATTGTACAGATGAAAAGATTGACAACATGAATGTTGAAGATCTCCGAATATATGCAAAGAATTGTCGCAATGGTTGGCAAGACCTAATTTTCATGAGGAAGAGGGCACGGGAACAGTATGTGTTAATGACCTTAGGGTCCAATTATTTTAACACATACATGTGTATGTACATATATACATTTATTTGTATGTACACTAATCTAACAAAATTTATCATTATATGTTAAAACACCATTTGCAGTTCTCATGCATGATGAATGACGAAAATGTTAATATCACTTTTGGGGCCTCTAGTTCAAACAACGAATATGGGTCTCACCATCAAGATATGTTGACAAATGTTATTGTTTTTTAAGTGATATTTTTAAAATAAATAATTGTGCACACATGTACATGTACAGATATAAAAATCAAATGTTTTAACAGATTCCAATTTTGTCCAATGTTTTTGGGATGGCGATACCTTCTTTTCCTTAGGAGATTTACCTTCTAATTCCTTAGGAGATGTGCCACATCCACAACAAGTATGGACAATTTTTCACTTTTGAAATTTATGTTTGAGTTATATATATATTCCACCTCAAAATGTTCCATTAAAAATTGAGATATATATATCTATATCTTGAGTTATTTTAAATTTTTTGAATTTTAGGTTTTTGGAGATTTTCTTTTGGAGCCTCTCTTAGGAGATGTCCCAACTTCACCTGCAAAAGTATTCAAATTTTCACTTTTATATATATATGTGTGTGTGTGTGTGTGTGTTTAAAAGTTATAATTTATAAATTGAAGTTTATCTAAGTTTTATTAGAAATTGAGATGTTGATCTTGAGTTATTTTATACTTTTAAAATTTTGAATTTTAGGTTTCTATAGAAGATTTCTTTAATCCACGGACTCTAGCGATGGATATAGGAACATCCACACAATTTCAACCATTTGAAAAAGTTGTCTAATTTTTTTTAATATTATTTAAAATAAGTTTATATATGTACACATCTGCATTTTCATCTGAATTTTTTTAATATATATATATATATATATATATATATATATTTAACTGTACATGTATATTGTACAATTTATTGTTGGAGATGTTCCCATGGGGGAACTTATAGCAGGCGAACAAATGGAGAGGGAACCTCATGAGGTATTGCATGATTTCTTTTTATATTTTGTTTTTTTACATGAAGTTATATATATTCTCACTCATTTTTAAAACATCAAATTTTAATTTTTCGTATGTGCATTGTGTACAGGCTCCCCATGCTTCGCAAGATAGCGCGCAGGTTGAGACATTGATAGGAAAGACACTACATCCATCTGTATTTGATGGAAATGATTTGTAGATTTGATTTCAAGATTTCTAGTCTTAAATTTTCTTTTTTTATATATTATTAAGATGCATGGTCATATATATATATATATATATATATATATATATATAATTTGATACTTGTGAGATCTACAATTTTTGGACATATTTTATTACGGTGTTAATATAATTTCTTTTGTTCCAAAAAGTTATGTTTTGGATGGTTTTAGTACTTTTGGCATGTGAATGTGAAGTAATGTTGTTATATAATTTGTTTGGTTTTTAAAACTTTTATGTTTTGGATAATTGAACTACTAGTAATGTTGTCATCTATAAATTAATGTTTTGCTTCTGAACTAGATTTGGCATGTTATGTGATGATATGTTATCATTTTTTTGTTTTGAAAACTTAAGTTTTGGATGCTTGAAGTAAATTTTGAATGTGAAGTAATGTTGTGATCTATAATTTTTTGTTAAATTAAAAGTTAAGTTTTGAATGGTTTCAATCTACATTTGGCATCTGATATAATGTTAAATGTTTTTATTGGATAGTTGAACTATAATTGGCATGGCATGTGAAGTAATTTTGTGATATAATAATATTTTTTTTTAAACTCAAGTTTTGGATGGTTTCAACATACATTTGGCATGTGATATAATGTTAAATGTTTAATGTTTTTATTGGATAGTTGAACTAAAATTGGCATGGCATGTGAAGTAATGTTGTGATATGATCAAAAAGTTTTTAAAACTCAAGTTTTGGATGGTTGAAGTACATTTGGCATGTGAAGTAATGTCGTGATCTATAATTTTTTGTTAAATTAAAGGTTAAGTTCTGGATGGTTTCAATCTACATTTGGCATGTGACATAACGTTAAATGTGCTTATTCGATAGTTGAAATATAGTTGGCATGGCATGTGAAGTAACATTGCATGATATATAATGAAAAAGTTTTTAAAACTTCAGTTTTTCATGGTTTCAATCTACATTTGGCATGTGATATAATGTTAAATGTTTTCATTGGATAGTTGAGCTACAATTGGCATGGCATGTGAAATAATGTTGTGATATAATAATAAAAAAATTAAAACTCAAGTTTTGGATGGTTCATGTACATTAGGAATGTGAAGTAATGTTGTGATATAATCAAAAAGTTTTTAAAACTAAGTTTTGGATACCATTTCAATCTACATTTGGCATATGATATAATGTTAAATGTTAAATGTTTTTATTGGATAGTTGAACTACAATTAGCATGAAATGTGAAGTAATTTTTTTTGAGATGATCAAAAAGTTTTTAAAGTTCGTGTTTTGGATAGTTGAATTACATTTGGTAAGTTTTAAAAAACAATTTCACTTAAAAAATAGTATGTAGTATGTAAAGATCAAAAAAAATATTAAGATTACTTTTAAGTACATTCAAGTTTTCTTGAAACAATTTCCCACATGATGATACCTTCATTGACGTATGAACTAAAGTATTTCATAGGCTATATGTTCTGCCTATTTCCCATATAAACCCCTTTAATTTTGATTTGAAATATAAGAAGCAGATATATCTTTGTTGAATTGGGGTCAATGTCATTAATGCACTCAACTAGGTAGCCTTGTTGATTTATAAATTGGTAAATTGATGGTCCATTCAGTTTTAATTGCATTCTAGAAAATATATATTCAGTACGTGAAACATTTTTCATCAATGCATATTGGAAAACTACTTGAACAATTAATTTCATTCTAGGACACACACACACACACACACACACACACACATATCCAATACGTGCACAACATTTTTCATTAATGCACATAGAACATATTTTACCATTGGAAAGAAAAATTTTGTACTAGATTTTCAGTCAGGAATAGAGATGTGGGTCAAATCCCACCAAAAGTCGAAGAAGTGCTCCGAGTCTCTTCTCTAAAAGGAATATTCATACAAAATTATACTGCGGATGATTTATTTACATTGTGGATACCTTTTACCAAGAAAGCCCACAAGAAAAACTGGGTGTGCATTCAGTTCGTGTATATATCTAGTATATGAAACAATTTTCATCAACACACATAGAAAAAATACTTTCAGTTAATTCTAGTCTAGAACATATATATTGATTACATGAAACATTTTTCATCAATGCACATATTAAAACTACTTGAACAGTTAATTCCATTCTAGAACATATATATATATATATATGCTACATTTTTTATTAATGCATGTATAGAAAAGCTACTTTCAGTTGATACAAGAGTGTGCATGTACCAAAACAATTTTTACATGTGCAAACACTTTCACAAATAACATAACAAGGAAACTCAATTTTTAATTGAGTACTGGAAGTTCTAGAACATATAATCCAAAGAGAATAAATTGTTAGGCAGTTCAATCAAAAAAATTCCAATGGAATGCCATCTTCAATAATGCATTCATGATCAGATTTTGACATTTTCCATTTCTTAATTTTATTTTTTTTCTTTGATTGAACCTCGATCAAATTTATGCGTGTTATACACATCAAGTGACTATATTGACAACTTATGAAATCAGGTTCATAGTCTTCAAAGTAAAAAAAATTCCCACTTTCATTAGTTTGTCTGAAAAATAACCTTTCAGTATAATAGATCCTCTTTCATATGGAAAGCCGTGATCATTATAGCCTTCTAATAATTTCATTTTTCTTTCAGTGCAACACATCAAATAATACTTCGCATTTTCATCATTGTCAGTTGGTGCAATTACAACAAAAACATCTCCTCAACAATAAAACAAACTTAACAAAATTATACATATTAACATTTATTTCTAGATCTTTATCATTAGAAATAAATTCAAATGTTACCTTCTCTAACAAGATTAGAAACTTGATCACCATCGGATGATATTGTAGTCTCCTCTGATTGCATTTCTTCAAACATTGCAACGGACATTTTTTCCCTTTGTATTTAGCTCTGTATGTTTCCAATCTTTTACATACATGTTATTTTCACAAACGTCATTGGATTTTGTGTTGTCTATGCAAACATGACAAAATCAAGAATATTTTATTTTATCCAATGAAAACACATTTCTCGATGACTTTGTTTTAATTGAATACAATTTTCGAGTCTCTTTTATTGTTTCAATGTCATTTCCAATTGATCTATCTATGTCTTCTATTCCAATATGCCAAAAGAACATTTATATGGAAAATTTGAAGAAGAATGTAAATATGATATCAAAATAAAATCAATTATAATAATTGTGATAAATGTACACTATTTAAAATTAGATATCCACTAAAAATAAAATTGAATGTACCTTCTCACTTCCCTTGATCGGTTAGTCTCATGGCTTAGAGCAGTGATGCACCATTGCACAACTTCTTTATCGTCTACAAGTCAGCTTGCAGAGGGGTTGTTTTGATATCTTCAAAGTGCTCGTTTTATGCATGCCCCTGCACCATCACGTTCTCCTTTTCCATGGCCAATCTCAAAGAAATTCCAACAATGTCTAATGCAATTTTTCTTATGAAGAAAACACAACCAAAATAATGGTCATGCAGATTTTAATTGTCCTGGCATCTGTCTGACCATATCCTATTTTCATTGAATGTTATTCCACGATTCTTCAAGGAATCATAAATTTTTCCAAAATAATGTTGTACAAAATATGTATTATGTGTACAATCATCACTGATATAAAAGTGATATTCTTTAATAATATGTCAATTTTCACTGGTGCTTTCCATATTATCGACATTTTGTTTAGCATGTCTATATAGAATATGGATGAGCATGGAGACTTGGTCAGAATGATAGTATTCACTCTGAATTTATTTTTGTGGAACAAATGTGTAGTTTTCTGCAAAATCAATTACTGATAAAATGGTCCCTGGTGGAAAAAATTCACGAGATTTTTTGAATTGCAAGTCTTGCCATCGAGCTCTATGGGAATACTTGGTGTATTTGTAAATTTATGGCTCAAAAATTCTCAAAAATTCTATCAAAAAATTTCTTCTTCTCGTAATTCAATTCTTTTAACAGTACTTGCACCTTGAATCAATTTATGGATATATTCATATCTATTCCATTTCACTTTCATGTTGGAAAATGATTGATCATTTATATCAGTACGATATTTGTTTTGAAATTTAGTCAAATTTCCACAATCATTGCATTTTTTACCACCAACATATTTCTTTTCATAAAATAGTTCATTTCTTTCTCTTTCACATAGAATTTGAGATTTGAAATCACGAATAGTGGAAGGAGGAGGTGAATCCTTCCAAAATGTTCTACCAAAATCAAGGAATGTATCATAATATAACTCAAATTCCACATGATAACGGCAAAAATAAGTGTCATGCATGGTGATAGGTTTTACATACCATGGTTTTTGTTGAACAAAATCATTTATTGAAACATGAATTTCACAATTCTCTTATTTGACCTTGTTGAAAAATTCTATCTGAGTGGTTTCCAAGAAATGTTTTTCATGTTCTTCGTATTAATTTCATGCTATTCTTCTTCGTACAAATGCCTTAGAGTTGGAGAAACACATGAATTGTTCTTCCAATTTTCATATATTATTTTTTTAACATCTTCTCCTAGTCTATCTTTCTATAGTTGCCTACAAATAGCTCTCCAACAAGAAAGTTCATCATTTACATCTATTTGCAACTGAAATTTTCGATGTTTCTGAAAAAAATTTCGTGAGGTTCCTAATGCTCGTGCCATAGTTTTTACCAAGAGATTCCCTTTAGTACTTGATGAAACCACTGCCATATGTATTTCTCTACGTACAACTGAAACATTTTTCTGCTTAGATCTTCTAATTGAATTTATAGCACTATTTATATTTTATATCAAATTTTACTTCATTTTTTTAATCTTTGGTTGATTTTCGAATACCTAATAAATTCATAGCTTTTTTTAATTTCATTAATGATAGGAGACCTTTCAACATTTGTGCTTGAACTGTCACATTTTCCTTTATGAAATACTTCTAAAAAATGTGGTTAACATAATATTGTATATAATCGTCAGCTCTTTTATCTCCATATGTGTGAGTGTCAACATTTTCTAACATCTCGTCATCGACATTAATTTCATCTATACATATTTGAATGAATAGTACATAATAATTTTACATATTCAGTAAATAACTAAATTAATAAATATATGTATAATTTCAATAATACGTACATGTGTTCAACACACACACACACACACATATATATATGTACATACCTTGTGATTCAATTTCTTTAGTTGAATTTCTTTCATCATTTTCATCATCTTCAATCATTGGTTCAATATCTCTTTTACTTTCTCTTTCAAAATTTTGTATCTCATCATCAATTTTTTGAGGAATATCTCTCTTTGTTTACATTGCAAAATATTTTTCAAATTAGTTCATAAAATATAAATTAAGCTTCACATTTTACACTAGGAAAATTCTAAATATATCAAAATCATAATATTTACATTTACATACCCATTTCAAATTCTAGTTGAGGTTGATTTCCCCCTTCAATATTTGAGAGTGCTTCTATCTTTCTTTTGCGAGATTGTCTTGTCTCTTCTCTACGTTCCTCAGGGTCTCTTTTTCAATAATATTTTCCCATACAATTTCTTTGATTTCCCATGATAATAGAGTATTAAGTTCAGAAATTTTCCTTCAAAAATTTAGACAAAAACTCACTTAAAAAAAAACATCGCAAAATATTTAATTTAAAAAAAAAAACTCATTTTAAAAATTTTGCAAAAAATACATACTCCAATCCAAAACACTTACTTTAAAAAATTCAAGAAAAAAATGTCTTATAAAAATGAAATGAAGTTCAAAATATTTCCTTCCAAGTCATACAAAAAAATTTCATTTAAAAAATTACACAAAAACTCGTTTTAAAAAATTATTATAAAATATTTACTTCAACCCAAAACCAAAAAATGTCCTTTTGAAATTGAGCCCAAAAGACTGTATCAAATACCTCCAAGAAATGTCTTTTGAATGTAACTCCAAGAAAAGTCTTTAAAAATGTCTTTTGAATGTACCTGCAAGAAATTTTGAATGTACCTCCAAGAAAATTCTTTAAACCCAAAAACATTCATTGAAAAATCAGATCAAATCTATGAAAATAATGTGTCTGAAAGAAAAGTCGTTTGAATGTACCTCCAAGAAAGGTCCTTCAACCCAAAACAATTCTTTGCAAAATCAGATTAATACTTTTGTAAAATCAGACCAAACGTGCAAAAATATATGAAAATATTGAATGGTTTCAAGGAAATTTATATTATTGCGAAATTTTTTTTTGGAGGGGCTCGGCAGTACTTTCCAGCCAACGGAAAGTTACGTAAAAATTCAGCCGAAATTTTAAGAAATAGTTCAGCCCAACTACTTTTCCATTTGACTTAACGGGCCATCAGTGCGAAAAACAGGTTGACCGAACTTTGTTTAAGAGTTTGGCTGAACTAACGCGTCACTAGTTAAGCAGAGCCAAGCCCTGAATACGTTTCTGCAACTTTGAAATGATTAAACTCCATGTAACATTCTAAATTAACTATCGAAACCAAGATGAGAATTTTCAGAATTGAATCTACTTTCGGGAAATATAAATTTCATGGAATTTCATAAATATTTACTAATTATAACTAATTTTGTAATAAAATGGATGCAAACAATTTCTGAAGCTCATTGTGATTTAGTGAGAAAAAAATTATGTATGTTCCAAAATACATTGTAAGAAAAATTGAAAAAATTATGGTACATTACATTGGTCCGTCGTCTCTAATGAGTAGCTTTTAGATTTTTAGTTTATAACTTATATGTTAAGAAATTTCTTGCGTCGTGAAAGATATTCAAAATATGCAATTTTTCAGATTGGACCAGTTCAATAAATTCTAGTAATTATGGTATGTATCCATTGGCTTTGTAAATATGATGAAATCGAAGTAGACTCTGTCTAGATTGTTGTAACACATTTTGCTTCTCAAAAATGCAAATTTTCAAAGAATACAACATTGTGTATTAACATGACTTCTTATGAATCTGTTGATTGTTAAGAAACACACACTCAAAGAAATTCTAAGTTGACATATCAAATGTGTATAAAAAAAATCCAAAAAATAAGTAATAGAAAGCTAACAAAATTTTGGAAAATTTTTAGTTTTATTGCAAAACGAAATTCTTAATAGAAAATTTGTTTTAGATTGTAGAAAGTTGAAGAACCTAAAAAATTGAATGTTTTTTCTCAAAAAAGGGCAAAAAGTGTAACCCAACTTCACATTTTCAGTACGCTATTCATTGACAAAAGTGGTATCTAATTTTGTAATTTTACACACATCCAATGCTTTATGTGGAAGTCCTTACCAATTTATCTTTTTATTCACATCATATTTATCTACACTGTCAGCTTCTACACCATCAAATCTTTGGTCTTCACCTCCTTTTGGACTTGTGAACAAATTTTGTTCAAATTTTGCCATGTCTCTTTCTCTACAGTCCTCTTTGGCTTCAATAGTACCCTGCATAATAGTTGTTAAAATTATTATTTCTTCATCCAAATTTCCATCCTATTGGGAACACTCCTCTTCATGCAAACCATGCACTAAATTTTTCTCTAAACCTTGAAAAAATTAAAAATAAAATATTTCATGATCACCATGGTCATCTGGAGATGATCATACACAACTACATCTTCAAAATTATGATATTCTTGCTGCAATCAATTCAGAAATTTAAAATATGAATTACCTTCAAGCCTATCCCTTTGACCTTTGTCAATCTTCCAAACATTTCTTCCATTCTCAAACCTATATTTAAAATTATTATCACCCTAAAGAAATAATTTACGTGCATCCATCAATGTTCCAACCCTATACTGTGAGATAATTTCAAGAGTTTTATCCCACTTTCCTTCATAAAATTCCAAAGAATATGATTTCTTTGACCATTCTCCTTTCAGCTACTCCATGGAAGGTTGATTTCTTCCATCTTTTGTACCTGCACATTCAAACATTTTGCAGAAATTACATTCTTCCTCACATTTCTTGGGCTCATGTTCAATTTCGAAGATACATTTCTCCTCTTTTTGGCTGCAATTTTCTGTTAGATGAGCTTATTCTTGTACTTGTTATCCATCGTCTGTAGCACTCTGATCATAATCAACAATCTGATTTCTATCCCAATTAATTCTCTGTTCTACATAAACCTCTTCATGACCTTTCTAAGCATAGCCATATTTTTTCCTTCCATTAGAAATTTCTACAAATTCTTCTCCATGATTGTCTTCATAAGTTAGTCACCTTCTTTTCTTGACTACATGAGATAATAATATCTCTTCTTCCTCGGGTCCTTGGATGCTTCCTAGTCTTTGAATCTTTACAGTTTGTTTTCCATTAATAGAATTGTCTTCAGCTACACTCTCCTTATCAGCTCTTCCTTTTCCATAATTGCACATTTGTAAGACATACATTGTCTCCTCCTTTTCTAGTTTCCAATAACTCTCATTGATTCAAAAAAAATCTTCAAAAATATTTAGATAAACGCTTGGTAAAAAAACGTACAACCAACAAATTATATCTCCCATATTACTCCTCTTTTCACAAAATTGTGAAATTTTGATATGATTTCTTTCATAATGTTCTTCAAGGATGTCTTCATGACACAAGGCTAAATTCCTTATTCCAAAACACTCCTTTGAAACTGTCCAACTCCATAATCAGCTACCCATTGTTTTCCTTTACACGCATAGTCCTTTTCTTGGATTGTTGCTCCTTCCTTTGTTTTTGGCATTTTTTTAGCTCTATTTTCTTGATATTCAGTACCTAAAACTTCATACTCATACAAAAAATTAGGTTGAAATACATCACAATTACCTTCTTCACTTGATTTCATTAACATCTCCTTTCTTTGTTACTCCAAGCACTCCATCATCCTATCACTCTCATCATCATCCTTTCCTAGGATTCATCCTTCTTCGGGTTCACAAAAGTGAAATTCTTCTTTATGTTTACTTCTACTAGTTTTATTTTCCTCCTTCATCCAAATATTCATCTTTTGCATCAAATTCTTCAAAAATAACCCCATAACAGACCACTTGACACTTTTCCTTACATTCACTCGATATTTCAGATCCTCTATAATATCCTTCTATAGTAGTTGTTCAAAATTCTTGATTTGTGCCCTTAACTCAACCATATCCCTATCAATTTATTCATCATATACTCTCCTTATACCATCTATTTTGGCATCTTCTTTCCTCTTTATATGGCTTTCTTCTATGCCTTTCCTCTAACTCTCTGGAGTCATTTTCACCTTTCCTCTTATGAAATTTCCATGTCCACTTCGGAGCTACACTAAAGCCTTTCTCTTGTAACCAGTCTCAATTAATGCTACACAATCCCTTATCAAGCTTCCCTCTTATGCTTTATCTCATGCGCTCACTTGGTTCTCTTTCCTCCCGACCCCTTTTGATCATTTTTTTTCTCTTATCTGGCTTTTTCACTTTGGCTCCCTTTCTTCTTCTTCTTACTGTATGGCTGCCACAATTCCCTTCTCTGCTGCTACCTGCATATACACATTAGTATTCATTAAAACTAACCACTTAACAATACCTTATTTCAATGAGCTTGTATTTTTATCACTCTTCGCTTAGATGGAATGATCTCAAGTTTTGCTTTTCCTTGGTCTTCAGGTACCTTCTGCTAACTCTTCTTTGCAATTTAAATATTGTTTGTTTGTCTAACAACTAGTATATTGTTTTCTACATTTAATTTTGATTATTCTTATACCCTCATTTTGATATTATTTTTATTTATTATTAAGTGTTATATATATATATATATATATTAAAAAAACTGGAGAAGAATGATCTAGATTATCCACAGTGTTATAAGAAATCCGTCGACATTTCAAATCGCAATGAGGATCCATTTTCAAGACAATTTTCGAATGAATCAACTAAAGTGGAATTTTAGGTAGTGTAACCTTTTTTTTAGGTTTTGATTAACATTTTTATTTTATTAAAACAAAATTGAATAATATCCTAAAAAAATAGATATGAAATCTTTTAGTACACTGTATCCATAGCTAATGATGTGAATACCTAGATTTCAACGTACTATTTAATTATATGATATCTTTTGGATTATATACTTTTTTTTTATCTTGGAATATATATTTCATAACTTAAATTTAACCATCCTATATCCATCTTAACCCTTGATTTATCAAGTGCTAAGAGGGATCAAATCTCTCGAGGTGCAAACATCTTTTTCGAGTTCAAATCTTGAGGAAACGTTTTCTCCTCGAAATATTTGATCGCTCTTGATGCTTGATTGATCTAGGGGTTAAGATGGATCTAGGCCGGTTTCTCTCTCTCTTTCTCTAATCTCCCTGTCACTCTCCTCTCCATCTTCCCTCCCACTCTCCTCTCTCCCACACTATCTCTCCATATCTCCCTTATCACTCCTCCTCTCTCTCTACTTTATCCCTCCATGTATTTCTTTTTCCCTCTCTTTCGCTCCCATTCAAAATCCATATTTATCTTTCTCTATTGGCTCATCTCTCTCTTTTATATTATTTATGTCATTCTATCTCACATGCCTCTATCTCTTGCCCCCATCTCTCTCTCTCTCTCTTCTCTCTAACTCTATCACTACCTCCCCCCTCTCTCTGTACCCCTTATCTCTTTGTCTCTCTCCTCTCCTCTTGTCTCTCTTCCCTCCTATATCCCTCACTCTCTCCCCATCCCTCCCTTGTCACCCCCTCTCTTTCTTCACCTCTATCTCTCTCTATATGTTTTCTTTCATCCCTCTCTCTCCCCCTCCAACTCCATCTCTCTCTCTCTCTCTCTCTCTCTCTCTCTCTCTCTCTCCCCTTCCTCTTTGTCTTTCTTCCTCTCTCTCCCTCTCTCTCCCCCCTACCCCCCCCTCCTCCCCCCCTCTCTCTCTCGATATTTTTCTATTTTCCCTCCCTCTTTGTCACTATATCCTCCCCCCTCCCCCCCCTCATCCCTCTCTTAAATTTGATTCCACAATATTGTGTTTAAGAAACTATCTAAATTAAAAAAAAAAAAAACCATTTGGTTGTAAAAAATTAAGCATATGTTTTGGATCAAGCATGTCAAAGAAACTACAATAATCAAAAACTTAAAACAATCATGCACTATCTTTCCTATATTATTGTTAGTCAATTTTTTTGTTCTCATCACTTGGATGCTTAGTTAAAATGAATTTATGTTTCTTCTTAGTAATATTATCTATATAAAAGTATTCTCATTTTTAATTTTATTGAAAGTTTGATTTAATTTCTATGGGGATATACGATAGAGTGTTTATATATATATATATATATATATATATATATATATCAAAAGTAATTATAACATTTTTCTTTTTAAAATTAATTAAGAAAATGTTATTAAATTAAACTTAATTAAAATAAATTATTTTAAAATATCTTTATTATCAAATAAGTTATGGTTATTGGCCATGTGGTATTCATAAACCATGGTATTGACCCATGAGATTATAATAAATCCTATTTACATGCTAATCATATCGACCATAGATTGGAGTTGAATTTCCATGATTAAGAATCATGTGTTATTGTTATAAAATATTTCCATTGTCAAAGAAGTGATATTGTATTGACTCATGACATTCTAACAAAACATATTCACAAGTTAATAATAAATTTGACATATAAAAAATTGATTTTAACATTAACATTTTATTATTAATTGAGCCAACATTTAAATTTTTAGAGGTTTTATATTACTTTTAACTTTATTTATTAATTTATTTTTAATAATTTAGTGTACATGTAAACTTTAAATGTTAAACATTTATGCTTGACATTTGTATCCATTACAAGGGGGTAGAGCACCTCTCAAGCAATCATTGATAAATAATAAGTGGAAAATATTTAATAGTAATCAAGACAAGGGTTTAAGATTTAATGTATTTTTTCTTTTAAATTTAAGTAAAAAATGATGTCATATAACTAAATTAACATAAAAATATATATAAATATTTTTGACCATATAATCTGTTATGGTTTTGGCGTAAGTGGTAATCATAAGCCTTGGTATTGTAACAAAGTGGAAGCTTATTGATAGGTTAAGAGTCTCCATGATAAAGTGGAAGTAACTTAGCCATTAAGAATGTTGTTAGGGTTGAGAATTTCCATCACCCTAAATTTAGGAAAGCTATTAAGATTGAGAAAGGGTTTATGATTGATATAGTTATATAAATACTTATTTATTATTATAGTCATTTAGTAGGTTTGATGTTTTTTTTAGTTTTCTTCATTTATTTTGTTAATTTATAATTATATATTTTAAATAATATTTCTTATGTTAACCAAGTTTTAGTCTATATTTGGTTTTTTTATTTTTTATTTAGTATCATTTTTATTTATACATCTTTTTTTTTTTTAGTATTTATTTATTATTTTGTTATCTTATATATATTTTTTATGATGGTGCTTCATTTGTTTTATTTTATGAATTTGTTGGTTGTTTTTATTTTGACTTGTTGATGGTGTTTGTGATTTTCAATGCCTAATTTTATGGATTTTATTTTATAAAATGTGTAATATTTATTTTAATATTTATTTAACATCTATTTTTCTATAGCTTACACTCTCAAATGTTGTTACATGTTTTTATAAATGTAGATATGTTTATGTTATTTTTTTTAATTGATAGTAATAATAATTGAAAATAAAGTGATATTTTGGCTAATTTTAATATTTTTTTGAAATTTAGCAAAGATAAATGTTTGGATGAGTATAATGGATGTATCATTATTTACATTTACCAACCATTTAATATATATGGCTGCACCATACTCGTAATTATTAATATTATAACTTGTATTATAGCATTTTCCTTGCTTATTGTATAATTAAAATTAATGGTTTTTCAAATTAATTTTCAAGCCCCCTCACAATGAAAATCTTCAAATCCTCTTCCCTTTTTAACATATTTTCTTTACTATTTTGAATTTGTTGAAAAAGTCTTCAAATAATCTCTCTTTTTAACATATTTTCTTTACTATTTTTAATTTGGTGGAACTTTGTTGTTTTCTTACTATAATCCACACCTTCATTATGAAATTTGACGAATTATTCGGGCTTTAAATATTTGAAAACAAAATTTACCCATGTAACAATTAACAAATTATTTTTATGAGAGAATTATTATAAAATTAATACATCACATAAAGCTATATTAAAAAAAAAAGAGATTAAATTAGTATAATTAAAGATATATCACATTTTTTTAAATATAATTTATTTAAACATAATTACAAAATTAGTATAATTAAAGATATATCACACTTTTTTTTAATATAATTTATTTAAAAATACATATATTTCCTATGTCATTGTTAGTCAATTTGTTTATTTTCATCACTTGGATGCTTAGTTAAGATGAATTTATGTTGCTTCTTAGTAATATTATTTATATTATATATATTTCACATATTTATATATAAAAGTATTCTCATTTTTAATTTTATTGAAAATTTGATATAACTTCTATGGGAATATACCATAGAGAGTTTATATATATTTCAAAATTAATGATAACATTTTTCGTTTTAGAACTAATTAAGAAAATGTTATAAAATTAAATTAAAATAAAATAATTTAAAGACCTTGATTGTGAAATAAGTTATGGTTATTGACCATGTTGTATTGATAAACCATGGTATTGATCCATGATATTATAAGAAAACCTATTTTCATGCTAATAATATTATTTTACATATAACAAATTGACTTTAACTTAAACTTTTTATTATTTATTGAGCGAAAATTTAAATATGTAGAGGTTTTATATTACTTTTAACATTTTATTTATTACCTTTTTTAATAATTTAGTGGACATATAAATGTTAATTGTTAAACATTTATGCTTGACATTTGTACCCCACACAAGTGGGTAGAGCACCTCTCAAGAAATCATCTATAATTAATAAGTAGAAAATATTTAATAGTGATCAAGACAAAGGTTTAGGATTTAATGTATTTTTTCTTTTAAATTTAATTAAAAAATGATGGTCATATAATTAAATTAACATAAAATATATATAAAATATTTTTGACCATATAATCTGTTATGCTTTTTGGGTAAGTGATAATCATAAGCCTTGGTATTGTAACAAGGTGGAAGTTCTTTTATAGGTTAAGAGTCTCCATGGTCAAGTGGAAGTAACTTCAGGGTTAAGAATGTTGTTAGGGTTGAGCATTTCCATCATCGTAAATTTAGAAAAGCTGCTAAGATTGAGAAAATGCCTTGTTGGTTTTCATTGTTGGATCCCATCTCCGTGCTTTGATTAGAGTTCATTTTTCCTTTCTCTGGTGTTTTCCTCTCTTTTTATTTTTGTTGGATTTCTGCTTTATATATATATATATATATATATATATATATATATATATATATATATATATATATATATATATATATATATATATATATATATATATATATATATATATATATATATATAAAATTAGTGTCATGTAGTAGGTTTGATGTTTTTTTAGGTTTCTTCATTTATTTTGTTAATTTATACTTATAAATTTTAAATAATATTTCTAATGTTGACCAAGTTTTAGTCTATATTTGGCATTTTCTTCCTTTTTTATTTTGTACTATTTATATTTATATGTCCATTTATTTATTTATTTATTTTTATATTTTTATTATTTTTTATTTTTTTACTTAGTCTTTATTTATTATTTTATTATCTTTAGTTATTTTTATGATGATTTTTAATTATTTTTCTTTTATTGATTAGTTGGTTGTTTTTATTTTGAGTATTGATTGTGTTTGTGATTTTCTATGTCTCATTTTATGGATTTTATTTTATAAAATGTGTAATATTTATTTTAATATTTCTTTAACATTTATTTATACATTTATTATAGGTATTCAATGTCGGTTCTAAAATTTCCTATGTGATTTAGCGGAAGATTTCTTATACTATGAAATAGACAATAAAAGTTTACACTCTGAAATGTTGTTACATGTTTTTTTAACTGTAGATATTTTATGCTATTTTTTTTAATTCATGGTCTTAATAACTGAAAATAACTTTATATTTTAGCTAATTTTAATAACTTTTTTGACATTTAGCGAAGATAAATGTTTTGATGAATACAATGGATGAATAATTATTTACATTTACCAACCATTTAATATATATAACTACACCGTATTAATAATTATTAATATTATAACTTGTATTATAGCATTTTCCTTGCTTATTGCATAATCAAAATTAATGTTTTTTTCAAATTGATTTTCAAGCCCCCCTCACTATGAAAGTCTTCAAATCCTATTCCCCTTTTAACATCTTTGTTTCACTATTTTGAATTTGTTGAGAAAGTCTTCAGATCCTCTTCCCCTTTTAACATCTTTTATTCGCTATTTTGAATTTGTTGAAACTTTGTTGTTTTCTTACTACAGAGGACACATTTGTTATGAAATTTGATGATTTATTCACGCTTTAAATATTTGAAAATAAAATTTAGCCATACAATAATTAACAAATTGTTGTTATGAGAAAATTATTATAAAATTAATACACAACATAAAACTATATTAAAAAAAATAACATTGAATTAGTGTAATTAAAGATATATCACTTATTTTAAATATAATTTATTTAAACAACAATTACAAATTTAGTATAATAAAAGTTATATCACACTTTTTTAAATATAATTTATTTAAATAAAAATTAGGCTTAAAAGTTAATCCAGCATATGTTTACTTTAAAAGAAATATATTTACTGATATTAATTCAGCAACGTAGTTATCCTTTCGTCAAACATATCTCAATTGTAATTGTAACGGATAGGCATGTGCATGAAATTTAATGAAAACGTAATGGATAGGCATCTGCATGAGCTTTAATAAAAACGTTATGTAACCATACATCATGAGTTTAATAACTTAACCAGATGGAAACGTTTTTCTATGTTCATTCAAATAATTTTGAATTTGAATTTTGAATAACGGATTAGCAAATTGGGTGAACCGTTGGATGCCAAGAAGAATAATATGCGATCACAACCACCACCATCTAGCAAAATGGTCCAATTGAAATTTAGTGGAGCAACGTCTAATTTTTAAGCTGAACGTGGGACATGTGTCATCGTTTTAGTAGAAAAAACAACTGAAAGCTTCAGTGGAACAACGTCTAATTTTTAAGCTGAACGTGGGACATGTGTTACCGTTTTAGTGCAGAAAACAACTGAAAGTCTGCTTTTTATCCACTACTTGCATTCTGGAAAGATAAAAATGATCGAACCTGTCCCGAGCTTTTCTTGAGCTATCCAATTATGTGAAATGCAAGCATGATGCCTACTTTTGTTGCCATCGTCGATCAGGTGTTTGATCTGTGGGAGGGTTCGTTTTACGGTGTGATGGACAGCGGCTATTCTCTCTGGTAGTTCTTCGCTTCTCTCTGGTAGGTTTTAGGTTTTTTTCTTTTTTTCTAGAATCTGTTTGTCGAAAGATTCATTTAGAAATTTGTTTGAAAACTAAAATCAGAGGATTCTTCTCTCCCACATGTTCCTGTCTTGTGTCGGTGTATGTGTGTTGAGCTGTGTGTATTGTGTTGGGATTCTTCTCTCGCACTACAAAGAGGAGATAGCATGGCATTGACAGATATTTAACGGTAGATTTTTGCTGAGAGGAGATGACATGCATGGCATTGGCAGACTTCAAGTTCTTTTGCTCGATGGTCTACAGAGCCCATTTATTTTATTTTATTTAATCTTTGATTTTTTATTTTCATTAATTCGAACACTGCTTGGATCCGTAGATGGCGTTTCAGTTCGATTTAAGGATCTGTTTGATCGATATTTAATGGTTAGGGTTTTCCAAGATTTGATTTCTTGAGTGCTTTTTTTCTTATTTTGCATTTCTAAAAGCCAAGGTTATTATTAGTTAGGGTGTTTTTAAATGTCTCTCTTATCGTTTTGTTAAACCCTAGTTTTCTCTCAAAGAACAACAAAATTGTTTTTGAATTCATCATTTATTTCCTCAAAACTAAGTTTACATTGAGGTAGATCTTGTTTCTTTATATTCAAAAACTTAAGCGTGCATCTTAGATTTTATTTTATTTTATTTTTCTAAAGGTATGAAAAACGTAAACTGCCTGCCATCGCTGAGAAAGCCCAAGTGCGAAGTTTTTCTTTCTTCTCATTTATTTTTACCGCGAGAAAAACAAAGTCTAGTTTCCTTTTTTTAAATCCACCTTTACACTCAAATGGCTCTATATAATGTTTATTGAATTTGATGTAGCTTCTGTAAGCAAAATTATTCATACAATATTATTTGATTTGCGAAGGTGTAGCAGATGCCCGAAGATGCAGCAGATGAAAATGCCTCAGTATTTATTTGCAGTAGTTGCTGGTATTTACGGTCCTCGAAGCTAGGTTAGTATTAATTAAGTTAAGGTGTTTTTAATTGTTTCGTATATCTTTCTTTTAAACCTGCAGTTTGTAGATTTATTTTTGAAGTATTGATTATATATTAATTTTATTAATAATTTTTACTTTCTCGGAACTAATTATATATTAAAAGTGAAGCTTGCATCACTTTTTTTATTTAAATGTGTGAAAAATTTAAATTGCATCTTTTTGCTAAAAGAAACTTTAACTGTGCAACTTTTCTTTAGAACCATTTATCACTACTATGAGAAAAACAACATCTAGTTTTTTTATTAGAGGCTACCTTTATAGTAAAATGCCTCCAAAATTATTATGCAATATTATAGTATTCTATGTTTAAAATGTAAATATTGCTATTCGTTTCGTATTATTATTCAATTTTTTTTTCTTGCTTGTTCTTTAAGTCGATATAAAGCTTCAAAAGCTAGTCACAAAGACAATATTGTTATTACTTTCTTTTTGAACATTAAGTTCAAGATTTTTAGAGGCTACTCGTCTTTACAATATATGTTACAATATATGTTAAAGTGAGTTTTTATAAGTATATTTCTTTTTTTAGAGTGTGATTAAGAGGAATAGAGAAAAGGGGGGAGAGAGAGAGGGGGAGGGAGAGAGAGAGAGAGGGGGGGGGAGAGGGAGGAAGGGAGAAAGGGAGAGATAAGGGGAAAGAGAAAAGGAGGGAGGGAGGGAGGGAGGGAGGGAGAGGGAGGGGAGGGAGACATGGGGAGAGGGAGGGAGAGTGAGAGAGATGGAGGGAGGGGGAGAGGGTGGAGAGAGTCGGGGGGAGGGAGGGGGGTTAGAGAGAGGGAGAGTGAGATAGAGAGAGAGGGAGAGATAGAGGCATGGAGGGAGTGAGAGAGGGAGGAGAGAGATTGAGGGAGAGAGAGGGGGAGGGAGGGAGAGGGTGAGAGAGATGGAGAGGGAGAGGGGAGAGGGAGAAGCGAGAGAGAGAGAGAGAGGGAGAGAGTGGGGGAGAGGGGAGAGGGAGAGATATGGATGGAGGCAGAGAGGGAGGGAGATATGGAGGGAGGGGGAGAGAGAGGGGGAGAGGGAGGGAGAGAGAAATAGAGAGATAGGGAGAGAGAGAGAGGGGGGTAGAGAGAGAGGGAGAGAGGGGGGAGGTAGATAGGGAGAGGGAGAGGGAGAGATATTGGAGGGAGAGAGGAGGGAGGGAGAGAGAGGGAGATAGGGCGAGGGAGAGAGAGGGAGAGGGGAGAGAGAGGGAGGTGGGAGAGAGAAAGAGATAGAGAGGGAGAGAGGGATGGGGGGAGAGAGAGGGAGAGAGGGAGGGGGGGATAGGGAGGGACAGAGGGGAGAGAGGGAGGGGGAGATAGGGAGGGACAGAGGGGAGAGAGGGTGTAGAGGTAGGGAGGGAGAGAGGGGGAGAGAGAGAGTGAGAGAAAGAGGGGGAGGGAGAGGGAGAGAGATGGAGGTAGGGTGGGAGAGAGGGACGGAGGGAGAGGGGGTGAGACGGGGTGAGATGTAAAGGGAGAGGGAGAGGTAGAGAGAGAGATATAGGGAGAGAGGGAGAGATGGTGGGAGAGGGAAGGAGGGAGTGCGAGAGGGAGGGAGAGAGAGAGAGAGAGAGAGAGAGAGAGAGAGAGGGAGGAAGAGGGAGGGAGAGTTATAGTGGAGAGATACAGAGAGGAGGGAGAGAGGGAGAGAGGGGGAGAGTGAGGGAGAGAGAGAGAGGGAGAGAGGGGGAGAGTGAGGGAGAGAGAGAGAAGGAGAGGGAGATATAGAGAGAGAGAGAGAGTGAGAGGGAGAGAGAGAGGAAGGGAGGGAGACGGAGGAAGATATAGGGTGGAGAGAGGGCGAGATGGAGAGGGACGGAGTGAGAGGAACAGAGAGAGAGAGAGGGAAATAGAGAGAGAGAGAGAGAGAGAGAGAGAGAGAGAGAGAGGGAGAGAGAGAGAGGTGTGAGAGGCCAAGTCAAGGGAGAGGGGTGGATAGGGAGAGAGACAGGGAGGGAGGGAGCGAGGGGGAGAGAGAGAGAGAGAGAGAGGGAGAGAGGGATAGGGTGAGAGAGAGACAGAGGGAGAGAGGGATGGAGGGAGAGAGGAAAAGGGAGAGAGGCTATGGTGAGAGAGAGAGATAGAGAGAGAGGGGGGGGGAGAGAGAGAGAGAGAGGGGGGGGGGGAGAGAGAGGGGGGGGGAAGGAGAGGGAATGAGAGGCAGGGGAAGGGGGATGAAGAGGGATAGGGAGGGGAAGAGGGAGAGAGAGAGAGAGAGAGAGAGAGAGAGAGAGAGAGAGAGAGTGAGAGAGAGAGAGAGAGTAGTTCTCTAAATGGTTGAAAAATACTTCGAGAGAGAGGGATTTCTAATTCTATTTAATTGGTTGCACTATATGCATTGATTTCGATGTAGATGATGATTTCTATTTCTAATTGATTTATTGCAATAGATGTATTTATTTATGGTTTAGATGGTGATTTCTAGAGAGAGAGAGAGGGGGGGGGGGAGAGGAAGAGGGATAGGGAGGGGAAGAGGGAGAGAGAGAGAGAGAGAGAGAGAGAGAGAGAGAGAGAGTAGTTCTCTAAATGGTTGAAAAATACTTCGAGAGAGAGGGATTTCTAATTCTATTTAATTGGTTGCACTATATGCATTGATTTCGGTGTAGATGATGATTTCTATTTCTAATTGATTTATTGCAATAGATGTATTTATTTATGGTTTAGATGGTGATTTCTAATCCTATTTGATTGATTCAACTATATGCATTTATTTAGTGTAGATGCCAATTTCTAATCCTATATCATTGCTTACATTAGATGCACTGATTTTAGTGTAGATGTTGGTTTCTAATAGAAGTTGATTACTTGCACTAGATGCATTGATTTTAGTGTAGATGATGAATTCTAATATTATTTGATTCATTGCTCTACATGCATTGATTTTATTGTAGATGTTGGTTTCTAACGTTATTTGATTTCCTTCATTAGTTTGATTGATTTTTCAGTGTAGATGTTTTCTAATATTATTTAACTGCTTGCATTAGATGCATTGATTTTAGTGTAGATGATGATTTTGGATTTGATGTAACTCAATGTATGATGGTACATTGATTTAAAGTGATTGGATTAACAATGCGAATTGATTTCAGTGTGAGCACAAAAAAATGATTGACAATGTGCATTGATTTTTGTGTTGTAGTAATTCAACCTGTTAATATTGGAGAGCAAGAAAGACGAGGTATGAGGTGTACTACAATAGTTTCAGTTCAATAATTGAATGGTTTATGATCTCAAATGTCCTTTTCATATCATTGATATGAAAGGATGAAAAACTAATGAATAATGTAAATATTTTGTAAATCTAACCATTCATTAAAAAAAGTTTCAAAATTACATTATTTCTTGACTTCTACAAAGTAAACTATAGTTAAAAAGAAATCATCAAAAATTTTCAATGAAATAAATTATTTCAAACATTAGAAATGAAACAAATGATTTCAAGAGTAATATGGATGCAGTAAATTATTAAAACTAATCTTCAACATATATTTAGTAATACTTGGAGGGACATTATTAAGAATTACTGATTGTCAAAAATTGTGATACCTAAGATTAAATGAAATAGATTTGCCTTATCAGTCCTCTTGCAAACTACTGAAGAGATTGTCTCCCTTCTTCATGACCAAATAATTAGTAATAGAGAACTACACACACATCTAGAAACATAACACAACAATTGTGCATTCACACACTTTACCATCCAAATCCAAACACATAAACACACAAACCAGTCAAAGCATCTGAGGGAATACATATAAAATATTCAAGGAAAGAAACCAAAACAAAATTAAAAAGGGGTGATATAGCCATGTAAATTTCAAAGTATGAGGTTTATCTCAAACATAGAAATAATAATGATAATATAAAAATGTGTCATTATTTCCCTCAACTAGAACCAACCTAGTGTTGGACATTAGGTTCAATGCTCCCTGTGTGTTTCGTGACATGGACTAACTGCCTCTTGTCGATCCTAACTCTTGCAAATGTAGTGGAGTCTAAAGCCTCTAGGTTTTGGTCTAATGACAATCATGATTCCATCAAGTGGTATCAGAGCGATAAGTCTCGAGCTTGAAACTTACTTGGCTCGTGTTGGAGCAATATGGATGTTTCAAATGAGTTGGTGTCTAACTAGGCCATAAATTTGGATGTTAGAGAATTATTAATTCAATTTTGTTAATGATATTTATATTTTAAAATAAAAAATTAATTAAATATATTTTTTATTAATTTTTCTAATTCAATATATAATATTTATGTTATTTCATGACATATAATTTGTTAAAGCAATATATATTATTATGTATATTGAGGAGACTTAATGATGAAGAGCATTATTTGTTTCTAAGAGGTCATGACTTCAAATCGAGATGTATTCTTGCAATTTCATTTGATTAATTATATATTCTATAAGTATAGTATATGTATGGACAAACATGAGTGATTTTTTCCAGGATGAGTTAGTTTTTGACATATAATAACACAAGAAAAGTATTAAAGTCACAGTAGGCCTGTAAATCCTTTCTAGGATATCGATAGAAAAGGGTGTAGTATATTAAGCAAGACATTCGAAGGGTTCATCACAGCTCTTCATTAACCAGTAGGTCATTCTATCAACAAACTCACCCACCTCGTGTTGGTGTTAGGCCTGCATCGAGAGGTCTTACCTCTCATATTGTTTAGAACAATTTTTTTATCAAGTAAGTTTGCTAATTCTCCACATGTACCTGTGTAACAGGGGGTTTTCTCGTTTCTTTCTTCTTTTTCCCCCGAGATATTATATTTCCTTTGAATGGGAAGCTTGGTACACGTTGATCAATCAAGGATCCATTATCCAATTTTTCCTTTCAATTTGAGTGTAGTTACAGAGTATGTGGGAGGTGGAAACAAATTCTAGCCTTAACGCCGCCCTCATAAGAGATTGAATATGGACTATTGACATTGAGCCCAAAATTTTACTTTTCACAACACACAAGTCCCCTTCCTTATCACTTTAAGGAAAAAATTGGGAGGAAATTTCAAGCGAAATGTGGAATTCCCATGAAAATTTAATAAAAGAATGTTAGAAATAATAAAATAACAAGCTAGGAATTTTAAAGCGAGTATGAGAAAATAATTAATTTTTTTTGACCCCATTTCCATTACAGGTTTTTGACTTATCGCGTTATAGGTTATCCAATGCATAAATATTATGTACACCATTCATAAAAAATGAAGATACACTAAAAAATGTGCTATGTTTAGAATGTGTCTTAATTTTTTATCAATGTATCCTCTCAAAAGTATGCATAATTAGTAATGCAGCTGGAGGTTTAACGAATTTTGTAACGTAATGGTGCCTACATTTGAAATTTGTAATCTTATAAGGATATAAGCAAAAAATACAATTAAAAATAATACTTTTTCTACATTCCCTCAAAAATATTTAGTTGTACCTATTTTAAAATTTAAAATTATTTTTGTTTGGTTTAGATATTATGACATGGAAATTACATGAAAATCACTTTTTAGAAAAATTTTCCGTTTAATGAAGTTCCTAACATCAAAGGACCATTGGTTAAGTGTTCTTATTCCTATGCACTTCCATAGCTATGACAAATTATCAACATGATGTATTAAATCTTCATCAAATATTTTTCCCCTCGAAAATGTCACGGAGGGGGAGGATGATGACATCTTCCTTTGTCTCCTCACATAGGGCATCTCATTCATACACTATAATTATAAGAGAAGAAAGTATTTTTGTCTTCATACAATCTCCCAAACTCCCGAATGCTTCACAAAATGAAACAAAGACAACCAAATACAGAGAAGTGCTATGAAATGTTTTCCTCTAACGAATAAGAGCCCTCCAAATTCATTGTCCCATAGTCTATGTATGTCAAATCCTTGTATGTCCACCACCTTCTCTACATATTGAAAACAATTCCAACCCTTAACTTAGATGAATATTTTCCATTCACCATCAATGTTCCAACCTTGTACTATGAGATAATTTCAAGGTAGTTTTCTCCCACTTTCCTTCATAAACATCCAAAGAATATGATTTATTTGACCATTATCTCTTGAGTCGCTCCATGAAGGGTTGATTTTCTATCTATATATACTTGCACATTCAAACATTTTTTGTAGAAATTACATTCTTCCGACATTTCTCACCATGCTCAATTTCCAACATACATTTCTTCTTCTTAATGTAATTTTTTGTTACAAGAGCTTCTTCTACTCATTTATCCATACTCCTGCAGCCTTCCTTCCTGATCATAATTAGCAATCTAATTTCCATCCTAATTAGTCCTTGATTCTATACAGTCCTCTTTCATGACCTTTCTAAGCATACGATACATGTCCTTCCATGAGAAATTTCTACAAATTTTCTCTCCATGATTGTCTTCTATAAGTTAGTCACTTTATTTTCCCCATCACATGAGATAATACATTTTCCTTCGGTGTCTTCTGATTCTTCCTAGTCTTCTAGTCATAATTTATTTTCCACGTATTTAATTACTGAGCCGCACTCTCCTTATCCTCTCTTCCTTTTCCATAATTGCACATATGTAGGATACATAATATTGTCTCCCCTCCTTTCCAATTCCTAACAAATCCCACCATAAAAACAATTTATTTAGAAATATTTAGATAAACACTCAAATAAAAAAATTACAACCAAAGAATTGTACCTCCCATATTAACTTTTTCTACAAAAATGTGAAATTTTACAGATTTTTCTATAACCTTCTTCAAGGTTGTCTTCATGACACAAGGCTAAACTTCTCATTTCCAAACACCTTTCAAACTATCCAACTTCCATAATCGCCTACCCTTTGTTGTCTCATACATAGTCTTTCTCTCTTGACCGTTGCTCCTTCCTTCATTTTTGGCATTTTTTTATCTCCATTTGCTTGAGATTAGTACTTAAAACTTCAGACCATAAAAAAAAATTAGGGTTAAACATATTGTACCTCTTCTTCACTTGATGTCATCATATCTCCTTTCTTTGTTTCTCTTAAGAAATCCATCATCCCATCACTCCCATCATCATCCTTTCCTATATCTGATCTCTTCTTTTGGGTTCACAAAAGTGAACTTCTTCTCTTATGTTTACTTACCAGTTCTCTTTTCCTCCTTCATCCAAATATTCATCTTATGCATCAAACTGAAAATAACCTAGTAATGTATCACATGACACTTTTCCTTACATTCACTCCATATTTCGTATCCTCTCCAGACTCCCCTAACACCCCCAGACTTCGTGTCAAATTGAAAGAATTAGAGGATTTGAACCTAATCCCAGAAGTGATGGACCCTAAAGGATCAAAGATGGTGTGAATGTAATTTCCATTATTTAAATCTATGAAATAAAATACGAAATGATCACATTTTGACCAAGATGAGAATTAGAGATCACTTCAAATCCATGAGGATGGATAAGGCAAAAATCTCAGTTTTTCAAAAATCCTTCTTGAAAGAGATTTATTTAGATTTTGAGAGAAATTAAATTTCCAATGAAGAGGATAGTTGGGAAGAGGTAAGTATGTTAGAAAGTCGAGGAAAAGCATTAAAACAACTTTAAAAAGAGTCCCAAATGGGAAGCTCAGTTAAACAGAAAGAGCATCCTGCCACCTGGATTTGGTAATTAGAAACATGCTTTGGGAAACATGAGCTTAAATAAGATGTCTTTAAGCATATCGTAGGCTGATCTCACATGGAGGTGATCTCATCTTTGGGTGAGTTCGGGAGACAAAAGAAGATCAAGGTTGGGAGGTTGGTCATTTGTACAGTGGTATGTTCTTGAAATTTTTGTTCATTTTGATGTATTATGGTATGAATTATTAAGTACATAAAAATTTATGAAATGGTGTGATTAATTTTTAGTACTACATTTAATGGCATCCATTCAAGTACCACCTTTCCGCATCCCTTTATTGTAGACCTTAATCTATAGAGTAGAACCCATGTAAGTTTTAAACCAAAGTGATGGTTTTAAATCAAGTGCACATAGTCTCCATGACAACTAAATATTAACTTAATCCCATTTGCATATACCAAGGTGAAAATTCATGCTCACATGTGTTAGAAACTACATGGCAGAACTTAATTTATGGTACAATAAAAGAGAAGTTATATTAAATATGCATTTGATATTGCTAATGCATGAAGAAATTTCACTTCTTGAAAATGTTATCTCACTTATAGCATTTATAGATTATATTATATATTTTTATATACTTTGAATTTTTTTAAACAAATATCATAAATAATTTTCTTAACTTAAATTAAGGTATACTATTCAATTAACTATTGAATACATATATATGAAAACCAAACAAATATAAGAGCCTAGGAGTTATAATAATATCTCCCTCTCCACACACACTAAAATTAGTAGTCAAGTGAAGAAATCTATAGATATGACCCATGTAGTTTATGAATTAATGTATGGGGTAAACTAATTTGGTCCATATATCGATGCAACTTAATGTATAGTCAAATTTTATTAACACATGGTGCTCCCTTAATCTCTACGCATCGTTCGTTATGTATTTAACAACCTTGTTGTGCGACATGAATGTTCAGTATTTAGGTTTTATTTAAAACATGATATGAAATAAATGGAGAAAAATCAAACAACGACATACATTTTAACCGTGTTGTTTTAAAAAGAAGGTATTGTGACTCCTATTATATCCACATTATTTACTGCTATATGATTATGATCTATCGTATCAATAGTTGTATTTTAAACGCCCCGTACAATTACCCAACTATACACCCATTTATGGACGCACGACAGTCTTGCCGAGCACCCAACCCGTACGCAGGTATCAATGGGCATATGTCACAAGTGGAAATTAAACTGTTTATTTAAGGTAGCATATTACATTCACAACTATTAGGCAGGTTCCAAGGCTTGAGCTGGTGCCGTCAATAGTATACAAAAAAATCACAGAGGGCGAAATCACGTTAGGAAGCGAGTTACCGACATTGAAGCTCGGCTTTCTCTCAGCATGATTGAGCAGCTATCTGTGCGTGTCCCGCAACAAATCCACAAACGAAAACTTTGGACTCGAACACATACGGCCGTCGATCATAGTACAAGTTAGATAGGGCAATGAAACATAAACCGAGTCAAAACATAGATCCCGATAGCCGCACTCCATTATCACTAATAGAGGCCGAACGCACGCAGTCAGTTCAGAGGCATGAATCGTACCTAAAAGGTCAAACAACTGAAGCCTGACTCACGCATCGCATTGCTTAAAAAAGTAAAACCGCAGGACAATACGCCACAACAAACAACACATAATAACAGAGCCATAGAAAGACTATCGACTCCGGATGCTAAGAAATCGAGATTTCTGCACAGATGCAGAGATGAAGGAGGGGACCAAAGGGTAGCGTTTACACAGAGGAAAGCCTATGGCTCGGCCCGCGGGCGTACGAAGCGACACATTGTGCGAGACCCCAGAAAACCGCCCGTCTTAACACTAAACCGAATACCAAAAACTATAATACAAAATATAGAACCCTATTTAGATTCAACTATGTTGCAGAATATAAACCTTTATGTCGAACTCCCCATGAGCAAAGAGCTATTACCTTAAATTGCCTTATTCTCGTTCAAATCCCTCGAAGAGATTCGTTTTCCAGAAACGAATCGTGAACAAATAAACACAACAACGTAGCAGATTCATCCTGAGTCGAGCTGCCTATATAAAGTGAAGGGAAGGTGAGTGACGTTGAGATTTTGCCGCAAGACGAATGGGAAGGGGAGAGTGAAAACCCTAATCCCAACGCTCAAAACAAATCACCAACATTCAAAGCCTGATTTTGAAATCAGCTTTAATACATCGGGTACGGATGAAATTAAATTTACCAGGTACCGAGACGCAGAATGGACTCACATGTATCGTCGACTCGGGAATGACAACCGGACGTTGCACACGCAAATTACTTGCGGGGCATGAGTTCAGCAAGCGCCGCATCCTGCACCTCATTCTCCGAGCAAGACGCTTCGAAGGTGGTACAAACCATCAAAACATTAGATTGAAACCGCACGTTAAGCCGTGATCACTTTAACCCTAACTCCGAAGACCGTTATCTCCATTCAAAACCACAGACGATAGCAGTATTCAGCGTATAAAACAAATCATATGCGTACCGTCTCAAACTGGAAATAATATGATTCGACAGCGGCAGGCGCTCCGTATCCGTGATGCAGAGACGCTTATACGCGTGCTGTAAACCTCATTACAAGTCAATTTGCACAAGAGTATGTATCATATGAGATAATATATAACTTGTCAAGAACGAAACAAAGTACATTTATAAAACGACACAATAAAAATTCAAGTGATTAGGTTTGGGTTATACCTAGATCGTGGGTTCGTGCGCTCTCCACGATTACGATGAATCACCTGCTTAATTATCCACAACAATTATGATACCTCTGAAAT
Source organism: Pinus albicaulis (assembly GCA_034641835.2). Classification (NCBI taxonomy): domain Eukaryota; kingdom Viridiplantae; phylum Streptophyta; class Pinopsida; order Pinales; family Pinaceae; genus Pinus; species Pinus albicaulis. Next base: position 589,473,971 of record CM076578.1, on the reverse strand, counting down.
GGGCGTCGAATCAGCACCTACCGAATTGGTACTGTATGTATACGCTCGTATCGACATACACCAACGTATTTCAACGAGGGTAAGACAGGCGAATACAGGTAGGAAGAAGGAGGCATGAGGTGTGGTCTCATTTTATTGTCAAAGGATATATGTATGCCGATTCAATGAAATCATAGAGGGGGTTGTCTTTCTGGACATTCCCGTGATACATATCTATAAGCTAAATAATTAATTTCAACAAATGTCTGTCCATATATATATGGGTCATATATTTTATATGTGCCATCTATATATGTGTATGCGTATTCAAAATAAATCAGAATTATGATGTATGTATGTATGATATATAGATGAGTTATATACCTATATATGCGTAAGAAAGTAATGTTATTTAAAGGTTATATATATATATATGTGTGTGATATATATATATATATATATGGTATAGGTGTTACCTATTATATGTATGATTTTATATGATGTTATTTAAAAATTTAAATGAACATAGGGTCTAGACTTATTAGACCCAGACACCCCATGTTATGAAACTTTATATGTTTGGTTTTTAATGTGGCATGGGGAACATTGAATGTTGTTAGGACATGATCGTGGGAGAAAGATCTTAAATGAGATATTAGATTGGTGGAGGAGTACGTAAAAAAAAAAAAAGGAAATAATAATTCAACTTTTGAACTTAATATTCGTATCATCATAAATACAAAATGAAACCCTATTATATGAAAATTCCTTGAACTGAGTGTGCATAAATGGATGAGTTAAGTAAAACTGGCTCGTTGTTATTGTGCTTACTAAATAACGTATTGAACATCGAGTTATTTCTTTTTTCTTACTAACTAAATGTATGATATAGATAGTGGTGCCAAAATGGTCGAGGAGGAATTCAGGAGGTGGATCATGATGAGTTTGCTACCCGTATCCTACGTTCTAATGGCTATGTTGTATTTGAACAGGAATTACAACTATGTCGAATGACATGTTGTCATCAACCAAGATGAGCAGAAAAGCTCACAAGAGAACTAACTTAGGCGAAGGTTCCTAGTAAAGAGGAAGATGGATGAGTCCCGATGATGATGATGCAATGCAGATTAGAAAGAGAATTGCAGGAGAATTTCTGCAATATTAAACTCCTCCTATGATGGGGGAGAAGGAAGAAGATTAAGTCATATTGCTGAACATGATCAAGTATTTCTGGTGCATATGAATATGAGCAACTGTGCTTATTATACAGTATTACCTATACAGTATTAAAATCATGGTAAAGAGACAAAATGGTGTGTAATGCCATCAACAGAAACATGAAATACTGGGAAGATTTTCACATTTATTCAAAAATCGTTATTTAAATGAACGATATTAAGGATGATAAAGCTAAAGAACTTCATGAGCTAGGACTAGGAGAGCTCATGAGTTTGTCACCAGCTATCAATTTGATTTAGATATGCTTTACATTAGGAAGAAAGAAGCAAAGGTCCAAAGGTTTTTGAATTGCTTACCCACTCTGTACAAGGAGAAAATTGAGTTTGATAACCCAAAGACAATGGATGAAGCTTCGTTAGAAAAGCAAGATTATGTCACTGCATTAAAGGTAAGGTTGAACAAGGGAAAAGCCAGCCGAACAAGGTGACGTAATATCCCCGCATAAGCCACTCATAAAACCCTAAAATGAGGTTATTAAATAATTAAATATTATTAATTATTAATTTGATATTAAATGCAATAATATTCTTGTAATTGTTGATTATAAGAATATTGGAAGAATTATTTTTTAATTATTTTATTTATAATAATTTATATTCTTCCGTTGAAATAAATTATATTTCCAAGTTGGTATATTTACGAGCTTTAGAAATAATGAGAAGTGATTTGGAAAAAAGTATGGATAAGTGATATTTTTTTCTCATAAGGAAAAAGAAAAATTCACCTTTAAAAAATAAAAGCATGAGGGTATTTCATGGAATGCTTTTTCTCGATTTAGGAAAAATCAGATTTAAGGGAGGCTTTATGGATTGCTTTTGTGATTTAGAAAAGCTCTGAATGCTTTTATGATTGTTAGAAAATATGGAATTATTTTATGATTTAGAAAAAAGTCAAAGAATATTTTTTAGATTTAGAAAAGCTTGAATGCTTTTAACATGAATTAGAAAAGATGGAATTCTTTATGATTTAGAAAAAAGTTGGAATACTTTTAAGGATTTATAAAATCTATTCCATTTTAATTAATTCTATTTTTTATTATAATCCCATGAGAGAAATAGGAAGAGGGAAATGGGAGAACACATGAGAATGGAGCCAAGGAAGAGGAAGAGAGACGCAGCATGCATCAAGGAGATGAGTAACCATACACTTTGAAAATATCTTTGTTTGCATATGGACCATGATTATATAATGATTGAAATTTATTTGTAATAAAAATTTCAATGGTATTAAAATAGACTCACACTTATTTATGCATTATTTTGATAAAACCTTGTGGGTATCTTTTTAGAAGGTCGAGTAGTTCCGTATCTGGTATGGATTCGATGTTTCGCCATATATCACTTGTAGATCTCGAATATTAACCTACATCACCTCAAGCTCCTCATATAAAATGTTGTCAAGTCTTTCTCAGTCAATCAAGCTTATTATTTTTGAAGGATTCTCGCTCTTGCCTAAGTAAATCCAATACTTCACAAAGGAAATTGATTATAGATCTGATTTCTTGATGCCATACTATAACATGAGTCTAATGGTCGTATTTCGTTGTCTTCTAGCGAATCGTACAATTTCTAAAGGATTCTGCTTTCTATTGGGCTAACCTCTTCTCCTTTAGTTGATTTTCAAATTTCAGTTGATTGTGTAGATCCGTTAAAACCTCTAAACTCATTTATTTTTTTGCCGAAACTTTTCTTTGTAGGTCCTATTAATGTAAACTTAAAAATAAGGGTTCCCTGCTCTACATTATTTTCATGACCGTTTGTTATACAATGTCCTCCTGAGCCTATTGCAAGATTTTTTCCGAGAGCTTAATTTAGCGCTTCTTCCTTGTTGGTTTTTACTTTTCTTTGGATCCATTGTTTAGACTCATAATTCTGGTTCCTAAGAGCAGAAAACTCTGATGAGTGTGTCATTCCCACACCTGTCGTGTTCCACCATTCTATGTATTTAGGCCGGAATGTCAGAAGCTCTCCGGATTTCACCCTTCCTTGGGAAGGTGATGCATCTAGTAAATGCCCTCGCTACCATCTCTCTCTGGGTTTAGATTCATTATATATTCCATATCACAGGATACATATGGGAATATCTTAAGATATTCCTCACTGAAAGCCTATATTTTCCGTATTTGGAACATTGCATAATTGTATGCAAGGAAATAATTATTATGTTAAAAGTCTTCAAAATGAATAGAAGATAAAAATATATCCTCGTATGCATTATTGGATTAGATTCTTAGAGAGGAAAAAAGAGTAATCACGTGTCATTATGTAAGATTATTTAGGAGTAAATATATATGCTTTCATGCATGGGAAAAAAATATATTTTTGAGTATTACATTTCTAGAGAAAAGGAAGATGTAACTGTATGATAATATTTATTTGTTAGGCTTTCTTTGGGGGAAAATAATATGTATTTGTCCAACCTAAAGGGATTAGCTATGGTATTAGCTTTATCTTGGGAGAATATTATGCATAGTTATTGGTTATATATTTTGGATGAGAGGGAAATGTCACTTTGCATGCATGAAATGATATGGTATGCTGACCTTGGAAAAGAAATGTGTTTATTTTTCCATGAAATATTTATTTGTTTGTTTTGGAAAGAAAACATATGTTTTACGTGTGAAAATAAATAAGATATGTTGTTGCATGCACAAAATCATAACTTGTATGTTAACTTTGTTTGAAACAGAGTTGGTATTGTTACAATAGTAACCATTATGAATAGATCTTTTAGGTGTGAAAATATTTTTTTAAAAAGAAATATGTGTATTCACATGCGAGCATAACATCTATTGCATTAATCCATATTGAAAAGAAAACATACGAGAAAAAGGGAAGAGAAATTGCTTGTCGATAGTTATCTTGCGTAAATATTGTTATGCATTTGCATGCACAGTATTATTATATAGCATGCTAGCTTTTGGAAGCACAGGGAAAGCGTGAAAAGTAGATTTTATTAGTGTTCGGTGGAAAGAGGATGCTTTGATGTTGATTTATTTGTTACTAATGCATGTGAAATGATGTTAAATTAAGTGAAACTAACAACAGAAGCATAAGCTGTAAAATGTATACAAACATTTGTTGAAGTGTCACAAATAGATATCGGTTGCCAGTTTATTAATATTTTATCTAATCATGACATCAAGTGTGTCGCATTTAAGTGATATGGCAGAAAATAGTGATGACTTTGAGAAAAGAGAAATTTCAAGCTAGTACGGTGGAAGATAAAGAGTTGTTAGTCCATGCAAAAGTTTAGTAGTTCCAATTCGCACAATGATCCCGTTAAAGCATTCAATACAAAGATGATCGATGATTCGCAAATGGCATTGCTATGATTGTAATAATCATAGCTAGTTATGTTTCGCTTAAGATTATTTTTATATGTAAATTTTATTACAATGGTCAAGATGGATTCCCTTATAACTATTGAGTGAGGGTGACAACCCTCACGAAAGCAAGCAGCTAATAAAATTAAACGCTTGTCGTTTTCACTTACCAGGGTTTCCAGGGTATACTCGTCTATTTTATGTGATTGTTAATGTGTCGCTTTGATAGATGTTAATTTCTTTTCATGATATGATCGCTGATATTACCAATTAGGTGATCATTAATTGAATTAAAATGATCATGGATCGGATGCATAGTTATAAATAGAAATCGTGTTAATAGTTACAACAAGAACAATTAATGGTTGTGTAACCCACTTGGATTTTTGCTAAATATTTCTCTAAGTGATGATAATGGCTATTTAAATGGTTAATGAAGAAATATATAAAGAAATTTATAAGTTACACATTCGTAGCTTGCACCTAACTCCATGCATTTTTCCAAGAGGTTATCAGGGTATGTTACAAATGGTACCAGAGCAAAAGGTTGCAACACCTAAGTATTTTGGGAATCGTTATGCAAAAGGAAGTAGAGGTATTATGCGTTAGTGGGCATCATCTTAGGTATGATTTTAATTAAACTTGTAGTATATCATACCTTAACATGAGATGCATGTTGCATGATTAATGACCGCATGAAAGAGCAGACATTTACAATGTTTCTTTAAAAGTTGTGCTTCATGAAATTTTAATAATAAGGATGTGGACAAAAGACAATAAAACTTATCGTACCTATGAACCATCTTGAGCACCTACCGTTTATATTGTAGGATTAATTACCAAACCTTTTATGAAGTGTGCATAATGTGAGAAAATTATTATGGTGCAGTGAAAAAATGGAAAAACATACACATGCAGTCATGTACTACCTATAAATAATGAATACATGTGTGGTTGGTGTGATAACTAAATAATATGAAGAAGTCGGACCCCGAAGAGGACAATGGAATGTTGAAAAACAAAAAATATATATATACTTGAACGAAACTTCTCAGTTGTTGAACATACAACGCAGTGAACAGAACTCACACAAGGAACTTAAAATTAAACAGAAAAATCATAGTAGACAATTGTGGTTCTCTTTTCTTCATTTAGAGTTACATAGGAAAGCCATCTGGAATGTGTCTTGGTTAAAAGTAGAATGAGATCCATTGCTGCACAAATAATTTCATCCGTAAAGCTTTGATGTGATTAATATTTAATATCAAGGGGTTTTCACACCGAGATCATGTCACCCCCATGGTGATTCCAAGAAAAGTTATGTTTAGAAATGGGATGCATAATTTGGTCAAATTTCCGATTAGACGCTTGTAGGGATTAGTTGGTTCTTTATGGTTGTGTTATAAATTTTACCATTGATGATATTAACATGATTCATGATGTTCTAGAAATTCTAGTTTTACTATCTCTAAGAGAGGTATAAACATATTTATGCAATTTATTTCTATCTTTGCTAACGTCCCTCAATGGTAGTAGACTGTATGCTTGCCAAATTATTTGGAAGAATGCCTTATCCACCACAGATTGCATGCTTGGAAATTGTTGTTAAAATTCCTCAATGGATGTAGATCGTATGCTTGAAAATTGTTCGATGGAATGTCTAATTGGTCATAGATTGCATAAAGTCAGACACGGGTTTGAAAAAAGTCTGCTGTGTTGATTGTAGATTTCACATCGTAAATTATTTTCTACAAAATTCTCAATGGTTGCTTACATATGGTCATAAAGCTAATGGTAAGCGAAAAAAAAAGAATCACATTTTTTGTGTCCCAAAGGTTCAATGGGACTGTTAAATTTTCACAATATTGATGGTCAAGGTGAGACCTTAAATAAAGTATCATGCTATGGTATACATATGTTAATGGTTTTTCTAAGCTACATGATTATTATTATTATGGAAATTCTGAATGTATACCACCTATATTACATGCGATAATTACGTGACAATGTGCTTTGACAAATTTTGGACCCATGTTGTGGGTCAAGTATAGATGCATGGTGTACATAAATGTTCCTTTGCTCAATGGACAACATGCAATGGAAAATTATGTAAATTACAAAGTGATTTAGACATTGACTATTTTTAGACATTGAATTTTTATTGGATTCAATGGCCATGGGGGCCATGATGGGATTGATGTAATGAGGTAATATTTTATTTATTGTTGAGTTAATGAATACTTTAGTTGGGGTATTTAGGAAATAATCCCAGAGTTTTTTGTACACCCCCAAGTTCTATGCTTTTCAAATTAGACATTTAATACAATCCAAAGGGAGTGGACCCTAATGGATAATTACTGGTGGATGTGGTTAATTATTTATTTATGAAAAATAAATAAAATATTGTGTATGCACTACGACCAAATGAGAAATTGAGATACATGCTTAATCCATGAGGTTATGGAAAAGGTAAAGACTTTCCCCCAAAATTTTTCAAAACTATGAAGAGTTTCTAATTTAGATTTTTGAGGAAATCTAAATTTCCCAATGATGAGGGATATGTTAGCTGAAGAGGTAAAAGTCGGAAAAGTCAGAAAAGGTAAAGCATTAAAGTCCCTAAATAAGGAAGCCAGCAAACAGAATAAAGTTATCCAAATTTTGACGTAGGAATTGGAAATGCTTTGGGGAGTAGCATAAATTAACAGCCTTCGCCTTCCAACATTGAGGTTAATCGTTTTCGAGGATCTCAGTTTCTGGGTGAGTTCGGGAGATAAAGGAATTTAAGGTTTCTGGAGGATCGGTCATGGTATCTAAGATGCATACATAAATTCTGAGATTATCATTTAATTTTTATATAAAAGTTATGCGAATTGTTATGTTATGATTTCTTATGCAGTTTATATGAATCATTATACATGATTTCTTATTCAAAGTTTAGATCGACTGCTTGTTCAAGACCTCATGCAATTGAAAATTAGAGCTATTATCGTAAAAATCCGTGAGGTTAATAGTAGGGAGAAATGGTTGATTTTCTTGACAAGTACCCTTGAGAAGAAGAGATGATAGATTTTAATGTCAAATCTAATAACAAATATACAGTGTAGTCACGTTTTAAAATGAAAATGGAGTTATCGTGTGTATAACCTAAATTTTTAACAAATGGTAAACAGGAACAACAAGTGCACACCAATAAAGAGTTATAATATGCACCAGAATTACAAGTATGTCAATAATCTTAACAACATAAGAGAATAGCCCTATTGTTACATGTGGTAAAAATTATGGGTAAAGGAAGATTGTAAACATATTTAAAATACATCGAAAGAGCGTCTATCCACTTTCAATATAAACCGTAAAGTAGTTAGCGTAATAAGCAACTAACATAGATAGATGTATATGTAGATATCTACACATAGATGCTAGAAATTTTATAATTATAGAGTGTTATGTCTATAAAGCTTTCTAACCTAAAAGTTAGATAAAGGATACATTGATCTGTTAGAGTTGGACAAAACTCGAAAATGATTCTGCGAAATACAAATGAGTATATGCTTTATACACATAAATATCACTTAATCGTCGATCGATAGAAATTGAGGTTAAGTCGAAATTATGGAATATTTATAATACCAAGAGGTGTGTAATTACGAAAGAGAAATTAAAGACTTGATAAAAGTATGAATGAGAAATTGATTATTAAAAAAAATTAGGTGCATAAAAGTAGAGCACATCCTAGTTAATGCGAAAGTGATAAGAAGTCGGGGATGGGAGACGGGATGCTTTAGAAGACTTCTGCTACCTTATGGAAAGCTATTAGTGGTTAATTTCAACATGGACCTTCCCTAAAAGTCTCCTAAAAATCCCTAGGAGAAAATAATAAAGAGGAAATATTAACATAATGGTTGGAGATAAATACCATGAGTTTGAATTGGATTGAAATTATCATGGGAGAGAAAGACAGCAATTTTCAAAAAACACTAAAGTGGGAGAGAAAGACTAGTAGTCTCCTAAATAAAATGCAATGTGCAATTTATAGAGTTTTCTTATCATTTTGATGATTAAAGTGGCTGGCGTTCTAGTTTTTATGAAAGTATTAGGATTTAGGTATTATTTTACATTTCCTAAATAATTGGAAATGTAAAATTAAAGGTTAATGTTCCAAAACAAGAGAAGAACATCGAGGAAGATGCTCTCTTTAAGGGGGAGTTTGTAATATCTCGCATAAGCCACCATAAAAACTCTCATAAAATGAGGGTTATTAAAATAATTAAATATTATCTTGTTTCCTGTAGATACAAATGTGATATTATATGCTCCTATGTATGCTAGAAAAATATTGTAACAGAACTGAAGTTTACATGGTACAAAACCAAAAGGGAAAAAGTAAGGACATTAGAATATGAAAATTCGAAATTTGCCAGAAGAGTAACTCTGCTCATAAGTTGTATAACCAAATCCATAGCAGTGGTAAATACGTTGAAGTTAGAATAGAATTTTTTTGGTTGCAGTCAGAATTTTAAGTGTTATTCACAGAGATACCTTACTTCACATTATGTTCCTAAAGTGGGAAGTACGAATTGTTTGATTAATATAAACGTTCGGTCAAATCCTACCAGGTTAAATTCATAACAGTGGTTATCGATGCAATATAAACTGGAATCCCATTTGAATACAAAGGATAACGATATCAAAGCTGGGACGGTAGGGAATGTAATTATGAGAAGATGCGTAAGATCACTTACCCTAACCTCTTCTAACGATGCGACCCCGACAGAGGAGCGATTTCAACCGGATGCCTCTCGCACCTTAGCCGAGATGTCCCACCTGATCACATCTGTGAAATGAGGATTTAATGGTAATGGAGTAAGAGAAAATTTAATAAAAACAAACAAAACGAACAGCAGATCTGAGTTAGGTTGGGAAGGAGCGCGGCATTTAAAATAGCCCCACGTCTCTTATCTATTCTCATACAAACAAGATTCCATTCACCGTGTAGCGGAAAATGTAGCAACTGTGACAAAACAACCAACAAAAGAAAAGAACGTGTTATAATATCGTAGGGAAGAAATATTAGAAAAAAAACAATACGAACAAAGTAATCAAAAATTTCATTTCTGTGTCGAGCCACACCTGTGCTACACGACTAATCAGGCTACCGCAATGCCGGTGCTGACCCGGTCTCCATTGTCATAACCGCCAGGCTACACAGAGAGCTGAGGCTTAGAGAGAAAAGAAATGAATGAGAGATACAAAAGAACTAAACCCGGGAATGATGTAACAATGGCAAGAACGTACGTTAAAAAGGGGGAAACCGCTGTCTATTTTCCACGAGTACACAACTATGCACGCGGAGGCAGGTTTCAGGTTTAGCGTGTAGGGTGGAGGTGCTAACCCTAGTCTGCATAGCCAAGAGTTGCATAAAGAAAATCCCGAATGGGATTTTATAAATCATGACAGATGGGCCAAGCACTACCCTTTCATCTCGATTTTTCTTCCACTGTAATTCTCAGTACGGTGCCAGCGAAATTTCGGCTAAAACTCGGCGCTCTGTTTCTGCTGAAATGAACCGCATCAGGGCCACACAACGATTGGCGACACATGCCGGTTTCACCGAGCGTTAGTACTGGGGTAAATAAAATCAAATTTTCCCGATGCAAAAGAAATTGAACACAGACCGGTACCTTGCGAACTTTCAACGCATTAGAGGGAAACACGGGTATCATTGTTCCCACACGAAACTGATTGACGGCCGTGGCGAGTACTCATGCCATTAAAGGCGGAACCCTGCCGTGCCCTGCTGGCTAACTGCACTCTGCAATAAACACGAAAAAACGTTAATAAAAATGCAAGTACGTCTGAGATAATGAACATAAGCAAATTATCGAAGAAGCCATCATGAGCGGACTTTAATCTACATGCAATGAATTTGTCAAATAGATATGATGGAAATTTAAACCAGTGGCAAGATTCCACGTTGATATATATGTATAGTGGGAGCGTACCCACATAAAACGTGACCGGTAGGGTAGTTTGATATAACGCATCTCTTATAGTAGATAAAGTTAAGTGGCCGTATGGAAGACCTAGATTCTGTGCGGTTAAATGGAAACGTAATAATATCATATTATACGAATTTAAAATGACGATATATCCACCTTATGATATGTGGATTTAAATGTAGACGTAATCATCTTATTTTAAGGGGAAATAAAATGGTAAAAGAATAGTCTTAGATGATGTGAAGTTAAAACGAGTGGGATAAGAGTTGTACATACATAAGTTTTGTGAGTAGAACAATACTTACATATATATATATATAGATTTATAATTGGAATTAAAGTTAGGGAAATATTTCCAAAAGAGGATTGGAAGGGGTACCCTAGCTACTAGAGATTAAAGAGGATATAATATTTGGTACCATAAATATAATAAAAAAAAAATAAAAAAAATTTAGAGGCGTGACAAATGGTATCAGAGCCCAAGTGCAAAAACTGGGCTGTTGTTATTGTGCTCACTAAATTCTGAATGTATTGAACATTGTAGAGATTGTTTTTTTTGTCTTACTAATCAAATGTATGAGTGTGTACAGTGGTGCTAAAATGGCTGAAGAGGGAGGAATTTATGTGGATCTGCGTGATGAGTTTTCTACTCCAGATCCCAATGCCCCGGTAATGGCTATGTTGCACAGGCTGCAACGAGAATTGGCTGAACTAAGAAGCCAAAATGACATGTTGTCATCAGCCAGTAAGGAGCAGGAAAAGCTCATCAGAGAGCTCACTTCCCGGAACAGCCAGGAAGGCGAAGGTTCTGGAAAAAGAAAGATGGATGAGTCTGAGGATGAGGATGCAGCTAGACAACAACATAAACAGAAAAGAGAATTGCAGGGAGAATTCTGAAAGATCAAACCTCCCTCCTATGTTGGGGAGAAGGAAGAGGATGCTGAAGCTTGGCTGTTGAGCATGATCAAGTATTTCCAAGTATATGAATATGAGAGCAATCTGAAGGCCAGATTAGATGTGTATCAGCTACAAGGAAAGGCTACACTGTGGTGGGAAGAGACAAAAATGGTGCATGCCATTGATGAAAATACAGTTACTTGGGAAGACTTTCAGGCTAAGTTCAAGAATTGTTATTTGAACGAACGATATTATGATGATAAAGAAAAAGAATTCCATGAACTTAGACTAGGACAGCTCACTATCGATGAGTTTGTCACTAAGTTTACCAGTTTACTGAGATATGTCCCTTACATTAGGGAAGAAAAAGAAAAGGTCCAAAGATTTTTGAATTGCTTACCTACTGTGTACAAGGAGAAATTTGAGTTTGACAACCCAAAGACAATGGATGAAGCTGTTAGAAAAGCCAGATTATGCTATCAGCAGTTTAAAGGTAAGGCTGAACAAGGGAAGAGCTGGCTGAACAAGGGTGAGTTCAAAGGGAAAAGACCAAAACCAGCATATCTAAGAAATTTCGGCAGGGATCATCAGCGGAAAAAATTCAATAAACCAAAAGAAAGCCAAACTGCTCAGTCCCAAGTGGCTTCAAAACAAGTAGAAGGAAACAATAAAAAGGAAGGGACAGTCAGAATGAAGGAACCTTTGAAGTGTTGGGGCTGTGGAGAACCCCATATGATGAGGGATTGCCCCCATCGAAATATACACATGATCAGCAGAGAGCGAGAGGAAACAACAGTAAATGACATAGCCAGAAATATACCAACTATCAGTGCAGCCTTGGAAAATTGGCAAGCAGAACATCAAGCAACCATGGTGGAAATGGAGGGTAAGATTTCTGACCTACCCATTACTGTTTTGATTGATCCAGGTGCTTCTTTGAGTTACATTAGTCCTGGAATTGTAGAAAAATGTAAAATTAAACCTGAAAAATTTCAGCAGTCATGGTTGGTACAGCTGGCCACTGGAACTAAGAGAAAAGTTACACATAAATTGCCCAAAACAACAATACAATTAAATGGCTTTCCAACAGAAGTAAATTTGAACATATTGCCATTAGGATCCTATGACTTGCTGATAGGAATGGATTGGCTGGAAAAGAAGAAAGCCCTGATGAACTGCTGGGATAAAACCCTGCATTGTGTGGATGAAGAAGGGAAACCTTTTACACTAAAAGGAAAACCAAAATCCATTTCAATAAGACAAATATCAGCCTTACAATTAAAAAGAACAGCTAGAAAAGGATATCAAGTTTATGCAGTACATGTGGAAGAAGTAGAACAGAGGACGGAAGAAAATCTGTTGAATGAGTTACCGGTGGTAAGGGAATTTAAAGAAGTTTTTCCAGAGGAGATTCCTCATCTTCCCCCCAAAAGAGAGATTGACTTTTCCATAGATCTGGTGCCGGGAGCCACACCTGTTTCTCGAGCCCCCTATCGAATGAGTCCGCCAGAACTTATGGAGCTGAAGATGCAACTGCAAGAATTACTGGATAAGGGTTACATTAGACCAAGTGTGTCTCCATGGGGAGCACCTGTTTTATTTGTTAAAAAGAAGGATGGAACTTTTAGGATGTGCATTGATTATCGTCAACTGAACAAGTTGACCATTAAGAATAGATATCCACTTCCTAGAATTGATGATCTTTTTGATCAAGTGAGAGGGGCCTCGGTCTTTTCAAAGATTGACTTAAGAACTGGTTATCATCAGCTCAGAATCAAGGAAGAAGACATCAGCAAAACAGCCTTTCGAACCAGGTATGGACACTACGAATTTGTAGTCCTACCTTTTGGTCTGACAAATGCCCCTGCCACCTTTATGTGCCTGATGAATAGTGTGTTGAATAAGTATTTGGATAAATTTGTTCTGGTGTTCATAGATGATATTTTGGTCTACTCCAAAAACAAAGAGGAACATCAAGAACATTTGCGGATAGTGTTACAAACTCTGAAAGAAAATCAGCTATATCCTAAGTTCAGTAAATGTGAATTTTACAAGGATAAGATTCAATATTTGGGTCATATTATTTCTGAAAAAGGCCTTGCAGTTGACCTTGAAAAGATAAACGCAATTAAACAATGGCCAGTCCCAACTGATGTTTCAGCAATAAGGTCATTCATGGGGATAGCAGGCTACTATCGTAGATTTGTGGAAATATTTTCTGCCATAGCACATCCCATCACTTCATTGCAAAGAAAAGGTGTCAAGTTTGTGTGGACTGAAAAATGTCAAAACAGTTTCGAGCAGTTAAAACAAAACCTTATTTTAGCCCCTATATTAAAAATTGTTGATCCTGATAAAGAGTTTGTTGTATGTACAGATGCTTGCAGAGAAGGGCTGGGAGGAGTCCTGTTGCAGGAAAATTCAATTATTGCATATGAATCTATGAAACTGAAAATGCATGAACAGAATTATAGTGCATATGATTTGGAATTTGTAGTTGTTATTCATGTTTTAAAAATGTGGAGGCACTATCTTCTGGGGAAGAAGTTCACATTGATGACTGATCATATTAGCCTTAAATATTTCTTTTCCCAAACTGACCTGAATGCAAGGCAAGCCAGATGGTTGTCCTTTTTAAGTGAATTTGATATGGACATAAAACATATCAAGGGGAAAGAAAATAAAGTTGCTGATGCCTTAAGTAGAAATGCTTGTCAAAATTTAAACAGTATTGGGAGTAGTGGCCAGATTGAAATAGAAGAGTTGGTGAGAAAAGCAGCAAGCCAAGATCCAAACTATGAAACACTCTTGATGAAACTACAGAAAAGGGATAAAATTGACTTTACTCAAAATCAAAAGGGGCTACTATGTTACAAAAACAGGGTGTATATTCCTAATGTAGAGTCATTAAAAAGAGAAATTTTGGATGAATATCACAAACAGCCTTATGCAGGACATCCAGGATACCAGAAGATGTTAACAGCCTTGAAAAAGAAGTTGTTCTGGCCAGGAATGAAGAGAGATGTGGCAGAATATCTAAGTAGGTGTATGGAATGTCAACTGGTCAAAGTTGAGCATCAACATCCAGCAGGTCTTCTAAACCCTTTGCCAATTGCAGAATGGAAATGGGACACAGTTTCCATGGATTTTATAACAGGATTACCTAAAACCAAATATCAACATGATTCTGTAATGGTAGTAGTAGACACTTTAACCAAAGCTGCCCACTTTATACCAGTGAAATCTACTTTCGGAACAACTCAAGTAGCAAATGTTTTCTTGAAGGAGATAGTAAGGCTTCATGGAGTTCCCAAAGTAATTGTTTCAGATCGAGATGCTAAGTTTACAGCAGCATTTTGGAAGGGATTGTTTGGAGGGATGGGTACTAAGCTGAATTTTAGTACTGCCTATCACCCTCAAACTGATGGGCAAACAGAAAGGACGAATCAAATTTTGGAGGATATGTTGAGAATGTATATGATGGATAGACCATCAAAGTGGGAGGAGTATCTGCATTTAGCTGAATTTGCCTATAATAACAGTTACCAATCTTCTATTAAAATGAGTTCGTTTGAGGCACTATATGGAAGGAAGTGTCGTACTCCTTTGAGCTGGAGCCAACCAGAAGATAAATTAATGCTGGGACCTGATGCCTTACAAGAGATGGAGAGAATTGTTAAACAGATACAAAGAAATATCAAGACAGCACAAGATCGCCAAAAAAGTTATGCTGATAAGAAAAGAGTGCACCGAGAATTCAAAGAAGGAGATCATGTGTATTTGCGCATCAAACCCAAAAAGAGCACACTTTATGCTGGAAGTTGTGCAAAACTTGCTCCTAGATATTGTGGGCCTTTTGAAATTTTAGAAAGGGTGGGACCAGTGGCTTACAAGCTGGCCTTACCACCCCATGTTAGAGTGCATGATGTGTTTCATATTTCATTATTTAAAAGATATGTGCATGATGCTTCTCACATAGTTTATTGGAATGTTGTACAGGTGGAACCAGAAGGGGAGTTTCTGCCAGAACCGCTTCAAATATTGGAGCAGGAAGAAATTGAATTGAGAAACAAAACAGTGGCCAGAGTAAAAGTGCAGTGGAAGCACTTTACTGCTGAAGAAGCTACCTGGGAAAGGGAAGCTGAAATGATGGAGAAATATCCATTTTTGTTTAAATGAACTCTAATAGTTGAATAACAAAACCGAGGACGGTGTTTATTTTTAGAGGGGGAATATGTAACACCCCCAATTTCTGTGTTGAGCTTGAAAAATTAGACATTTGAACTTTAAATCCTAAGGGGAGTGGACCCCAAAGGATAAGTATGGTGTGAATGTATTTGAATAATTAATTTGAGGAAATAAATAAAATGATTGTGCATTTTGACCAAGATGAGAATTAGAGATCACTTGCCAAATCCATGAGGTGGATAAGGCAACAAATCCCCACAATCTTTCAAAAAAATCCTTGAAAGAAATTAATTTAGATTTGAGGAGGAATCTAAATTTCCCCAATGATGAGGAAAGTAGTTGGGAAGAGGTAAGAAAAGTTGGAAAAGCTGAGGAAAAGCATAAAACAGCTTTAAAGAGTCCCAAAATGGGAAGCCTAGGCTAAACAGGAAAGAAAGCATCCTGCTATTCTGGACGCAGAATTAGAAACATGCTTTGGGGAATTAAGAGCTTAAATAAGCTGCTCCTAAGAATATCAGAGGTTGATCTGTGATGGAGGTGATCTCATCTCGGGGGTGAGTTCTGGGAGACAAAGAGGACTCTAAGGTTGGGAGGTTGGTCAATTGCAGTAGTGGTATGTTTCTGAAATTTTTACTCAATTAGATGTATTATGGTATGAATTGGCTACATATAAAATTTAAGGGAATCTGTATGATTGATTTGAGTACTACATTTAACAGAGTCCATCCTAAGGCATTCACCTTCCAGATTCTGTTTAGTTGCAGACCAGAAATCCATAGAGTAGAAATCACAGAAACTCTAAACCAAGGTCGGGTTAAATCTGAAGTTACTTAGTCTCCATAGATAATTAAATATTATCTTGTTTCCTGTAGATACAAATGTGATATTATATGCTCCTATGTATGCTAGAAAAATATGGTAACAGAACTGAAGTTTACATGGTACAAAACCAAAAAGGGAAAAAGTAAGGACATTAGAATATGAAATTCGAAATTTGTGCTAGAGAAAGAGTATATACATTTATTATAACATTTATAAGTGTATATATTGCATTTCTAAATCTACCTTTAATCCTTGAACCAAGTATCATAGAAAAAGACTTAATTTATAATTAAGGTCCTCTATTCAAGCACTATCGAATACATATATGTATACATCAAAAGAAAAAGAGAATATAAGAGCCGCAACCTAAATTAATAACACTACATATATATATATATATATATATATGCATAAAAGAAATAAAATGTAAGAGTTGTGAGTTAAACCAATGACTCATTGTAATCAACGATTATAAAAGAATATTGTAGTGAGGAAAATATATATATATATGTACCATATGTCGATGCGACTTGGCGCACGGTCAAACTATGTTAAACCATAATGACTATTTGATTTCTTATGCAGTGGGCTCGTTTCAATCCAATACCCTCAGATTGTACAGCTATTAACATCCACGGCATTTTAGGGCTTATCTATACCCATTTAATTGATATTAGCGAATCTGTTATGTAATAGTTCTATTCCAACACATGTTCATCGGTCAAACCAACATTGAAAATCTTGTCACATTATGTTTGTTGTGTAGCATTAAACGAAATGGGAACTGAAATTATTAGAGTAAAACAAATGAAACAATACGTAACCTTTAATTCTCTGCGAACAGAATTATCATAGCCTAATGAAATATGGAAGTAAATCGTGTGCATAAGATGCCTGTAAGTTTAACCGGTGAGGAACCACGCGGAGCCATGTCGGCGCAACAATTAAACTATTCTTACTTGATTAACGTAGTAAGGATGGCTAGATCTGGCCATTCGTGTAGCTATAAAATTTATGTTGCATGCAATTTGGAAATGGCAAGGAAGCCACGAATCTCCAGTCCCCGATTTAACAAAAATCGTGGCTGCCTGTAGTATGTAAAATCGCAGCCCTATAAAACCAAACTAGATTATGTTATTAGTGTTGTCCGACGGATCATGTGATAACACAGAAAAACATTGGGTAGCGCATATAACATAACCAAATCCATAGCAGTGGTAAATACATTGAAGTTAGAATAGAATTTTTTGGTTGCAGTCAGAATTAAAAGGGTTATTCATAGAAATACCTTACTTCACATTCTATTCCTGAAGTGGGAAGTATGAATTGTTTAGTTAATATAAACGTTTGGTCAAATCCTACCAGGGTAAAGTCATATCAGTGGTTAGCAATGCAATATAAACTGGAATCCCATTTGAATACAAAGGATAACGATATCAAAGCTGGGACGGTAGGGAATGTAATTATGAGAAGATGCGTAAGATCACTTACCCTAACCTCTTCTAACGATGCGACCCCGACAGAGGAGCGATTTCAACCGGATGCCTCTCGCACCTTAGCCGAGATGTCCCACCTGATCACTTTTGTGAAATGAGAGTTTAATGGTAATGGAGTAACAGAAAATTTAATAAAAACAAACAAAACGAACAACAGATCTGGGTTAGGTTGGGAAGGAGCGCGGCATTTAAAATAGCCCCACGTCTCTTATCTATTCTCATACAAACAAGATTCCATTCACCGTTTAGCGGAAAATGTAGCAACTGTGACAGAACAACCAAAAAAAGAAAAGAATGTGTTATAATATCGTAGGGAAGAAATATTAGAAAAAAAACAATACGAACAAAGTAAACAAAAATTCCATTTCTGTGTCGAGCCACACCTGTGCTACACGACTAATCAGGCTACCGCAATGCCGGTGCTGACCCGGTCTCCATTGTCATAACCGCCAAGCTACACAGAGAGCTGAGGCTTAGAGAGAAAAGAAATGAATGAGAGATACAAAAGAACTAAACCCGGGAATGATGTAAAAATGGCAAGAACGTAGGTTAAAAAGGGGGAAACCGCTATCTATTTTCCATGAGTACACAACTGTGCACGCGGAGGCGGGTTTCAGGTTTAGTGTGTAGGGCGGAGGTGCTAACCCTAGTCTGCATAGCCGAGAGTTGCATAAAGAAAATCCTGAATGGGATTTTAGAAATCATGACGGATGGGCCAAGCAGTACCCTTTCATCTCGATTCTTCTTCCACTGTAATTCTCAGTATGGTGCCAGCGAAATTTTGGCTAAACTCGGCACTAAGATTTCCTTTGAAATAGTAGCATCGAGAACTTCCACAACCAACACGTACCCATTATATGAAACATTAATCTTGGGAAGTAAACAAATCAGAATTTCAGGTAAAGAAATTGAACACAGACCGGTACCTTGCGAACTTTCAACGCATTAGAGGGAAACACGGGTATCATTGTTCCCACACGAAACTGATTGACGGCCGTGGCGAGTACTCATGCCATTAAAGGCGGAACCCTGCCGTGCCCTGCTGGCTAACTGCACTCTGCAATAAACACGAAAAAACGCGTTACTACTCTACGTACCAGATCTGGGAAATGCAGATAATGGTGCTTAAGCAAATTATACAGTAGCCATCACGCAAGAGGGACTTTACCTTAGAGTAATGGTTACATCAAATATAGATATGATGAAAATTTAAACCAGTGCCAAGATTCCACGTTGATATATATGTATAGTGGGAGCGTACCCACATAAAACGTGACCGGTAGGGTAGTTTGATATAACGCATCTCTTATAGTAGATAAAGTTAAATGGTCGTATGGAAGACCTAGATTCTGTGCGGTTAAATGGCAACGTAATAATATCATATTATATGAATTTAAAATGACGATATATCCACCTTATGCTATGTGGATTTAAATGTAGACGTAATCATCTTATTTTAAGGGGAAATAAAATGGTAAAAGAATAGTCTTATATAATGTGAAGTTAAAACGAGTGGGATAAGAGTTGTACATACATAAGTTTTGTGAGTAGAACAATACTTACATATATATATATATATATATATAGATTTATATATATATATATATTTATAGTGGAATTAATGTTGGGGAAAGATTTCCAAGAGATTGGAAGGGTACCTAGCTACTAGAGATTAAAGAGGATATAATATTTTGTACCATAAATAAAAATAAAAATAAAATTAAAAATTTAGGCGTGATAACAAAATGCAAGGGTTGCTAGATTCGAGAGCAACATGTCACATGACATTGAAAAATATTTTTTTCAAGTTACGGCAATTTTATGGAGCGATGCTACTTCACGGATAAAAACTCAAGCCATCGAGCTTGGCACCATCAGAATCAGGAGGCTTAAGTTGCCTGGTCTTCTAGATCATCTTCTACATGAGGTTCTATACCTCCATGAGTTGAGGAGAAACTTGTTGTCCTTGGTCCACATCCACCAACAAGGACACTTCATTCACATGTTTGATGGCAACGTTGAGGTCAGAAAAGCATCAAATTGCTCACTTGACATGGAGGTAATAAAATAAGGAAGACTCTTGAAGCTGAAAGGTTCCTCTGCTCATGCACAAAACTTTGCATTTAGTTCACATCATGATGAAGGTATAGTCCCATCGATTCTTTTATGGCATGCTAGATTTGAACTCTTAAACTATGACAGCCTTCGATTGCTGAAGAAAAATGGTGTTAATGGACTACCTACAATTCCTAGGAAACTTAAGCAATGTGATGCTTGTATTCTAGGAAAGCATAGCAAACAACCATTTCATGATTCACATTCCAGAGCACATAGAAAACATGAGCTTATTCATTCAGATTTATGTGGCCCTATGCTTGTTGCTTCTGCAAATGGAAATAAATATATGATGACATTTATTGATGATTACACTAGAATGTGTTGCGTTTACTTATTGAAGAACAAGTCTGATGCTTTTCAAACATTCAAGAATTTTCATGCATGGATTGAAAATGATGCACAAACTCATATTGGCTCTTTAAATACTGATAATGGAAAAGAATACTCTTCAAATGAATTTGAAATTTATCTTCTTCAACATGGGATCAAACATCAAAAAACTGTGCCCTATAATCCCCAACAGAACGGTGTAGTTGAAATAATGAACAGGACAATTTTAAATATGGTTCGCTCCATGATGTTTTTTAAGAATTTAAAATTGATGTTTTGGGCTGATGCAGTTCTATGTGTTGTACACATAAAATATAGGCGTCCTTACAATTAAATCAGAAAAAAACTCCTTATGAAATGTGGCATTGCCACATTTATTCAGTAAAGCATTTCAGGGTCTTTGGTTCCACCTGTTATGCTTTGATACCCAAGGTACAAGGAATAAACTTGGTGCTAGAAGTCAAAAATTTATCTTCTTGGGGTATTCCAATAACTCCAAAGGATATTGTCTCTATGATGAAGTCAATAAGAAGTTTCTAATAGCAAGATATGTCATATTCCTTGAATCTTCCAAGACTGAAAATGTTGTTGAGCGGCAACTTGATTGCCTGGATAGATTCACACATGAAAAGTATTTTCAAGAATTTGATAATCAGATTCCACATCTTGAAGGGGGGATTCCTATACTAAATCAATCTGTGGAATCAGTTCCCGAAGCACTCTTTCCCCCATGTGAATAACCAACCACGGATGACACCTTGAATGATGTGATTGACAGAATTGAGAGATTAAATCTTGATTCAATTCAAACTTAGTCAAATGTGCAGCTTGGGCCATCGCAGAAAGGTCCCCCGAAAATGGCTGACAAAAACACTAGAAAACGTTCGTCCCGATGAGGTTGGAAAGATAGGAACAAGAAGCTCCACTAGACAAAATGAAGGTGATGTAGATAATTCTGATTCACCTGTTGATATGGATATTGCTTATTACTGTGAATTGATTTTTTCTACAGATCATGAACCAACTTCCTTCAAAGAATCTGCTTGTCATGATGAATGGAATGAAGTGATGCAAAAGGAGTATGATGCCTTGATAAATAATGGCACTTGGAAGCTAGTTGATCCTCCTTTTGGAACCAAACCAATTGGATGTAAGTGGGTCTACAAGAACAAGTACAAAGCATATGACTCACTTGACAAGCACAAAGACAGGCTTGTGGAAAAAGGTTTTGCACAAAAATAAGGGTTCGATTATGAAGAAAATTTTGCTCCCACAACAAAATGGGCCACCATCCAGACACTCTTTGCCCTAGTAGCTCAGAAGGGAATGAAATTCCATCAGATGGATGTAAATACTGCCTATCTGAATGGAGATCTGAAGGAGAAAGTTTTGAATGTCCCAGCTAGAAGGATTTGTTGTGAAGGGCCAAGAACACAAATTATGCAAGCTTATAAAATCCTTGTATGGCCTCAAGCAAGCATTGCGAGCCTGGTATGAGAAATTAACTGAGAATCTTCTGAAACTTGACTTCAAACATTTTGATCTTGATGATGCAACTTTGTTTGTTAAGAAAGTTGGAAAAACAGTTTTATATCTTCTGGTGTATGTAGATGATCTTTTGATGAAAGGGAACAATGAAATTTATATTTCATCCATAAATAAATAATTGAAGAAAGGTTTTGAAATGATTGATTTGGGTTATGTTCATTGGTATTTAAGTAACTCAATAACCTAAATTTATATTTCTTTCTGAAAAGAAGTACATTGGAGATCTTTTGAAAAAGTTTGGCATGGATGAATGCAATCCCTTAACCACTCCAATGTAACAAAACTTGAAGCTTACATCCATTGAAGGGAAGGAATTTTAGGATGCAATGAAGTATAGACAACTTTTTGGAAGTCTTATCTACTTGACTACCACTAGACCAGACATCTCACTTGCTTTTGGAATCCTCTCCAAGTTTATGCAAAAACCTTGTGAAGGACATTGGTCTACTGCAAAAAGAGTTCTAAAGTACTTGAAGGGGACTCAAGGCTTTGGACTCAAATATACACAGGTAGGTGATTTCAGCTTGATCGGATACTCTAATTCAGACTTTGATGGGGACAAAGAAAATGGGGTGTCTACTTCAGGTTATACCATGAGTCTTGGATCAGGATCTTTCTCATGGAAATCACACAAACAATCAGTTCCAGCAGATTCCACAACCGAGGAAGAATATGTGGCAGCAACTGAAGCAACAAAGGAAATTGTGTGGCTCAGGAAAATCCTAGAATATTTGCAGATGAAGCAAATGCATTCAACACCACTCATGATCGACAACACTTTTGCAATAAATTTGGCCAAGAACCCGAAGTTCCATGATCAAACAAAGCACATCAATACAAAATACCATTTGATTAGACATCATGTTCACGCCAAAACCATCCATCTACATCATTTTTCCACAAATGAGTAGACCGCAGACATATTCACCAAAGCACTTGGAAGAGAAAATTTTGAAAAGTTCAGAACGATGCTTGGACTCACGAACATCCCTTCAGATTAAAGGGGGGAACGTTGAGTGAGATTGTATATTATTGTAATTTAGTAAATAAGGAAGGCCAAGAGTACTTGGGAAATGAATCCCAATAGCCTCACCTCCATTTATAAGTACACACACAATCTCCATCTAATACACATTGAGTTTTGTCGAGTTACCTCATGGTCTGACATAATCTGATCATAGTAACTCTTCATCACATGTTTACCCCAGTTGGCCAATTACCTGGGTAGATGTGGGATGAGTGTGCTACATATATTTATGATTTGAAGGCTGTAAATAAAATAAGAAAATACATTTGATAAGATTAGTAATTAGTGGTAAAATTATCACCTGGAAAACATTTTTTATGTGTAAAGGGGTTGAACTATTACAAGTGGTACCAAAGCTCCGGTTCCCACATTGTGGCATATTCAGGCCAAACAGATAGAATAAAAAATTGTATTTTATACTTCACATAGAAATAAGTATGAGAAGGGGAAGTGGTACAATGGCCACACCACCTATAAGGAAACCTTTAGGGTCTAGTTCAATACCCTTTCCTAGACCAGATCTAGAAATGTGGGGCTAGTTGGGGGAAGAACCTCAGACCACAACTACTATGTTACTGGAAGTAGTGGAATAGAAAACAAAAGAAATGGACAATTCAAGGGAAAGTAATGAGAAACTAATGCGAGAGTAGGAATGAATAATGAAAATTTTAACTGACAAACACAATCATAGAACTTCTAACCCAACTCTTGATAACGGAAACAAAGTTGAGTCAAACAAAAGAAGAGATGATAGTATACTTAATAAAAGTCACACACAAGAGTCAAAAGTTGATAAGGAGACGAATGAGGAAGAATATGGAAATGCTTCTAGTGAGAAAATACAGAAAAGGGTGGAAAGAAATAAGAAATATTATAAAGGGAGTTTAGAAAAATTAAACCTCTAACGTTTGAAGGTGAGTCAAAGGAAGAAGTTGAAGCATGATTAGTATATGTGAATAAATACTTACATATTTATGAATATGATAATAATTTGAAGGCTTGTTTAAGAATCTACCAGCTGCAGGGTAAAGCAACTTTTTGGTGGGAAGAAGTTAAGGAAGTGCATGGGATTGAGGAAAAAGAAACAAGATGAGAAAATTTTCAGAAATATTTTAAAGATAAGTACCTAATTGAGTGATTTTATGATGATAAGTCCTATGAGTTTTGTGACCTTATATTGGGTCAACTATCCATGGACAAGTACATGGAGAAAATTACTTCTTTATTAAGGTATGTTACTTACATACATGAGGAAAAGGCTAAGGCGCAACGTTTCAGAAGTAGCCTTCATGTATTTATGAAGGAACGATTGGAGTTTGATAACCCTAATACTATGGATGAAGTTTTTCAGAAAGCATGAATATGTTATTAACAAATGAAACAAAAGGGGGATAATAAAAAATAATGGTCAAGTAAGAAAGGGCATATAAATCCTCATAATACTAAGTATGCAAAAACTATCAATGCTAATAATTCACACAAAAACCTACAAAGTAAATTTACAGTGAAAATTCAACAAAAACCTTGGATACAAAATGAATCTAAACCAATAGAACCATTAAGAAGACTTGAATTTGGTCATCCACATGAACCACACTTATAGTGTTCAAGTTTTGGGGAGTCACATTTAAAATTTTCCCTTGTCCTTGAAAAACTAAACATGCAAAAAAAAATTCAAGAGGTATCTACCATAGGAGAAGTGACAAGAATTCTACCTAAGATTAATGTTGCATTGGAGGATCGTAAGGTCAAACTCCAACCTACAATGGTTGAATTTAAAGGTAATATTTTCAATCATGTTGTATCCATTTTAATGGATCCCGGAGCAATTTTGAGCTATATAAGTTGTAAACTAGTGGAGTTGTGTCATTTGTAAGTTAATAAGTTTAAGAATCCATGGTTGGTTCATTTAGCCACTCGGGCAAAAAAGAGGGTAGTGGAAAAAGTGGATAACTATTTTATTGAGTTGGCAGGTCAACCAATAAAAATAAATATAAATATTTTACCCTTATGCTCTTATGACATTTTGATTGGTATGGACCGATTGGAAAAACATTCATCGCTTGTTAGCTGTAAAAAAAAAACCATAAGCTTTATTGATGAAAGGGGTTCTAGGAAGGAAATCCAAGGGATAGTGAGAATTTTAAAGTTAAGACCAATTATAACATCTCAACTGGGAAAATGCATTAGGAAGGGTTTTTATATTTATGCAGTTTAAGTGGGGTATACTAATTCTAAAGAGAATACATTGACCTTAGAAAATCTTCCATTTTTCCAAGATTTTGCTGACGTATTTCCAGAAGAGATCCTTGGGTTACCCGCTAAACGAGATATCAATTTTACTATAGATTTTATCCCATAAGACATTTGAATATCCAAGGAACGCTATCCTATGATCATACTGGAATTAAATGAGTTAAAAATACAATTGTAGGAGTTGCTTGATAAAAAATATATCCGCCTGAGCGTATCGACATTGTAATATCACTCCACTACTATAGTATTGTTTTATTGGACTAAGTTACATTTGATAAAATGGTAAAAAAGCCACGAAGTAAAAGAATAGTGGAATAATTATGTAGATGAATATTTATTAATAAATAAATGATATATCAAAACTTGGGAATGTGATACTTAGAAATGAGATGTTTTCCACCCTTTCATGATAACAATTCTAGATATAATTCTAGATAAGCTTAAGATCCATTAAGTTGCTTAGCTAGAGAAATATGCTAAGATTGGAAAAACATAAAAGATCTGTGGGAGAGGAAGACCATATTTTATGGAAAATCCTAGGAAATCTTAATAGACAAAAAGGTCCATAAAAGCGAGACGTCGCTAAAGAAAACCTTATCATGAATAAAATGTATTAAATACCTACGGAAGGGATCATGAGAGGTTGTTGATACCCTAGCAAGAACACCTTAGGACAGGGTGAACTAGTAGATTAGAGTTCCAGGTTTGGTGGTGAACGTGTGAAATTCCAAGTGACCTGTCAGTGATATTGGTTGAATTACTTCTGATAAGTTAATTTATATATTTTATGTTATTCAATTATGTTTCTTATATTGTTATTAATAAATATAACTAGATGTTGTATTTTACCTTTGATTAGTGGAATGTATATCCAGATAACTCGATATTAGGACTAAAATTAACTTCATGATTTCGTAAACATGAACATACTTGGTGAGTTGAAAAAAAAAAGGAATTTGTTGTGCGGAAATGTATTCACTGTATTACGGTGTATGTGAGTTTTGTATAATGAATGTAGATATTAGTAAATAAATAAAAAAGTATGGAAGTGGACATAATTAGTCCGAGGGGATTGCTCCCAAGGGATGGGAGTAGGAAAATATAGGTAGTTATGAACATTAACCAGCATAGATATAACAATACGCAATAAATTATATGCATTCAATATTTCTAAGGAAAGGTATCCAGGATGATTATCAGATGACGGAGCTGAAGATCCGAGGAATGATTATTGGAATAAGGAGGGTAAGGACATAAGATGACGTTCATATCATATTGAAAGTTGTATTTACAACGATCTTCTAGTGCCAAGATAGCCGTGGCGTTATTACCTAAATATAATATGCTCATCGAGGAAAAAAACTAAATAGGTTTCGACGATTTCCTAGTCAGTTTTGAGAACTATTCCAACAAGGAACCCCATCA
Source organism: Pinus albicaulis (assembly GCA_034641835.2). Taxonomy (NCBI): domain Eukaryota; kingdom Viridiplantae; phylum Streptophyta; class Pinopsida; order Pinales; family Pinaceae; genus Pinus; species Pinus albicaulis. Next base: position 589,447,322 of record CM076578.1, on the reverse strand, counting down.
TACCTGAGAAGTTTTATGCATATTTGGAAAATATTTCAATAGTTCACAGTATATATACACATATCCGAATCTACGAGATCCCAATTTGTGTGTTGAATTTTTAAAGATAGACATGTGAACTTTAATCCTAAGGGGGTGGACCCCAAGGGATGAATATGGTGTGAATGTAATTTCATATTTTATTTGAGGAAATAAATAAAATGATTGTGCAGTTTGACCAAAAAGAGAATTTGAGATCACTTGCCAAATCCATGAGGATGGATAAGGCAATAAATCCCCAAATCTTTCAAAAATCCTTGAAAGAAATGTATTTAGATTTGAAGGAGAAAATTCCAATTTCCCTAGAAAGGTAGTCGTGGGAAGAGTAAAAAGTGGAAAAATTTGAGAAAAGCATAAAGCGACTTTAAAGATTCCCAAAATGGGAATACTAGGCTAAACATGAAAGAAAGCAATCACCTTGCTAATACCGAATGCTTAGAATTAGAAACATGCTTTGAAATATGAGCTTAAATAAGATGCTCTAGGAAGATCGGGGGTTGATCATTCTAGGTGATCTCTGCTCGGGGGTGAGTCCTGGGAGACAAAGAGGACTCTAAGGTTCGGAGGTTGGTCATTTGCAAGTGTGGTATGTTCTGAAATTCTTGTTACTTGTTTTATGACAGTATGAATTGGCTACATATAAAATCAAATTTTACTAATATGAGTGATTTTTAGTACTACATTTACCAGAATCCATCCTAAGGCTCTCACCTTCCAGATTCTGGTTAGTTGTAGAACATAAATCCATAGAGTAGGAACCCCAAAGTTTCTAAACCGAAGTCGGTTTAAATCTGAAGTTACTTTGTCTCCATAGATAATTAAATGTTTTCTTATCTTATGTAGATACAAGGTGATATTTTATGCTCATAAGTATAGTAGAAAATATTGTAGCAGAACTGTGGTAAAGAAAGGAAAGACATTAGAACATGAAACTCAAAATTTTTCTAGATCAAAAGTAATTCTACTCTACAGTACTATTATAGCATTCAGAGCAATTATATGGGAGTATTCTAGCATCTATAGCCTTTATGGAGTTTATTGAAATTTAAATCCACCTCTAGATCATGAAATAAATATTATGGTTATGGATGAAATCTATGCTATATGTATATCACCAAATGCACTATCGAATACATGTATAGGAAATTAAAAAAAAAAATTATACATCTATTACCAAGTGTCAATAACTAGTACAATTAGAACCCTTTATACCTTGACTACAAAGGAGTTATATACATAAATGAAACATATATGACAAAAAGGGAAATCGGATTCCGATTTATAAATATATAACCATACACGTTGAAAAGGAGACTTAAATACGAATTATATATATGAACCATGTATGTAAAAAGGGTGATCAAATTTCAAACCAATTAAGTTACAACGAAATACATATATGATCTTTATAACTAATTTCACTAGCGAAGAGTCAAACTACGTTAAGGTGCGTTAATTAAATAAACTAATAGGCCTTTGACTTATGTCAAATGAGTCCCCCGGACTGTACCGACAGTTCTAAACCACGGCACGACGGGGATCGTTTCATGTTCATGATACGAACAGAGTGGAGGATAAAAACGATAACACGATGTGTAAGTAGCAGTTCTAACCCTAACTATCATGCGACCACGTGGAGATTTCACAGTTTAACAAAAAAAAACTATTACGAGACATCGTGTATTGGTTAAAGGGCTATCTATATAGATCACACTGTATATTAAAATCGATGCAAAATAGTTGGACTCCCTTGCTATGGAGTAAGAGATAGAGTTAAAACACCACAAGGGACGTAATTTGACCTCTGTTCGTGAGGAACGCCGCCAACCGTAAACATATCTGATTGCAGAACTTAAATTTCAGTTAACGCATAGAGTTTACCCGAGTGGGCGTCGTGACTCTGGTCATGTTGCCATAACTTAAAGCGAAGCCACTCAGCATATAATGAGCCGGTCTGGCCATGGCGCCTTTGACCATAGCCGGGCATGAGCCTATTAATAAACAAAAACAAACAAAATATGTAGCCGTAATACAAGTGCGAATAGCTAACGATACCAAATCTGAACGATAGTACAAACCCGCAAGTTTATGCATCGCTCCTGCAGCCGGATGGAGAAATGTTGAATTACCTATAGGTAGACAATTTCTTCCTAACTGCGCGTTACAAGGGTATTTATAACAGTAAAACCAATAAAAATAGTACGCTATGTACAGAGCTATGAACGCCTATTTATTTAAATCGAAATGCAAATAAATCTAAGCGGCTCCAAGAATCGAAACAAAAATAAAAGGACAGATTTCTTCACATAAAACACGCGCTGAAAGAGGCCGGGACATACCGCGAATTAGACTGCAACCATTTAGGATGTTATTAGAGCAGGTTAGAAAAAAATCGGTGTTTACAAATCAAACGAGAGTACCCACTGGAAAATAATGTGAAAGACAATCTAAATCTGAGGAGACACAGTGTTGTTTAACAACAAGGGAATAAAATAGGTCTCTGGACGAAAAGAGAAATGAACACAGCTGAAACCTTACGCTGAACTTCTCTGGTTGGCAGTAGCCGACACCTCTGCTAAGACCCCGCGTCCCTGCACAGGTGGTAAGCCAGAAAATAAATCGCAAGCAGGTGTAGAGACTCTGCAGGAAGAAAAAAAAACAAAAACCAGAGAATATAAACAGTAAGCCGAAAACTGATTCGACTGGACCATCCAACACAGGCGAGGGGAGTGATGAAAGACAACGATTCTCTATTTCAGAAAATGAATGGGAATGGCCGAATGATGAAGTAGGGCCCGAGAGTCTCAATTAAAAACGAGGCCGCAACCCTAATTACTCTGCCCCAGAAGTCAGTAAATCCCTATATTGATTTAGGAAGCTCCGCCACGTTCATATGCGGTTACCTGGTGATGTAAGAAGCTACACCTCGTATGCACAGAGATAGGGTACAAACCCTAAGCTTAATAAATTTTCCGCGGCATCAAACGACGCTCACAATACTTGGCCAGATAAATTGACAACTATCAAAACCACCCGTCAAACTCCTGCCGGGCATGGGACGAAATACACAAACAGCTGGTACTTTTTCCTCATGAGTGAGGCGCCATCCCAGTCTGCAACAACATCGAATGCCACAAAACCACATTTCTACGCTAAACCCAGTCGAATACGGTGCGATGCGTGTATTGTGACCAAGGACTGGCACGCCGGTTGCGCCCTCCACGTATGGGTCAACATGGGTATGCACAGCCTCGGAATGCCAAAAGAAAAAAAAATAAACCACAGGACGTGGCAATACCTTTGAAGTTGCTACGCAGACCTGAACCTCATTTCATTAAGCGGCTATGGAATAATTATGAACAGACTGCAAAACGATACGCCGCGATCAATCCTGCGAGTAATAGCACGAAAGCCATACCAACACAGTTGCGATTAGGGTTAGAAAAATCTCTATGGTGGTGGACCTACACGGTATATCGATTCTATGTATAAAAATTTGGAAATTATTTAATATGCGTGTTATATATATTATATACCTAGTCGCTACTCCTAAGTATTGTCAAGGTATATTCCATCGATGAAAATTGGATGTTGGGAGTATATGATAACCGTATAACAAGGCGTATACGTGGGTTATATATTATATATATGTATACACCTATTACATGCTTATATGTGGGAATACTCAAGAATAATACCAAGGAGTATAGTATATATATATATGAGCTATGTACATGGGTGCGCATTTAATTAATATTTATATGTGGCCTATATATATATATATGTTTTATATATGTATATATATGTATATCTATGTGCACTCAAGAAATATTATCAAGGATACATATATATACATAGATAGAAGTAATATATGTGTTATATCTATAAGTGGTATATGTAGGTATGACTTATATGAAGGTATAGAAAAAAAAATTGAATGAACCTAGGGTCTAAGCTTATACTATATGGTGTTTAATGTGCACAAGGAATATTGAATATTATTAGGAAGGTGTGGGGGAACAGAGATCTTGAGTTTAAATGAGACACTAGAGGAGTCGAAGCAAAATGGAACCCCAGTATATATATGAAAAAAAAAAAAATTTCCTTAAACTGGAGGTGTTACAAATGGTATCGGAGCGCAAGTGCAAAAATTGGGCTGTTGTTATTGTGCTCACTCAATTCTGAATATTTTTGAACATTGTAGAGATTGTTTCTTTTGTCTTACTAATCAAATGTATGAGTGTGTACAGTGGTGCTAAAATGGCTGAAGAGGGAGGAATTTACGTGGATCTGCGAGATGAGTTTGCTACTCCAGATCCCAATGCCCCAGTAATGGCCATGTTGCACAGGATGCAACGAGAATTGGCTGAACTAAGAAGCCAGAATGACATGTTGTCATCAGCCAGTAAGGAGCAGGAAAAGCTCATCAGAGAGCTAACTTCCCGGAACAGCCAGGAAGGCGAAGGTTCTGGAAAAAGGAAGATGGATGAGTCTGAGGATGAGGATGTAGCTAGACATCAACATAAGCAAAAAAGAGAATTACAGGGAGAATTTAGAAAGATCAAACCTCCCTCCTATGATGGAGAGAAGGAAGAAGATGCTGAAGCTTGGTTGCTGAACATGATCAAGTATTTCCAAGTTTATGAATATGAAAGCAATCTGAAGGCCAGATTAGCTGTGTACCATCTACAAGGAAAAGCTACACTGTGGTGGGAAGAGACAAAGATGGTGCATGCCATTGATGAAAAGACAGTTACTTGGGAAGATTTCCAGGTTAATTTCAAAAATCGCTACTTGAATGAGCGGTACTATGACGATAAAGCTAAAGAATTCCATGAACTTAGACTGGGACAACTCACCATCGATGAGTTTGTCACTAAGTTTACTAATTTACTGAGGTATGTCCCTTACATTAGGGAAGAAAAGGCAAAGGTACAAAGGTTTTTGAACTGCTTGCCTACTGTGTACAAGGAGAAAATTGAGTTTGACAACCCAAAGACAATGGATGAAGCCGTTAGAAAAGAAAGATTATGCTATCAGCAGTTTAAAGGTAAAGCTGAACAAGGGAAGAGCTGGCTGAACAAGGGTGAGTTCAAAGGTAAAAGACCAAAACCAGCATATCTAAGAAATTTTGGTAGAGATCATCAGCGGAAAAAATTCAATAAACCAAAAGAAAGTCAAACTTCTCAGTCCCAACTGGCTTCCAAACCAGTTGAAGGGAACAATAAAAAGGAAGGGATAGTCAGAATGAAGGAACCTCTGAAATGTTGGGGCTGTGGAGAGCCCCGTATGATGAGGGACTGCCCCCATCGAAATATACACATGATTAGCAGAGAGCGAGAGGCAACAACAGTAAATGACATAGCCAGAAATATACCAACTATCAGTGCAGCCTTGGAAAATCGGCAAGCAGAACATCAAGCAACCATGGTGGAAATGGAGGGTAAGATTTCTGACCTACCTATTACTGTTTTGATTGATCCAGGTGCTTCTTTGAGTTACATTAGTCTTGGAATTGTAGAAAAATGTAAAATTAAACCTGAAAAATTTCAGCAGTCATGGTTGGTACAGCTGGCCACTGGAACTAAGAGAAAAGTCACACATAAATTGCCCAAAACAGCAATACAATTAAATGGCTTTCCAACAGAGGTAAATTTGAACATATTGCCATTAGGATCCTATGACCTGCTAATAGGAATGGACTGGCTGGAAAAGAAAAAAGCTCTGATGAATTGCTGGGATAAAACACTGCATTGTGTGGATGAGGAAGGGAAACCTTTTACACTAAAAGGGAAACCAAAATCCATTTCAGTAAGACAAATATCAGCCTTACAATTGAAAAGAATAGCTAGAAAAGGATACCAAGTCTATGCAGTGCATGTAGAAGAAATAGAACAGAAAACTGAGGAAGAGTTACTGGATGCTATACCAGTCATCAGAGAATTTAAGGAAGTCTTTCCCAAGGAAATCCCTCATCTTCCCCCCAAAAGAGAGATTGATTTTTCTATAGATCTGGTGCCGGGAGCCACACCTGTTTCCCGAGCCCCCTATCGGATGAGTCCTCCAGAACTCATGGAACTAAAAATGCAATTGCAGGAGTTGTTAGATAAAGGGTATATCAGACCCAGTGTGTCTCCTTGGGGAGCCCCGGTTCTATTTGTGAAAAAGAAGGATGGAACTTTTAGAATGTGCATTGACTATCGGAAATTGAACAAGTTAACCATTAAGAACAGATACCCTTTGCCTAGAATTGATGATCTTTTTGATCAAGTGAGAGGAGCTTCAGTCTTTTACAAGATTGACCTAAGGACTGGTTATCACCAGCTCAGAATCAAAGAAGAAGACATTAGAAAAACAGCTTTTCGAACCCGGTATGGACACTACGAATTTGTAGTCCTACCTTTTGGACTGACAAATGCCCCTGCCACCTTTATGTGTCTGATGAATAGTGTGTTGAATAAATATTTGGATAAATTTGTTTTGGTGTTCATAGATGATATTTTAGTTTACTCCAAAAACAAAGAGGAACACAAGGAACATCTACGGATAGTGTTGCAAACTCTGAAATAAAATCAGTTATATGCCAAGTTTAGTAAATGTGAATTTTACAAGGATAAGATTCAATATTTGGGTCATATTATTTCTGAAAAAGGGCTTGCAGTTGACCCTGAAAAGATAAAAGCAATTAAGGAATGGCCAGTTCCAACTGATGTTTCAGCAGTAAGGTCATTCATGGGGATGGCAGGCTACTATCGTAGATTTGTGGAAAGATTTTCTGCCATAGCACATCCCATCACTTCATTGCAAAGAAAGGGTGTCAAGTTTGTGTGGACTGAAAAATGTCAAAACAGTTTCGAGCAGTTAAAACAAAAACTTATTTCAACCCCTATATTAAAAATTGCTGATCCTGATAAAGAGTTTGTTGTATGTACAGATGCTTGCAGAGAAGGGCTGGGAGGAGTCCTGTTGCAGGAAAATTCAGTCATTGCCTATGAATCTAGGAAACTGAAATTACATGAACAGAATTATAGTGCATATGATTTGGAATTTGCAGCTGTTATACATGCTTTAAAAATGTGGAGGCACTATCTGCTGGGGAAGAAGTTCACATTGATGACTGATCATATTAGCCTCAAATATTTTTTCTCCCAAACTGACCTGAATGCAAGACAAGCTAGATGGCTGTCCTTTTTAAGTGAATTTGATATGGACATCAAGCATATCAAGGGGAAAGAAAATAAAGTTGCTGATGCATTAAGTAGAAATGCTTGTCAACATTTAAACAGCATTGGGAGTAGTGCTCAGATGGGGATAGAGGAATTGGTAGGAAAAGCAGCAAATCAAGATCCCCACTATGAAGCACTCTTGGTGAAAGTACAGAAAAAGGATAAAACTGATTTCACAAAAAACCAAAGAGGGCTACTCTATTACAAAAATAGGTTGTATATTCCAAATATAGAGTTATTGAAAAGAGAAATTCTAGATGAATACCACAAAAAGCCCTATGCAGGACATCCAGGATACCAAAAGATGTTAACAGCCTTGAAGAAGAAGTTGTTCTGGCCAGGAATGAAGAGAGATGTGGCAGAGTATTTAAGTAGATGTATGGAATGTCAGCTAGTCAAAGTTGAGCACCAACATCCAGCAGGTCTTTTAAACCCTTTGCCAATTGCAGAATGGAAATGGGACACAGTTTCCATGGATTTTATAACAGGATTACCCAAGACTAAATATCAGCATGATTCTGTGATGGTAGTAGTAGACACTCTCACAAAAGCTGCTCACTTTATACTAGTGAAATCTACTTTCGGAACAGCTCAAGTAGAAAATGTTTTCTTGAAGGAGATAGTAAGGCTTCATGGAGTTCCCAAAGTAATTGTTTCAGATCGAGATGCTAAGTTTACAGCAGCATTTTGGAAAGGATTGTTTGGAGGGATGGGTACTAAGTTGAATTTTAGTACTGCCTATCACCCTCAAACCGATGGGAAAACAGAAAGGACGAATCAAATTTTGGAGGATATGTTGCGAATGTATGTGATGGATAGACCATCAAAGTGGGAAGAGTATCTGCATCTAGCTGAGTTCGCCTATAATAATAGCTACCAATCCTCTATTAAGATGAGTCCGTTTGAGGCACTCTATGGGAGAAGGTGCCGTACTCCCTTGAGCTGGAGTCAACCAGAGGATAAACTGGTGTTGGGACCAGATGCACTACAAGAGATGGAGAGAATTGTTAAACAGATACAAAGAAATATCAAGATAGCACAAGATCGCCAGAAAAGCTATGCTGATAAGAAAAGAGTGCACCGAGAATTCAAAGTGGGGGATCATGTGTATTTGCACATCAAACCCAAAAAGAGCACACTTTATGCTGGAAGTTGTGCAAAACTTGCTCCTAGATATTGTGGGCCTTTTGAAATTTTAGAAAGGGTGGGACCAGTGGCTTACAAGCTGGCCTTACCACCCCATGTTAAAGTACATGATGTGTTTCATATTTCATTATTAAAAAGATATGTGCATGATGCTTCTCACATAGTTGATTGGAATGTTGTACAGGTGGAACCAGAAGGGGAGTTTCTGCCAGAACCGCTTCAAAATTGGAGCGGGAAGAAATTGAATTGAGAAACAGAACAGTGGCCAGAGTAAAAGTGCAGTGGAAGCACTTTACTGCTGAAGAAGCTACCTAGGAAAGGGAAGCTGAAATGATGGAGAAATATCCATTTTTGTTCAAATGAACTCTAGTAGTTAAATAACAACACCGAGGACGGTGTTTATTTTTACAGGGGGAATATGTAATACCCCCAATTTGTGTGTTGAATTTTTAAAGTTAGACAGTTGAACTTTAATCCTAAGGGGGTGGACCCCAAGGGATAATTATGGTGTGAATGTAATTTCATATTTTATTTGAGGAAATAAATAAAATGATTGTGCATTTTGACCAAGATGAGAATTAGAGATCACTTGCCAAATCCATGAGGATGGATAAGGAAACAAATCCCCAAAATCTTTCAAAAATCCTTGAAAGAAATTAATTTAGATTTGAGGAGGAATCTAAATTTCCCCAATGAAGAGGAGTAGTTGGGAAGAGGTAAGAAAAGCTGGAAAAGCTGAGGAAAAGCATAAAACAACTTTAAAGATTCCCAAAATGGGAAGCCTAGGCTAAACAGGAAAGAAAGCATCCTGCTATTCTGGACGCAGAATTAGAAACATGCTTTGGGGAAATATGAGCTTAAATAAGCTGCTCTTAGGAAGATCAGAGGTTGATCTGTTCTAGGAGGTGATCTCTGCTCGGGGGTGAGTCCTGGGAGACAAAGAGGACTCTAAGGTTCGGAGGTTGGTCATTTGCAAGTGTGGTATGTTCTGAAATTCTTGTTACTTGTTTTATGACAGTATGAATTGGCTACATATAAAATCAAATTTTACTAATATGAGTGATTTTTAGTACTACATTTACCAGAATCCATCCTAAGGCTCTCACCTTCCAGATTCTGGTTAGTTGTAGAACATAAATCCATAGAGTAGGAACCCCAAAGTTTCTAAACCGAAGTCGGTTTAAATCTGAAGTTACTTTGTCTCCATAGATAATTAAATGTTTTCTTATCTTATGTAGATACAAGGTGATATTTTATGCTCATAAGTATAGTAGAAAATATTGTAGCAGAACTGTGGTAAAGAAAGGAAAGACATTAGAACATGAAACTCAAAATTTTTCTAGATCAAAAGTAATTCTACTCTACAGTACTATTATAGCATTCAAAGCAATTATATGGGAGTATTCTAGCATCTATAGCCTTTATGGAGTTTATTGAAATTTAAATCCACCTCTATATCATGAAATTAATATTATGGTTATGGATGAAATCTATGCTATATGTATATCACCAAATGCACTATCGATTACATGTATAGGCAAAAAAAAAAAAAACATACATCTATTACCAAGTGTCAATAACTAGTACAATTAGAACCCTTTATACCTTGACTACAAAGGAGTTATATACATAAATGAAACATATATGACAAAAAGGGAAATCGGATTCCGATTTATAAATATATAACCATACACATTGAAAAGGAGACTTAAATACGAATTATATATATGAACCATGTATGTAAAAAGGGTGATCAAATTTCAAACCAATTAAGTTACAACGAAATACATATATGATCTTTATAACTAATTTCACTAGCGAAGAGTCAAACTACGTTAAGGTGCGTTAATTAAATAAACTAATAGGCCTTTGACTTATGTCAAATGAGTCCCCCGGACTGTACCGACAGTTCTAAACCACGGCACGACGGGGATCGTTTCATGTTCATGATACGAACAGAGTGGAGGATAAAAACGATAACACGATGTGTAAGTAGCAGTTCTAACCCTAACTATCATGCGACCACGTGGAGATTTCACAGTTTAACAAAAAAAAACTATTACGAGACATCGTGTATTGGTTAAAGGGCTATCTATATAGATCACACTGTATATTAAAATCGATGCAAAATATTTGGACTCCCTTGCTATGGAGTAAGAGATAGAGTTAAAACACCACAAGGGACGTAATTTGACCTCTGTTCGTGAGGAACGCCGCCAACCGTAAACATATCTGATTGCAGAACTTAAATTTCAGTTAACGCATAGAGTTTACCCGAGTGGGCGTCGTGACTCTGGTCATGTTGCCATAACTTAAAGCGAAGCCACTCAGCATATAATGAGCCGGTCTGGCCATGGCGCCTTTGACCATAGCCGGGCATGAGCCTATTAATAAACAAAAACAAACAAAATATGTAGCCGTAATACAAGTGCGAATAGCTAACGATACCAAATCTGAACGATAGTACAAACCCGCAAGTTTATGCATCGCTCCTGCAGCCGGATGGAGAAATGTTGAATTACCTATAGGTAGACAATTTCTTCCTAACTGCGCGTTACAAGGGTATTTATAACAGTAAAACCAATAAAAATAGTACGCTATGTACAGAGCTATGAACGCCTATTTATTTAAATCGAAATGCAAATAAATCTAAGCGGCTCCAAGAATCGAAACAAAAATAAAAGGACAGATTTCTTCACATAAAACACGCGCTGAAAGAGGCCGGGACATACCGCGAATTAGACTGCAACCATTTAGGATGTTATTAGAGCAGGTTAGAAAAAAATCGGTGTTTACAAATCAAACGAGAGTACCCACTGGAAAATAATGTGAAAGACAATCTAAATCTGAGGAGACACAGTGTTGTTTAACAACAAGGGAATAAAATAGGTCTCTGGACGAAAAGAGAAATGAACACAGCTGAAACCTTACGCTGAACTTCTCTGGTTGGCAGTAGCCGACACCTCTGCTAAGACCCCGCGTCCCTGCACAGGTGGTAAGCCAGAAAATAAATCGCAAGCAGGTGTAGAGACTCTGCAGGAAGAAAAAAAAACAAAAACCAGAGAATATAAACAGTAAGCCGAAAACTGATTCGACTGGACCATCCAACACAGGCGAGGGGAGTGATGAAAGACAACGATTCTCTATTTCAGAAAATGAATGGGAATGGCCGAATGATGAAGTCGGGCCCGAGAGTCTCAATTAAAAACGAGGCCGCAACCCTAATTACTCTGCCCCAGAAGTCAGTAAATCCCTATATTGATTTAGGAAGCTCCGCCACGTTCATATGCGGTTACCTGGTGATGTAAGAAGCTACACCTCGTATGCACAAAGATAGGGTACAAACCCTAAGCTTAATAAATTTTCCGCGGCATCAAACGGCACTTACAGTACTTGGCCAGATAAATTGACAACTATCAAAACCACCCGTCAAACTCCTGCTTAGAATGGGACGAAATACACAAACAGCTGGTACTTTTTCCTCATGAGTGAGGCGCCGTCCCAGTCTGCAACACCATCGAATGCCACAAAACCACATTTCCACGCTAAACCCAGTTGAATACGGTGCAATGCGTGTATTGTGACCAAGGAATGGCACGCCGGTTGCACCCTCCACGTATGGGTCAGCACGGGTATGCACTGGCTCGGAATGCAGAAAATAATAAACCCGAGGACGTGGCAACACCTTTGGAGTTGTTACGCAGACTTAAACCTCATTTCATTAAGCGGTTATGGAATAAGTATGAACAGACTGCAAAATGATACGCCGTGAACCATCCTGCGAGTAATAGCACGAAAACCATACCAACACGGTTGCGAATTAGGGTTAGAAAAATTCTCTATGGTGGTTGACCTGCACGGTATATCGATTCTATGTATAAAAATTTGGAAATTATTTAATATGTGTGTTATATATATTATATACACAGTCGCTACTCCTATTTATTGTCAAGGTATATTCCATCGATGAAAATTGGATGTTGGGAGTATACGATAACCGTATAACAAGGCATATACATGGGTTATATATGTTATATATGTATACACCTATTACATGCTTATATGTGGAAATACTCAAAAATAAAACCAAGGGGTATAGTATATATATATATATATATATATATATATATATATATGTTTTATATATATATGTTTTATATATATATGTATATCTATGTGCACTCAAGAAATATTATCAAGGTTACATATATATATAGATAGAAGCAACATATGGGTTGTATCTATAAGTGGTATATGCAGGTATGACTTATATGAAGGTATAAAAAAAATAAAAAATGAATGAACCTAGGGTCTAAACTTATACTATATGTTGTTTAATGTGCACAAGGAATATTGAATATTATTAGGAAGGTGTAGTGAAACAGAGATCTTGAGTTTAAATGAGACACTAGCGAGTCGAAGAAAAATGGAACCCTCAAGATATATATGAAAATTTCCTTAAACTCGGATGTGTTACAAATGGTGAAAAAAATTGACAAATCAAGAACAAGAGGTTTGTTCCCGTATTGGAAAAACACAAATTATTCTGAGAAAAGATAACAATAATAATTCTATTTTATTGTGAGAAATTACAATCTAAGTGACATTCAGATTTTTTTATTAAAATATAAATTATTAGATCCGAAATAGGGCAGTAGTCTTACCCTATCAAGCATAAATAAGGAAGTTATGAACTATCCACAAACCACATTAAATTCCTCGGACAAATGGCTCTCTCTGTGTCCTGAATATATATAACTTTTGGAAGTATATATATATATATATATATATATATATATATATATATATATATATAGGAAGTACATAGGGTTATGATAAAAGGTATGTAACAATTTTCCATAAATTAGAATACAAAAACATTGGTTAGTTTATTTGAAATTTAATGAATTTAACCCTATATCTTAGGGTGACAAGAAATTAAATTGAATTTCTAGAACGATAAAGTGATTATTAGAAAAAGTTAAACCTCCGTATCATTGAAGATAAAAAACAGAAATATTTGAGGTAGAGACGTGTTATACGTTGCTAAATATCTTATCCATAGAAGTAGGAAAAGATGTGTATCATTCAGAAATAACTTGATAGAGAGAACATTAATTAAGTGAAGAAGGAGAATTAAAGAATAATTCTAAAATTGAATATAAGTATACAAGCAACACCATTGGGAAATAAGGCCGTAAATGAGAAACAAGGTGACTCGTATAACAAACACGGATAAAATGGTCTATTTTAATAACCTAATGACATGACCTTTATACAAAAATTACGATGGCACACTCGGGAGTGCATATCAAATTTTCACCATACAAATGAAATCGAGATTGGTTAAAAACATTAGAGCCATTATAGTTCAATCCAAACCAAAATCATTTCAAATACTATACCAAGAAGGAGTGGAATTAACCATTCGGATAGAAGAAAGGGATAGAAAAAAATAGTTTATCAAACTCGTAAATAAGAACTAACTATTTCCCAAAAAAAATGATTTGGAGGGGAAGGTGGAAATTCACTAAGAAATTCTACAAGAGATCCATATCAAAGTTAATCCAAATTAATTTTAAACCCAAGTGACAAATCAATAATTTGGTAAATGAATTTGGGGAAAATCCACTCACATTCCAATCGAAAAAACATATACCAATATAAATAAAAGTCTTCTCTTCTAAGGAGAAGTAAAAGTCAATTTATGGTAAAACCATTCGGTGAATGATAAACCCGGAAATAGAGACTCGGTTAGAAGATTAAAATCTATAACTTAGGAATAGTTGGAGGTGGAATAATACATCTATTCCCGAAAGGTGAGTTCATAGGAAGGATTAAGAATACCATCCATACAACAACCAAATAAATTGAGTATGAAAACTAAAAAATGAGAATGCTACATAATTAAATAACCTCATAGAAGTAACAAATCTTCATGTATAAATTCTATGAAAAAGAGAAAAAATAATCGATTACAATTCTAATACAAAAAAAATTTGGAGAAACAAACACAAAGATAAACCGGACTTACCAAACAATAGAGGGTCAAAGGTATGTCATCAAGGAGGTCGACTTTCGAGTCATTTTACCATGAATAACTTGAGCAAAATGAACCAAAAATTAGAGGGAAGTCCTCGGCTAGGGTTGAAAAAAAATGACAAGTGAATGAACAATGTCGAAACCCTAACCTAAATCCTTCTAACGTAGAGAAAAAATACGAATAGATCCATACCATCAAAATGAAAGTACATCGGCCATACATTTGGCCTACCGTGACAACGCCCATGTGAAGATCATTACCATAGGTACGAAAAAATTTATGAGTGTTAAAAACTAAACGATAAGGAATTGAAGTTATGGCTATCTAGTTAATAGAACTAATAGTGAAATTAAATACATAGGGTATTTCATCCACAAAAACAATAACTTAAAGATTTTTTCAATCATCACATATATTCTGAGGCTGGAAATTTATATGGTTATGTCATTGAGGGTGATATCTGAATTACGTAGCAATTATACATAAGGTTAATGGGAATGGAGATAAGTAACCATATGTACGAGACCTTATAAATATTGTTATAAATCGATTTTAATATAGTAGGTGGATTAGTGCATATAAAGGAAATAAAGGTGTAACAATAGGGTTATGAGGATAGGAAATATATATATACATATACATTCGAAAAATATCCAAGGTGTGGTTCATCCCTAGTGGGAAATTCAAATATAATATATTTTGTTAAATATTCTATAGGTACATTATATCCAAAAGTATATATATATATATATATATATATATATATATATATATGTTGAGGTCAATATATATTATACTATACCTTAATTATAATGTGATCATTTATAGTTGAAATTCTCTACATTCATTAAGGGTAACTTTAACATATGTATTATCAATTAAGGATAATTCCCCGGGGATAGTATAGGGATTAAAACATATGTAGAGAAGTTGTGAAAAATAAAAATAAATATTGATTATGCAAGATAAGAACTGAGGTAAAGTTATTTATTAATAATCCGAAAGGTATTACTCATGCAATAAAAAATAAAATAAGTAAAGGACAGAAAAAGCAGTAGTCATTTCCATTTTTAAATATAATTTTTTTTTGGGTTAAGTAGAGTTGTTACAAATGGTATCAGGGAGCTTGTTTAAAAGACTAGGGCTATGTGTCCCCCACATAGAAAAAAGCCAAAATTATAATTCTATGAAAAATAAGAAAATAAAATTTGTTCTTCTTTTCGTAAATTGGTGTACTAATTAAATGTCGTGTATAGTGATTGAAGTGCAAAAACAAAACAATTACTATTATGAATGAAGAAGGGGAGTTTGTACGTGGATCCGGGGCTGTGTGGGAAACCCACCGGATCAAAATTCTCAATTGTTGGACATGATAAGAGATATGCAACGTGAAATGGTTCAACTAAGGACTAGCAATGAACAATTGTTGCAAGCCAGTGAAGAGAAAGAGAGGTTGATAAGGGAATTAACCTCACGGTTTAGTCACGAAAGTGAAGAGCATGGAAAAAAAGAGGAAAGAAGCTCGAAACCAACTTAGAATGGTGTGAGGGTGGGGAAGAATCTCGACATAATTCCGTAAACAAAGAGGAGTTACAAGGGGAATTCCGCAAAATCAAACTTCCAACTTTTGATGGTGAAAAGGAGGAGGATGTGGAAGCTTGGCTCCTGAAATATGGTTAAATACTTCCAGTATGTGAATATGAAAGCAATACGAAAGCCAGATTATAAATTTTACCAATTGCGAGGTAAAGCCACACTTTGGTGGGAAGAAACAAACATGGTACACGTGCTTGGAAGAAAAAAATGTTACCCCGGGAAGACTTTCAAGACAAATTCAAGTGTAGATACACGAATGAGAGGTATTATGATGACAAAGTGAAGAAATTTCATGAGCTAAGATTGGGACAACTCACAATTGATGATTTTCTTACAAAATTTACGAACTTACTTCGCTATGTGCCTTATATCGCAGAAGAAAAGGGGCAAAGTATAATTATTTTTAAACTCGCCTACCTACTATCTATAAAGAAAGAATTGAATTTGATAATCGAAAAAAAATGGATGAAGCCGTTCGTAAAGAAATATTATGTTATCTGCAGCTTTAAAGGAAAAAAATGAGCAGTTGAAAAAATAGGTAAAATAAAGAGAAATGGAAGGGTGACTCAAATATAAAAAAGAGTAAAACCCAAGATATCTCGATTTTTTTTGCAAAAACCACCTAAGAAAGAAAATTTAATAAGAGTGGAGAAAACCAACCAGGACAATCACATACTAGGTCTAAACAAATGGATACAAATAGAAAAAAAGGAAGGTGTTGTAAAAATGAAAGAACCATTAAAGTGTTGGGGATGTGGAGAACCTCACCTACTACGTGACTTCTCAAAACATTCCTAGGATCGGTCTTGCATTAGAATATCTACGAAAGCCGAACACTAATCAACCATGATAGAAATTAAAGGTATGATTGTTGAACAACATGTTTCGTTTTAATAGATCCAAGCGCAAATTTAAGTTATGTCACTCCATAGATAGTGGAGAAGTGTAAGATAAAATAAAATAAAATCAAGAAAGTATGGTTAGTGTAGATTAGCTACAAGAACAAAGAGAAAAGTGACCCATAAACTTCTAAAAAACCGTTGTAAATTTAAATGGATATGAAAATGAAATGCATTTAAATATTTTTCCTCTTGGATCCTACGATCCGTTAGTAGGAATGGATCGGTTAGAGAAACACAAAGCAATAGTAAATTGATTAGAAAAAAACAATACATTGTATAGATGATGAAGGAAAAGTTGTGATAGAAAAAAGGAAAAATTGAAACCAATATATGTCGAAAAATTTCTACATTACAACTAAAAATGGACAATAAGAAAAAGGTTGTCAAGTGTATGTTGTACAAGTGGAAGAGTTGGGACATAAAAAAAATTTAGAGGTCCGTAGAAAACTTACCAAGTAATTAGAGGGTTTAAGGATGTGTTTCGTAAGAAATCCCCCATGTACCCCCCTAAAAGAGACATTGATTTTTCAATTGAACTAGTACCAGGAGCTACACTTGTTTCTAGAGCACCCTATAGAATGAGTACTCCTAAAATACTAGAACCGAAACTTCAATTGCAAGAATTGTTTGATGAGATGGTACATCGGACCAAGTGTGTCTCCTTGGGGAGCACCAATGCTATTTGTTAAAAAGAAACATGGCACATTCGAAATGTGTATTGATTACAAACAACTAAATAAGTTAACCATTAAGAATAGGTATCCTCTCGCTAAGTATATAAGATTTATTTGACCAAGTGAGAGGATCTAATATATTCTCTAAAAATTGATTTAAGAACCAGATATCACCAACTCATAATTAAAGATGAGGACATCAACAAAACAAACATTTAGAATTAGGTATGGACATTATGAATTTGTATTCCTACCCTTTGGGCTTACAAATGCACTCCGCTACATTCATGTGTTTAATGAATAGTGTTCTGCATAAATATCTAGACAATTTTGTATTAGTGTTTTACTTTATGTAAGCACTACTCTTGTAATATTTTGTCTATGAATAATATAGAGTTGGAGTATCCTATTTCAAACCCTCGAGATTCTTATCTCGTATTCTTATGTATGTTTCTTATATTAGTATTTTACTTCTCTCTAGTGTTTTGGTTGTATAATCACTTGGAATTCATGATTACATGCTCCAACTTCCTTTATACACATAGTCTGTTGTTCTATTATGTTTTATTACTTTTCTTATGTATAATCACTTGGAATTCATGGTGACATGCTCCAACTTCCTATATGCATATAGCTTGCTTTGCCTTTTCCTTCATGTGTGTTTTAATAAGAATACAATTGCCTCAGCTTCCATGAGATGAGTTGAATTGTGACTTAGTTTTTCATATACATGAGAAGTCTTCCTTCACTTCCTTTTCAAATTCATTATCAACCATCAATACCCATCTACCAACTTTCCTACCATGGAGAAATTTGAGGATTGGAAACTTTCTAGGATGGAGAGAAATTTTGGGATGGAGTTCATTAGAGAAACAATGTAAAAAAAATTATTGATAGGAAGGACTCATCCTAATCTCTTTGTTATATGGATAACATAAGGGCCATGAATGATCCAGGTGGATACTGATGGCCACCCACCTATTCCATTTGGACCCTCACCATTGGTTCTTTTAGTTTTTTTAGTTTCAACACATTTTACTATTTTTAGCAATTTTTTGGGTCCCGAACTTCCGAGTTGTTTTGAGGCCCTAAACGAAGTTTTTTTGGAAAAATGGGAGCAACATGGGTTTTCAACCAATGTTTCTCACTCAAAAGTTTTTATTCCTTAGATAGAGATTTTTGACGAGGTATTGAGCATATCAAACGAAGATCATATGCCAAAGTTACGTCCCCGTGAAGTTGAGGTACCAATTTACCCAAACAAGGCACACAAGCTTTTGGTGCTTCATCTCCTAGTGTTAGGTTTTTTTGATGGTTAGGGTTTTCCATTGTTTCTCAATAATAAAAAGGCCTTTGAGCCTCATTGTAACACAAATGCTTTGTAGGCCTGTAGCCACCACATCTCTTCTCAAAGATAAGCTACCATGCCCTAGGTAGTTTATTTCCATTATGTCTATAAAAAAATTTTAGTTCTTTGATATTAACGAAATGAACTGTCATCTCTACTACATTTTTTGTATTTATAGTTATATGTGTATTTTTTTGCGTTCATGCATAAATCCCCGATCAATGACTAAGAGCTATATAAAAAGGGCTATAGAGTTTTTCTTTCTTTCAAGCATTCAACTTTTTTGTTTTCAAATATTAGAGAATGCATTCGAGTCTTGTGGAAACTCCCAATGTAGATATAATCCAAACTTCTATTGCTTAATGAGAAGTTAGGGATCTGTTGAGTGTTTGGTTAGGATATTGGGAGGTCAATGCCAAAATTTATGTAAGAATCGAGAAGCTTAGTTGCTTGATTATAAGAAAATCCACATTTTCCATTAGTTAAGGGTGATGTATAGTTAAATATTGTTAAGTGATCCTTAGGCCCTCCTATGAGATATTTCTTCCAATTTTACCAAAGTTGATAAGGGACCTAACTTTGAAGATGATAATTTAGTTTAATGAGCAACTCACATAGAGATTACATGACACTAACATGATGATGATGTGGCACTAATGTGGTGGTCATATGGAATCAACGTGGGGGTTTTATTGCACCGATGTGGCATAGACTTGGAGATGACATGTTGTTGACATGGATAAATTATGTGGAAAGGTGATATAGATTAGCATGTGAAATGGTGCTAAAATGGCAATTGGATGACAAGTATAAAGTGACATGGATAATAGAAGTGAGGAGGTCAACTATTGAGTTTTGATCTATTGTGAGGTCCGAACCCTTATTTTCTCGCTTGGGCCACAATACTAATAGAACTTGAAACACTTGTTAGATGATAGAGATAGAGTTCCATTAGGTAATAATGGTTATGAGACTATCATAATAGAGAGCGATTGGATATTAGCTAATTCGAGAACAATAGTAGAAAGGTATGTCTCGATGTCTAGGGGCCTCAAGAAGTAAGTAGTTAGATGAAAATATACTTGAGTCAATAATTTTTTAGATAATTTATTCCAAAGGTAGAGGAATCACAAACCATTAATCAATAGTATTTATGCATAAATAATAATAAAAGGACTCACACATGAGATGGAAAGGAAGATTAAGACATTCAATTTGAATACGTCAATGAGCATCTTCCACTCAATTACAACCCTTCTTTGTAGATACTTTTAGACTCTTCACTTGTTCGATTGCATAAACCTCATTTTTTGTGATCCTCTTTTCCTTTCTGTGTAGTTCTCACATGCCGTTATAGTGGCTCATCCAATATATAAGGACTTCTTCCCACTTTTGAAATGTAAAATAAGGAGTCATTATGTCCACTTTCATTCCATTGGTTACTAAGATGTATATTCCTACTTTTATGCGCCATACATTAGGTGTTTCTATTGGGGGAGTACCTTTAAAGTTAGTGGCAAGTCCCAATTAAGAGACTCAAGATTCAATGGAGGGTCTACTCTAGTTTTTGATCCTTGATGTTTCTATATTTCTTTAACCCGTTTCTTTCATGTTTCTATATTCTTTAACCTGTTTTTGCGTCTTCTTGGCTTTTTAATTTTTTACTGTTCGCGTGAACAGATCCAGAATAAGTGAATAGAATCTCACTCAACCGCCTGCGTGAACAGATCAAGAATAAGTAAATAGATTCTCACTCAACCGCATGGAAATAACAAGACTCGAGTATACCTGGTTCAGCACAGCTGCAGTAGGTTTCTTTCGTAATTTTTTAGAGTCCATCTTGAATGATAATAATTTGGTTTCAATTCAATTCACCTAAAATCAACCTTCCAATTCGATATGCAGAGGCTCCATCTATTTTTTATTTTTCCTTAAACCTACGAAATAAGATAAAAATTAGCAAATAAGATAATATTATAAAAAACTGAAACGTAGGACAAGAGAGGATAGTCTGTCTCGTACATCCAAAAAGTTGTGCCCACAATGCCTTTCGATAGTTGTCCTAATCTTAGTGTACTTTGAAAATCCGAATTCATAAGTTAGTTACAGACGTTACTTTTGTAAATATTTTTTCCACTGGGTTTCTCATTTTCTCATATGCCTTCTGAATTGAATTGTTTTCTGAGAGGTAAAACATAGAACGATAGTTGGCTGTAAACATGACTCTAAAGAAACCTAGTTTTGCGCTAGACTATAGGTAAGTTTCTGCCTCTTCATTTTCTTCTGCTTCTTGAACTAAATTAGTTTTAAGTAAATCCATTTCAATGAAGTATAGGCTGACTTCTGTATCATTTTCCACTGGTTCTAAAATTTTTGGATTAATACTGTGTTTGTACTCGCACCCATTATATTATAATGGTTCTTTGTAGCATGGATAAATTAATGCTATTAATACCCTGTTTGTAAGAGCACCCATTACATTGATTCTCTGTACTATGAAAAAGTTAACGCTACAGTGTTCATTTCGCTTATCTCAAATCTCATTCAGGGCATTCCTTCCGTTACTGTAACAATTATCCTAAGGGATTGATTCTTTTATGTGATGGATTGGAACAACCCAGTACATTCATGTCAGTTTTTTTCTTCCATTTTCTTTTGGTTTCCTCTACTCTCAGAGAAGCCATAGTTTCTTAGTTTCGTATTAATTCATTTTAGCTTCCATGGGCTTCAATTACAAATACAGTTACATTTCCTCCTCTCAAAACAGACACCAATCTTGTAATTTCAGCAAACATGAGTTCCTATTTCGTAAGTTTCTAACGATCAACTGTGCAATTTTAAACTGCTCAAATTTCAACAAAATATTCCTAATTATTCAGGAGTGATTTGCAAAGAGGTGCTCGATAGAATTAGTTTGGAATAAATTGTAAGTCAATCTGGGCAAAATTTAAATATTTCTTTGTTCTGGATCTATGAAATATGAAGTATAAATCAAATCTCTCGCCATATTGACTTTTTTTTTTTCAATGGTTTTTCACGCGTGGCTTGAGGGTTTTGATTTCATAGATTATAAATAATTTGACTATGAGTTAATTTTTAATTTATTTTAAAAATATAAATATTATAAATATTTAAAACAGAAATATTTAAAATATTTATAAATTAATAAAATTATAAACATTTTCTTTCGAATTTTACAAATAAACCTATGAAATCATTAGGTATCTTGATCGATTATAAAAATTGAACTGTTGCACAATAGAGATACCTAATTAGATCGAATGAGAGAAGAAAATACTGAAATTCTAATTCGATTCTATTTATTGATTATTTTTTTCCAGTAAACCACAAAAAGAATAAAGAATAAGGTATTTTCAGTTAATTGGGTATTTTATAGTAAAACCACGTGTCTTAATTTGGTCATAGTTGTAGATTCTATTCATCTTAGAAGCTCTGCTCTTCAAAGATCATTTCAGTTTTCAGTTTTCGAGGAAACCTAATTCGTTCATTTCAGTTTTCTTTTTGTTTAACTTATTTAATTACGTGAAGAGTTGGTTTTATGACAATAGTTTTTGCTTTTTTAATTAGGTTTAATTTATTACTTTTGTTTTATAGATTCAATCAATATTCCATTAGTATTAGATCATTTTATTATGTTTATTTGTCTGTGGTTTTATTTAAATTGGTTTTTTTTTTTTTTTTTTTTAATAAAGTTTTGTAAGTTCTTTTTCTTAATTAAAAGTATTAGTTGATTTAATATGTGGTTTTCAAAATTAGTTTTGCATATTTTTTTAATAAAAAAAAATTAATTTCTTTAAAAATTTAGTTTTAGATTGTTGGAATCTTTAAAAGAATTTTTAATTATGTTTTTACATTTCAGAAATATATCTTTAATTTAAAAATAATTTTTCCATTTATATCTTATAAATTATCTTATATTTTGTTTTTGCTTTATTGTGGTTAATTATCTTATATATTGTGGTTAAGTTCAATGTATTTTAAATTGTATATTCATACATTTAATTTATAAATACATTTTCTTATATTTAAAGTTTTATTAATAGAATTTAATTTAATTTGTTTTTAAATGATTTGTTTATCAATATTGTTTAGTTTAATTTATGTTTTTAAATGATTTTCAAATTAAATATTTAATATGTTATTTAAGTTCTCCATTGTATTTTATTAATGATAAAATGTAGTATGATAGATATTTTTAATTAAAATAACATAATATATAAAGAAAAAATGTTTTCATTTATATAATATAAAATGATAATACTTTTATATATAAATACTACGTTAGGCTACGTTAGGCTATGTTAGGCTAGGTAAGACTAGGCTAGGTTAGGTTAGGTTAGGCTAGGTTAAGTTAGGCAAGGTTAGGCTAGGCTAGGCTAGAGTAGGGTAGGTTAGGCTAGGTTAGGATATGTTACACTAGAGTAGGTTAGGGTAGATTAGGGTAGGTTTAGCCAGAGTAAGTTAGGCTAGAGTAGGTTAGGCTAGAGCAGGTTAGGGTAGATTAGGGTAGGTTAGGTTAGAGTAGGTTAGGCTAGAGCAGGTTAGGCTAGGTTAGGCTAGGTTAGGCTATGCTAGACTATGCTAGGCTAGGATAAAATAGGCTAGGCTAGGCTAATATAGGCCAAGCTAAGGCTAGGCTAGAGTAGGGTTGGGTAGGCCAAAGTGGGCTAGGCTAGAATAGAGTACACTAGAGTAGGCTAGGCTAAAGCACACTAGAGTAGGGTAGGACAGAGTATCCTAGAGTAGGCTTGGCTAAGCCAGGATAGCCTAGAGTAGGCTAGAGTAAGCTAAGGTAGGATAGGCTAGGATAGGCTAGCGTAGGCTATGCTAGAGTAGGCTAGGGTAGCCGAGGTTAGGCTAGAGTAGGCCAAGCTAGGATATGCTATAGTAGGGTAGGGTAGGACAGAGTAGGGTACAGTAGAGTAGGGTAGGACAAAGTAGCCTAGAGTAGGCTTGGCTAAGCCAGGATTGGCTAGAGTAGGCTAGAGTAAGCTAAGGTAGGATAGGCTAGGATAGGCTAGCGTAGGCTATGCTAGAGTAGGCTAGGGTAGGCGAGGGTAGGATAGAGTAGGCCAAGCTAGGATATGCTATAGTAGGGTAGGCTAGGCTAGGCTAGAGTGGCCTTGACTAGGCTAGGCTAGAGTAGGCTAGGCTAGATTGGGCTAGAGTAGGCTAGGGTAGGGTACACTAGAGTAGGGTAGGAAAGAGTAGCCTAGAGTAGGCTAGAGTAAGCTAAGGTAGGATAGGCTAGGATAGGCTAGCGTAGGCTATGCTAGAGTAGGCCAAGCTAGGATATGCTATAGTAGGGTAGGGTAGGGTAGGTTAGAGTGGCCTCGACTAGGCTAGGCTAGAGTAGACTAGGCTAGGCTAGATTGGGCTAGAGTAGGCTAGGTTGGGCTAGAGTAGCCTAAAGTAGGCTATGGTAGGCTAGATTAGGCTAGAGTAGGCTAGAGTAGGCGACGTTATGCTGGGCTAGAGTAGGGTAAGGTAGGTAGAGTACAGTAGGCTAGGCTATGCTAAAGTAGTCTAGGCTAGTCTAGGTTAGGCTAGAGTAGGCTAGAGTAGGCTAGGCTATTCTAGGCTAGAGTAGGCTAGGCTATTCTAGGCTAGAGTAGCCTAGAGTATGCTATGTTAGACTAAGCTAGAGTTCACTAGATTAGGCTTTGCTAGATTAGGCTAGGCTAGGATAGAGGAGGGTAAGGTTGGCTAGAGTAGGGTAGGCTAGAGTAGGTTGGGCTAGGTAGGCTAGAGTAGGATGGGATAGGTTAGATTAGGCTAGAGTAGGCTGGCTAGAATGGGATAGTTAGGCTACAATTGGGCTAATCGTTGTGTGTCCTAGGGTAGGTTAGGCTAGGCTAGGTTGGGCTAGAGTAGACTAAGATAGGCTAGGCTAATCTAGAGTAGGATAGAGTGGGATAGGCTAGGCTAGTGTAGGCTAGAGTAGGCTAGGCTAGGCTAGGTTAGACTAAAATAGGCTAAGATAGGCTAGGATAGGCTAGGTTATGCTACACTAGAGTAGGCAAGACTAGACCAGGCTGAAGTAGGCTAGAGTAGGATAGAGTTGGATAGAATAAGCTAGAGTAGGCTAGGCTAGGCTAGCGTAGGCTAGGTTAGGCTAGAGTAGGCTAGGTTAAACTAGAGTAGGGTAGAGTAGGCTAGGCTAGAGTGGGGTAGGCCGGAGTATGCTAAGCTAGGCTAAACTATGTTAGGATAGAGTATACTGGGGTAGGTTAGGCTAGATTAGGGTAGGCTAGGCTAGATTAGGGTAGGCTAGGCTAGAGTAGGCGAGGATAGGCTACCCTAGGATAGGCTAGTCTAGGCTAAGATAGAGTAGGCTAGGCTAGGCTAGGAGAGGATAGACTAGAGTAAGCTAAGCTAGATTAGGCTAGGTTAGGGTAGGTTATTCTAGGTTAGCCTAGGCAAGTGTAGGTTAGGCGAGGTTATGTTATTGTAGGCTAGGATAGGTTAGGATAGGCTAGAGAAGGTCGGTCTAGAGTAGGTTAGGCTAGGGTAGTGTAGGTAAGAGTAGGTTAGGCTATAGTAGGTTATGCCAGGCTAGAGTACGCTAGGTTAGGCTAGGTTAGGCTATGGTAGAGTAGGTTAGGCTAGGTTAGTCTAGGCTATAGTAGGTTTGGATATAGTAGAGTTGAGTAAGGTAGATTAGGCTAGGTTATGCTAGAATATATTAGGTTATTCTAGAGTAGACTATGGTAGGCTAGAGTAGGATAGAGTAGGCTAGGCTAGAGTAGGGTAGGTTAGGCTAGCATAGGCTAGAGTAGATTAGGATAGAGTAAGATAGGCTAGAGTATGTAAGCGTAGGTTAGGCTGCAATAGGATATTCTAGAGTAAGTTAGGCTAGATGTAATATACCTATTTTTCTACTTTTATTTAGAAACTTGAGAATCCTAAAGGTTAAGTGGACCTAAAGGAAAACTATATGTCGACATATTATTTTTAAATTAAATAAATGGGTAATTTAATTATTGTGCAAAGACTAGAGTAAACTAGAGACCAATATTTCAAGTCCATGAGGATGGAATTAAATCAAAATACTTTCCCAAAATATCCAAAAATCCTTGGAGAAAAAAATAAAATAAAATAGAAATATTAGATCAGAGGTAAGAATCTAATAGATACCTTATTGAAGTGGAAATTTACTCAGAAGAGGTTAAATAAAACTAGAAAGAGCAAAAAACCAGTTTTAAAGTGCTTTTGTGGAAAAAAAAGAAGTAAAATCTAGGCTAAAGGAAAATAACATCTTAAATTAATTGGACGCAGTTATGGAAACATGCTAAGGGAAAGAAATCTTAAATAATCCACTCCTAAGTAGACAATAAGTTGTCTACACTTTGGAGGAATTGGTCCCTGCTCAAGGGGAGTTGTGGATGAAAGCTCAAGGTTGGGTGGAAAATAGTCTTTACCAAAATTGGTATGCACAATTGTTAAATTTTTTCTTACGATTCTATTATAATGATGATATTTGATTAATATTAAATGCGATTTAGTTATGATTTTAACTGAAAACTTTATATCTTGAATTACAAGCCTTTGTGATAAGGTATTGTGTCCGTGGAAATAAAGTGTCATATGTATTTAAAAAAAGTATAACTATAGCAGGTATAGTTAATTTCTCTCTATAGTTACATAGAATTCAATAAATAGTTGACCAACACACAAAATATCTAAACCCAAAGAGAAGGGTTTAAATGTGCTATTAGTTCTATGTTAATTTTTTTCTTACAGATATAAAACACATCATTGGGATCAAACATAATTCTAACTGTACTAAGAGAAACATCGACAAGCATAGTAGAAATACATAGTTCTTTCTGTAAACTAATATTGAAATATATATGTATTCATTTCAATGATTTATTGCACTTAAATTAAGAAAGTATAAATTTGTACAATTAACATACTTCAGATTTAAACTATACAATTTTTACAATTTCCTAATTTAGGAAACATGCATACATATAGAGGCAATATTTTTATTAAAAAGGAACCATGAAATATTCATACATATAGATGAAACATGCATATCAAAAGGGAATCACAAACCATTTATATAACTGTTCAAATTATGTGAAATTCCTCTAGTAGAGATGAATAGAAAAATATAATAAAACTCAAGTAAAATATCAGTTACAACTATCCAAGTTATATTGAATGAAATTCAGTTTTTACTAAAATGAATTATAGAATGTACATATACATTGATAAATATCAATAGAGCCACATGACTAAAATCTGTACACTTGAACGACTAACCAGGAGGCAGACGAAAATTGTCGTCAGAGCCTTTGATAATAATTTGAAGAATTTGTGAGGAAATTCTGGGTAACATAATTTACCTGTAAGTAAACACATAAAATAGTGTTAGACTCACATCAGTTATTATAAAATAATGATGAAATGAAATTTTTATAATATGAAATATTTAGAATTGTACATGGCTAAAATGCTAGAAGAGATTATTCTTGTACAAGAAAATGGCGAGATATTACATTCAAAAAATACATGAAATAAAATAAGTGTGCTACTTACAATCAATTAAAATACATATTGAGATTTCTAATTCAACTACAAGATTGAAAAATAGATACCTATGTTGATGATTGAAAAATAGTAAATTAGGTATGAGCAATGGTGAAAAATTGACAAATCAAGAACAAGAGGTTTGTTCCCGTATTGGAAAAACACAAATTATTCTCAGAAAAGATAACAGTAATAATTCTATTTTATTGTGAGAAATTACAATCTAAGTGACATTCAGATTTTTTATTAAAATATAAATTATTAGATCCGAAATAGGGCAGAGTCTTACACTATCAGCATAAATAAGGAAGTTATGAACTATCCGCAAACCACATTAAATTCCATGGACAAATGGCTCTCTCTGTGTCGTGAATATATATAACTTTTGGAAGGATATATATATATATATATAGGAAGTACATAGGGTTATGATAAAAGGTATGTAACAATTTTCCATAAATTAGAATACAAAAACATTGGTTAGTTTATTTGAAATTTAATGAATTTAACCCTATATCTTAGGGTGACAAGAAATTAAATTGAATTTCTAGAACAATAAAGTGATTATTAGAAAAAGTTAAACCCTGTATCATTGAAGATAAAAATAGAAATATTTGAGGTAGAGACGTGTTATACGTTGCTAAATATCTTATCCATAGAAGTAGGAAAAGATGTGTATCATTCAAAAATAACTTGATAGAGAGAACATTAATTAAGTTTAGTAGGAGAATTAAAGAATAATTCTAAAACTGAATATAAGTATACAAGCAACACCATTGGGAAATAAGGCCGTAAATGAGAAAGAAGGTGACTGTATAACAAACACAGATAAAATGGTCTATTTTAATAACATTATGACATGACCTTTATACAAAAATTACGATGGCACACTGGGAGTGCATATCAAATTTTCACCATACGGTGAAATCGAGATTGGTTAAAAACATTAGAGCCATTATCGTTCAATCCAAACCAAAATCGTTTCAAATACTATACCAAGAAGGAGTGGAATAAACCATTCAGATAGAAGAAAGGGATAGAAAAAATAGTTTATCAAACTCAGAAATAAGAACTAACTATTTTCCAAAAAAATGATTTGGAGGGGAAGGTGGAAATTCACTAAGAAATTCTACAAGAGATCCATACCAAAGTTAATCCAAATTAATTTTAAACCCAAGTGACAAATCAATAATTTGGTAAATGAATTTGGGGAAAATCCAGTCCACATTCCAATCGAAAAACATATACCAATATAAATAAAAGTCTTCTCTCTTCTAAGGAGAAGTAAAAGTCAATTTATGGTAAAACCATTCAGTGAATGATAAACCCAGGAAATAGAGATTCGGTTAGAAGATTAAAATCTATAACTTAAAAATATTTGGAGGTGGAATAATACATCTATTCCCAAAAGGTGAGTTCATAGGAAGGATTAAGAATACCATCCATACAACAACCAAATAAATTGAGTATGAAAACTAAAAATGAGAATGCACAGAATTAAATAACCTCATAGAAGTAACAAATCTTCATGTATAAATTCTATGAAAAAGAAAAAATAACGATTACAATTCTAATAAATTTTTTTTTGGAGAAACAAACATAAAGATAAACCAGACTTACCAAACAATAGAGGGTCAAAGGTATGTCGTCAAGGAGGTCGACTCTGAGTCATTTTACCATGAATAACTTGAGCAAATGAACCAAAAATTAGAGGGAAGTCCTCGGCTAGGGTTGAAAAAAATGACAAGTGAATGAACAATGTCGAAACCCTAACCTAAATCCTTCTAACGTAGAGAAAAAATACGAATAGATCCATACCATCAAAATGAAAGTACATCGATCATACATTTGGCCTACCGTGACAATGCCCATGTGAAGATCATTACCATAGGTACGAAAACATTTACGAGTGTTAAAAACTAAACGATAAGGAATTGAAGCTATGGCCGTCTAGTTAATAGAACGTTAATAGTGAAATTAAATACATAGGATATTTCATCCACAAAAAAATAAATTAAAGATTTTTTCTAATCATCACTACATATATATTTTGAGGTCGAATTTATATGGTTATGTCGTGAGGGTTATTATCTCAGCTTAATGTGAACCATTATAAGCACATAAGGGTTAATGGGAATGGAGATTTCTTTGGAAATGTACGACCTTATAAATATGTACATAAATCGATGATATAGTAGGTGGATTAGTGCATATAAAGGAAATAAAGGTGTAACGATAGGGTTATGAGGATAGGAAATATATATATATTCGAAAAATATCCAAGGTATGGTTCATCCCTAGTGGGAAATTCAAATATAATATATTTTGTTAAATATTCTATAGGTACATTATATCCAAAAGTATAGTTACATATATATATATGTTGAGGTCAATATATATTATACTATACCTTA